>OZ010738.1:168738946-169338946 GCA_963932295.1 Tipula lateralis | reverse complement strand
TTCTCGAATTTTCGTTGCGTCGTAATTGGTTCGCTCCGCCTATTTCATTATTTCTTTTTATTTTGTTCGTTTCTGTAAACATTTGGTTACAGGGTAATTCCTACTATTATAATTTTCTTTTTAATTATCACAGGTGACATCTGTGATTCGTGACAATATATATATCTGTGGTCTTTTTACATACGGGCATAAGTCGAGTTATCACCAAATCGACTTTTTGAGATATTCGAATTCCCTGTACAAAACTACATAAGTCATTATTTTTTTTATCGTTTAATGGCCATTAGAAACGGAAATATTCAAATTTTTATAAAATCTCATCTTATAAAGATTTCCTCCTTTAAGTCATTTAAGAGCATAATTTTACAAAATAAATATAAAAAACAGAAGGTTTTTTCACATATCTAATTTTTTTTTTTTTTTTTTTTTTTTTTTTTTTTTTTACGGTTTTTACAGGCCATTATTGTCCCGTACCGTGTCAACAATCTGACTCCATCGGTTTCGATCACGAGCCAGCTCTTCAAACCGTTGTAGGCAGTTTGAAGATGCCAGATCGCTCTCTACGCCGTGGAGCCATCGTCGCCGACAGCGACCTCTTCGCCTACCGAAAGGCGGTTCTCCCTTAAAGGTTCGCTGTATCATTCGGTTCGGATCAGCACGCAGAACGTGTCCGAGCCAGCGTACTCGCTGTCCTTTAATTTCATGCACGATATCAGGAATTTGCATTAAATTCCTGATCTCGTGATTGAAAAGAACTCGGTAAGTGCCATCGACGTCGCGTTTTGGACCATATATCACACGCATGATTCTTCTCTCGAATGTTAGAAGCCATCTTTCGTACTCATCCGTCAAGGTCCAACTCTCACATCCATACATGACAACGGGTCTGATCAACACTCTGTACAGTTTCAGCTTATCCGTATTTGCAAGATATTTTGATTTCAGCAGTGGACGTAGAGGGTACAAAGCCCGATTGCCAGCGGCAAGGCGGACCTTGATATCCTCTCCCACACTATTATCGTGAGTGAATCTCATCACTCCTTCAAACGTGTGGTTTCCACTACTGAAATCAATTGCGTCTTGGTCTCTAAAACCCGAGATTAGATATTTGGTTTTTGACTCGTTGATTTTGAGACCAACAGAAGCTGAACACTGTTCCAGTGGATCAAGTATCTCTTTCACTCCGTTGCCATTTAATCCAATCACACAGATATCGTCTGCATAAGCAAGAAGTTGATTGGATTGTCGGAATAAGATATTGTCCTGAGGTGTTTCACTTTTACGAAGGATGTATTCCAACATGAGATTAAAAAGTATCGGGGACAGCGCATCTCCTTGTCGAACACCGGAATTGATTGCAAAAGTTCTCGATAGCCTGTTCTCAACTTTGACACAGCATTGTGACTGCGTTACTGTCATTTTACACAGATGTACATATTTTTTTCGGTATTCCTAAATATTCAAGCGCATACCATAATCTCTCTCGATTGATCGAGTCATAGGCTTGCTTGAAATCTAGGAATACCTGGTGTACATCGCGAGATGTTTCGTAGTACTTGGAAAGAATCATCCGCAGCGAAAAAACTTGATCAGTGACTGACCGATTTGGACGGAATCCTCCTTGGTAGTCACCGACAATTTCCTCCGCTAGAGGAGTAATTCTTCCCAAGATAATGTATGACAGTAACTTATATGCTGTGCAAAGGAGAGCTATACCGCGATAATTCTCACATTTCAAGCGATCACCCTTCTTGAAAATTGGGCATAACGCGGCCACTTTCCATTCTTCGGGCATAACTTCATTTCGCCATACCAATCGAACAAGTTCGAAAAGACAGTTCCACAAAGTTAGCCCTCCGAATATCAAGAGCTCTGAGTTAATGCAATCAACTCCTGGTGAACGATTTTTCTTTAATTTCGGCATGGCCATTGTGAATTCCTCATAGGATGGATCCTCAATGAACATCTCCGCGGTCTGTATTTGAGGGTATTCAAACACAGCTTGTGATACATGTGGAACATTAAGTAAATCAGAGAAATGTTCACGCCATGTATCGAGTATCGCATCGACGTTAACACAGAGGTTTCCATCCTGGTCCCGAATGGCAGTTGACCGAGATCTTAAGGTATGGTGCAATTCGGTGATTCCTTTAAAGAAACCACGCGAATTGTGCTCATTGCTGAGTTGTTGTACTCTTAAGACCTTAGCCTTCCACCATTCTCGCTTCTTCAGTCTACAAATGCGTTTAGCTGTTCTCCTAGCGAGAACTGCTTTGTTTTTCCTTGCGATTGTAAACCGAGTCTGCGCTTCATTATAGGCTATATTTCGTTGCTCAACAGCAAGACGACACTCCTCATCAAACCAATCATTTTTGGGCTTAGTTTTCACTATACCGAGAGTGTGCTGGGCAGCATCGACAACCGAGGTTTTCAATACTTCCCAGACACTGTTCACATCATCAGATTGGTAATTGGATTGTATAATGCTATTGCTGACAAGATCTTGATATTTTCGTTGCGTTTCTTCATTTATCAGACCTTCACAGGAGAATCGCGTTGTATATTCTCCTGTCCTCCCTGACTTGTACGAAAATTTCCATCGTAGCTTTGCAGCAACCATAAAATGGTCACTGCCTACGAATTTTGTTGACGACCGATACGATCTCACATCTTGGACAACCCGAGCCCGCCCTTTTGAAATCAACACATGGTCAATTTGGCTTCGGGATGTTTTACGTGGGTGTGTCCATGTTTCTAAGTGGATGTTTTTATGAGGAAAGAATGTACTTGCTACTTTGAGATCATGAGCGATCGCAAAGTACATCATTCTTTCCCCATTCTCGGTCGCAGTTTCGTGTCGGGAGTACGGACCTATGTTGTTACATAAGTCGGTCTGATTTCTGCCAGCTCTAGCATTAAAGTCACCAATCACCAATTTGACATCGTGCTCCGGTATAGAACCCATCAGATTATCTAGATTTTTGTAAAATGAGTCTTTATCCTGGGATTGGCTTGCATCAGTGGGCGCATGTATACGGACAATTGACAGGTTGGCTAATCTCATGTGCAAGCGAAGCTTACACGTTCGATTATCGACTGCTTGAAAGTCCAAGACAGCCTTTTTTACCTGTGGCCCAATGAGAAATACAACCCCAAGATTTCCGAGGTCATCTCCACTGTGTAGCAACGTATAGCCTTGGGACACATGGTCTCCACTTTTAGGCCATCGAGTTTCTTGGAGAGCTACGAGTTCCAGCCGATACTCTTTCATGCATGTGATAAGGCCGTCCAACGCGCCAGGTTTTCTTAATGACTGCACGTTCCACGTGCCGATCTTCAATCTCGTGTCCGGGTACTTAAGCGGGGGTTCGTTTTTTTTGTTGTTTTGGCGGTATCCGATTTTTTTAGTTTTGTTGACATTTTTAACATTTTCACGGTTTTACGGATGCGGGTCGTCAGCCCAGCGATCCAACCAGATTTAGTCGCCTCCTACGACAAGCTCTGGATACTGTGGTGGTATTCTATGGGTCTCATGTTTCGTTCGTAATATTTACGAAACACGAATGCCCCCAACCACAGGGCTGGCTAATTAGAAGAGCAAATAAAACTTACTTAATAATTGGCCTGATAAAGTAAAAAATAGATTTGTCAAAGCGATTCAAACCAAAATAATGTCGCCCTGAAAAATCAAGAAAAACGACTTATCACCTTATGTAAAAACACCACAGATATATATATATATATATATATATATATATATATATATATATATATATATATATATATATATATATATCTATATATATATATATATATCTATATATATATATATATATATATATATATATATATATATATATATATATATATATATATATATATATATATACATATATATTATTCATTCTACATCAATCTAATTCGGCTTTTGAACTTCAGTTTCTGTGTGGCAATCGTAGCCTCCCTATGGGAGCATATGTTCTCTATAAATTATATTAAGCAACAGTTGAAGTTTTAGGTTTGTTCTGTTGTTTAGCAGTGACAATGAAAAAGGTTTTAATAATTCCAGTTGGTCCCTTCTTTATTTGAAAAAAAAATTAGGCCAGTCAATAGATTCCCGCGTTAGATCTAGAGTTAGATTTTCGCGTGTTGTTCCTGACACTCTTTCTCGATTGGAATATTATCATAACTATTACTATTGTGATTATTAATTTTAACCGAGGTGGTTCAATAACAACTAGAAACGACAAATCAATCGTAGACCTTTTACTACATATTTGTTGATTTATATTTATTTGTGTTTTCTTCTATTTTCAAAGACTACCAACTATTGCAAACGAAATGTGGCTGCGGCATCTATTACTGGTTTTGTACTGCTGTGGATTATATATCAATGCTTCTAAGAGTAAGTATTAAAATTATTACGAATAAATACAACAATACATTTATACATCTATGTCATCACATTTTTGATCTGATATTCCACACCTAACTTTATAGTAATTACAAGACACAAGATTCTCAATCAAACTGTAATAGTATTTCGTTATAGTTGAAATTTTTCGCTCAAGATAAAATCTATCTCTGTGTTTGTGTAAAGTGGCAAAACCATTTTAAACAATGATCTCTGTTGATCTTACAACTATTATGGTGCACTATCAGAACTGATGTTAAATTTTCGATTCTTATACTCAAAATTTCAGTTCCGCCACTACCTCTAAAACAACCAGCAACTGTAATCACATATGTTGGATTAAGCAACGCTGCTAACTACCAAAATACTGTTTCAAATAAACTTGGCAGCATATCTGATAATGTTAAGCTAATCGTGAAGAGACAGACATATATTACTAACGAGCCTGTTGATTATGAAGTGTTAGAGGGTCAACCGGCTGTATTTATGTGTTCAGCTGAATCTGATGATGGAGAATTGAATATTAACTGGTTAAAGAATGGCAATCGTATCGACTACAATGATTCACGATTCCTCATGTTGAATGACAATTCATTACAAATTTCTAATACCAACGTATTGGATTCGGATGAATATACGTGCATTGCTTCAACCGATTTCCATGCTGCCAAAGCTAAAGCTGTGCTTCGTGTACAAAGCGTTCCAACCCCTCCAAAACTACTAAAAGTTGAATTTGTCGAACGAGATGTGCTTATTTCTTGGGAATCACAAGGCGACAATAATGCTGAAATTCTATGCTACAAAATTCAGGCTTGTTCGTCATTCACACCAAACGAATGGGATGATCCGAACGAAATAATTTCTACACTGCATAATAATATGCATTATGTTACTATGAGCCCATGGGCTAACTATACATTTAGAGTATTAGCATTTAACAAAATTGGAGAATCGATTCCATCAAATCATAGCAATGTATGCACATCACCACCAGATGTACCGTACACAAACCCGGAAGATGTCGAAGGAAAAGGTAGTAAGGCCAATAACATGGTGATTCGATGGAGACCAATGCCCGAACATAAGCATAATGGGCCCAACTTCTACTATCGAGTTTGGTGGAAAAAAGATTATAGCAACGAATGGTCTTACGAAGATGTTAAAAATTGGACCAAATCAACTCTAGTGGTGATGGACACTCCTGTATATCAGAAATATAATATTAAAGTAAGTGCAATGAACGATCACGGTCAAGCTATTGTATCACCACTTGAAATGATTGGTTATTCTGGTGAAGACGAACCAACAGCGGCTCCAGAAAATTGTACGGTAATTGAAGTAGTTGGTCCTGAAAAGGTCCTATTAGGATGGACCAAAGTATCAAACAGAAGTGTGAATGGTCTATTAAAGGGATACAAAATCGAGTTGTGGAAGGAAAATAATACAACGGAGATAGAAACAGTTATAATTAAGCGAGACGCCAATCGTGTTTTAATAAGTGGGGCTCCATCAACGAATTATTTTGCTCACGTTATGGTGTTTAATGGACGATATAGTGGTCCCCCAAGTAATATCGTCTCATTCAGAACATTAGAAGGTCCTCCTGAAATCGTAGAACATTGAAGTAAATAAAGATTATTTAGTCATTAGTTTTCTTGATCTTGCTATATGTAATCTTTCTATTTACAATAAATATAGTTTAATTCATCACTATAGAGCCCCTCATGCATTTACTTATCTAAAAATCTAGATTAGTATTAGCTGAAAAAGGCAGATGGTTTCTAATAAATGACCTTGAAATACAACTAAACACTTTGCAATACAGAATTTGAATCACACGTTATAATAAGAATTTAACCAACTTTAAGGTCGAGATAGATACCGTTTTAAAATACCTCTGCACAACTATAACAGAAGCTAACCGAGTGGCAATGATTCTCTTCATTTCGAACACCTCAGTTCGTGATGTTAAGGGTCACTCGCATCATTCTGACATATACCAAATTATCATAATATGTAAATGAATAACGTAACGTGGCAATGTAAGCGCGTTATTTGATTTCCTCTAACCACTTCTTGTTCGAAGACCTCAAATGACGTTACATAAAACATACACCATAAAACCCTCTTCTATAGTGACCCTGAAATATTTTTTTGTGCTACGCCGACAGTTTTCATCTATTGAAACGTGGATCGTTACTAAATCGGAGCAACGTTTTCTCCGGATCAGCACATAGAACGTGACCGATCCATCTCTCGTACTCATCCCTTAAGTTCACAATTTCACATTCAGATCTGATACCACTAATTCTAATTATATAGATATCATCTCGTTTATGGATATGCAAAAATTTACTTAGATTGCACCAAAACATCGAAAAAACATGATCAGTGACACCGGTTTAGGTTAGTATTTCCTTCGTGACTATAATGATGAATATCTTAAACTTTCACAACATTGTAAGGTCATAACGGATGGTTTTGGTACTACAATAGGGTTTTGAAAATATTCGAAAGAACTTTTATAGACAAAATGTATATACCTACTTATAACCGTAATCTCGCTACCCTTAAATGATTCAGATTACTAAAACCCATCTAGATGCATATGATTGATCACAGTAAATTTTCCTGCGTCAAACTATGACATTATCATAAATTCAATTTTCGTTTTACAATATAATAGATCAATTGGGATGCTTATAAACAACAACATGGGATGTCAAAGCCGACAAGAAACTACTGCGTTACCAGAAAAACTATTGACTGCCATTAAGGTAGTCAAACACTTCCACAAATCACGCCGCTCTAAAATGGTTGTTCTAAGTCAGATATCTAGAAGATCAAGCAACAACGTGTTGCAGAACTACCATTGCACAGTGGGGCAAAGAAAGACCACATGGCCGTACGAATGCCCTTTGCGTTAGAAGGATAACATTTGAAACCATCGAAAGATGGAACCATGAAGAGATAAGGAACGAACTTCGAAAAGATCCAATATGGTTAAGCCATTATTATTGGGAAAGGAAGATGATTGGAGACTAGCATGGAAGGAAGTAGCACCGTTGAATACGAAGATTAAGTGCTACTAGACTCGTAATATTTGAATAACGGTATCGTGAAAAAGGGATGGAGCAGTTGGTGTTACCGAGGACCTCAAGTACTGAAGGAACAGCATGGTGCACATTGAAGAGATCACATTTACATTAAAAAACACTTATCATGGTCTGGCAAAGGTTTAATGGGTGAAATATCGGATTGACTTGGAACAATGGTGCCGATTCTGCATCTGAGCTCTATGTAAGAAACCGAGGGCCACAACGCCAGGGTTTATCCCGCAATACAACGTGAATTACCAATGGAACAGATAGCTATTGATAAAACTGGATCGCTTCCAGAGAGAATAAGTTCATCATGGTTATAATAGACTACTTTACAAAGTGGGCATAGGTTAATGCACTACCAAACCAAGAACTCAGAATCTTGGTAAATGAGTGGATCAGCAAATACAGAGTGCCATTGGAACACACACTGTACAAGAAAGAAACTTTGAGTCACAACTCAAGTCGCTGAGGAAAGGTATGCAGGAAAGGAACATACTCAACATTAGAAAACTTGGTGTATGAACCCGCAATCGGATGGCATAGTGGAGAGGTTCTAAAGTGTGATGAACTCCTCTAACTCTTACAGAAACAAGGTTAGTATACAATTACTGACATTTTACATTTTACAAGCTTTTGGTTACAGTCGAAGCATGTCAACTATGGCCCGTAAGAAACCTGAATTTATGGCCAAATATGTCACTATTACTAATTTTGAGAAAAACTTTTGATTTAATTATTGTTTTTGTGTATAATTTTATGATGACATATTAGTTTCGAAAAATTATTTAATTTGCTATCAGTTTTAGATAATATAAGTTTCACATTGACCATGAGTTGGGAGTCATGAACTTTGTTTTGGATAATAATGATTATGGAGAAATACATATATATTATATAGATTTTAAACAGTTGGTTATCTTAACGGTCCAAGTGTTGTATTATGACGGCATTTCACAATGAAAACCATTGTCGGAATTATGTTGCTTTGCCAATGGTGTTTCACACAACGAATAACTGGAATGCCTAAAAATATTTTGTTTCGATGTGTGCGATTGTAAAGGGTCATCCAAAAAACGCGCCTACATGTTTCTTTTAAATAAAACACAAACTATTTGAAATTTTTTCAAGCTGTTTTTTTTATAAAAAAAGTATGATCCATTACAATTATACGTGGAATAGAATATCATTCAAGTGTCCACCACGACTGCGTCTGCAGGCATCAATCCGAATATCGAAATTTTCAATGACTTTCCGACATGTTGCTGGTGTTATTTCACGAATTGCAACTTGAATGTTGTTCTTTAGATCATTAATTGTTTGTGGCTTGTTAGCATACACTCGACTTTTCGAAAACCCCACAAAAAAAATCTAATGGTGTTAGATCACATGACCTTGGAGGCCAATTGAAATCTGAATTTCGTAAAATTACACGTTGAGGAAATTTTGATTGCAAAAACGTAATGTTTTGTCGAGTTGTGTGACATGTAGCACCGTCTTGCTGGAAATAGACGTCAGACACATCAATATGACTCAACTGTGTCCATAAAAAGTCTCTCAACATTGATTGGTATCGCTCAGCATTCACAGTAACAGCATTTCCAGCATCATTTTCGAATAAGAATGGCCCAATGATTCCATTTGCCCAAAATGCACACCAAACAGTACCTTTTGGTGGGTGTAGAGATTTTTCATGAATAACACGAGGATTTTCATCACCCCAGATACGACAATTTTGCTTATTGACGAATCCATCCATTGTGAAATGAGCTTCATCACTAAACAAAATTTTGCTTGAAAACAATGGATCTGTCGTTCGTTGTTCAATAATCCAACTAGCGAAATTACGACGTTGTAAATGGTCTCTTTCTTTCAATTTCTGGGTTAATTGAATTTTGTAAGCGTGTAAATGCAAATCTTTATGCAAAATCCTACATAAGGAGCCATAAGATATGCCCAATTCTTGCGAAATTGATGTTGTCGGTTCATTTTCTACATTTTCACTAACAGCAGCAATATTTTCATTTGTGCGTACAGTTTTTGGTCTTCCACTTTTTGGTTTATCAGTAACACAACCAGTTTCATCGAATTTTTTCACTAATCTTTGAATTGAAGATTGATTTGGCCGATTATTTACACCAAAAAAATCACGAATTTTGCGATGGGTATTTTTCAAAGAACGCCCATTTTCATAATAAGTTTTAATTTTAATGATGTAAACGCGTTGTTGCAATGTATACCTGTCCATGGTTAAAACTGTACTACCTTCTAATAAAACAAAATGGCTTATGTCATTTGCAAAGATGTCACGTGTAAAAATTATATACTGCTGACATCTAGGCGTCACATTTGGATGACCCTTTATTTGCGACTGGGCTAATCAAAGACCATAATCATTATCAAATAAGTTATGGCCCAAGAAATGTTATCGCAAAATATTTTGTAAAAACATTGTTGTCTAAATAATTTAATATATAAGTAACTTCGTAACATGAAATGATCATTATGTGTCGTAAAAAGTCGCAACCTAAACTTAAATAAGAAAAGTAAGACGTTGGTGTTCAAAGCAGGTATAGTCAAAAAATCAAGATATAAGTGTTGTCTTAACAAGTTGTCGTGTTTATGTTTATAATAATTTTGGGATTTGGTGGTTAATGAGTATCTATAAGTGGGTGTCTAAAATATTAAAAGAAATAACACGATTAAAGTGATGATATATAACTGACCATAACTGCATAAACTTATATTTAAGGTGTGTGTCTAGCCATCTTAAGATTTTGTTCATAAATACTTACAGTTTACTGTATTATCTTCTGTGTGTGGTTCCACTTGTACGCCCTGTCCTCCTGTCCTCCCCGGACAGACCGTCTCAATATTGAAATACACACGCACAATAAAATTACACCAACACAATATATTTTTATTTTTATTATGATTTATTATTTTATATTTAATAGTTTATAATTTAAATGTTTTTAATTTTAATTAATTTATTATTTAGATTTACAAAATTTGTTAATTAATTAATGAATTTATTTTTTACTTATTTCTCCACACACATGTCGATGTCACCCATGAAAATGTAATGTAATGGCCGAAATATTATAGCCAGTGTTACCACTTTACTACAATTGTAGCAGATCTACTACATTTATTTGTTTATAAAATTTAAGTACGTACTTTTTATTTCTACTACATTTTTTAAATTTTTAAGTTCTGTACTTCACTCAATTGGATTAATTTAGACTTGGTCTCATGAATCCGGATTCATTCTTCGTATTTCCCTCCTTTACCTACAAAACCGGTTTTATTGCAGCCATGTTGGGGATTCATTTTTAAACCAAAATTTTTTGTATTTCTCGGGTTTCATCGCACTAACACAAACAAAAATGAAATATAAAAATTCTCAAGGACATATAATTCCCAGTTGAAAAGCATTTATGAAATGAAAAAGATTCATATACATACATAGAAATATATTAAATGAAATCGGATTCATGAATTCTTGTGTAAACGACGATGGGATTTTTGAATCCACAGAATCCGGATTCATGAGACCAAGTGTAAATTTACACATTCACATTATATATCAAATAATTTTAGAAACATTACTAAAACAGCACAGAAATTAAATATGTTGCTTTCTGGGTTTTTGTTGTGTGTCATATGGATAACGGTTTCATAATCTCTATTCTCTATACTGTCAAACTATTATACCATTTTTACATTTGTCAAGTTCTGTTTCTCGTACCGGTTTTAAGTTTAATTAGGTTTCTTCCTTTTTCAACACTAAACACAATTAAAAACAAAAAAACCAACCGACTGGAAAACAGAACAGTTGAAAATATAATGTTTTCTCGAACACTACTTAAAGAAAACTGTGATAATGATATTTATTTTCCTGAGGAAAATTTATGCAAGTTTGCTGCTAAGCATAAATTTAAAGACGGCGTTTTTGAGTTAATATGAGATGAACGGTCGAATTAAATATTAATAATTAATGCATTTAATCATTAATTTATTTTATTATTAATAATATGAATTTTAATTATGTTTTTTTATTTATTTAACATTAAATGAAATATTGGATTTGTTATTTACTATAGTATTAATAATAGTATTATTGTTACAATTTGTTACAATAAAATATTATATATCTTTTGTTTCTTTTAAATTTAAAAATTCTACTACATTTTGTTGAAAATGGTGTAGTAGATTTGCTATATGTTTTGGTGTCTAAAGCAGCCATTACATGGTCAGTAATAATGTCATTACTAGTAATGTCAGTATTTATGTCATTACTTCATCATTATTTTTTAACACTACACGATCATTCCAAAGCATCAGTATTTTCATTATTACTTAGCGGATAACAGAAATGAAATGTTAAAAGTTTTTTATGTAGATGTCTTTCAAGTTGATAAAAATAATTTTTTAATTACTTTAGACCACTTTTTAAAAATTACAATAATGCTTACAGCTCTATTCTTCAACATAAAATGGGGAAAAAAATTCTGAATTTATTTAAGAAATTAAAATATATCGAAAGACCAAGATCTTCTGGAATGATGTAAAAAAGTAATGATGGAATCCCTACACGATCAATATTAATGACATTATTTTCATCATTCTTCGGTAATGATGTAGCAAAATCAGAAAATCTGGATTTCCATCATTACCGAACATCATTCATCATTACTTCGCATTAAACGATCAGTATTAATGTCATTATCAAAAAGTAATGACATTATTACTGACCATGTAATGGGTGCTTAAGTGGTAACACTGCTCGTCACTCAACCAAGAGGGAGGACACGCGCGCCACGATCGAGAAATACTAACATCAAAATAAGATACTGCAGTTGCTAATTATGATAATGTAAATTAATAATGTGGTGCATTATACTTTGAATAGATGTCGGACACGAACAACAAAATATCTATTCAAAGGTAATAACAACTGACTGTACTAAATATGCTATCGAAACGAGAGTATTCTACAGGAATATAGATGGTGCACTTGTCACTGTGAATATAATATTTACCTCGATTATACGATAGAACGTGACGTAATGAAATATGGAGTTAATGAAAAAGTTGCGTTAATAATTAAGAAGCGGTTTGAAATATTATTCAATAAATATGTTGAACCGCTACACACGTATCATAATCATACACCAGTTCTGGTTTGACTTCAACATTCACATTTTCTGATAGTGACTTTTAAATTTATACTTGATACTATATATTATATAAAATCTTGATCAATGGGTCATATATTGTTGGTTCTCACAAAGCCGTTCGAAGTAGTTTTGTCTAGTTTTCGAATCGTACTGCCCAGTACTTATTAGAAATAGTTAAGAAGAAAAAGTATATATATATACATATATATATATATATATATATATATATATATATATATATATATATATATATATATATATAATATATATATATATATATATATATATATATATATATATATATATATATATATATATATATGTATATATATATTATATATTATCTGTGCATTTTCAGTCATGTCTAAATCAATCGTATTCGGCGTTTGAACTTCAGTTTCGGTGTAGCAGAACTCCGTCAATATAGATATTAAGCTTGCAGTCAGTTGATGTATAAGGTTTGTCCCTAACTATTTTTTACTGGTAACTATATATGCAGGTATATTTCCCAGTAACCTTTCTAACACATTGGCTCACTTCTGCTTTAGGCTGTTTGAGAATGCTTTATGTTAAAATATTGCACTATCTATATGAATAACTGGTCTTAGGCACATTATGTATCTTCGTTGGGTTTTCATACAGAATCTGTACCAATTATTATGGTTCTGTCACAATATCCTTCCTATGTTATTTCTTTTGTAGATAGAGCACAAGGTAATGTATTAAAGTTGAGATTTGATTCTTCAAAACGGTGCTACTTATTACTTTGATTAGCATGAGGATTTTTTATGAATATTTCTAGTATATAAGGCCACGGAAATCAAAGAGTTTGGTACACATTGGAATGCCCTTTGGTAACCAAATCAATCTTTAGTGTTCTCTATTTCCAAATCCTCTTGATAACTACGGCATACTCTTTACTATGGATTATTGAGGTTTCAAAGGCCAGTACTTTATGTCTCAAGGTAACCTCTATAGAGAACTATAGTGAAGTAAGATGAGATAAAAAATTACAAACTAACATGCATGTTTGATATCTGGCAGCCGCTATCCTTACGCCCTAGTGTTGGAAATGAAAGTGTTTATTTGGGAAAGGATTTCACCTGAATGGTTAAACGAACTCTCGTTTTTACTTATAATTTGCATTGATAATCTTTGCTCTGTTTAATCTGTTGTTTGGTAGTGGCAAAGAAGAAAGTTTTAATAAATTTCGTTTGGTCACTTCATTCTTTACCTGAAAGGTTCTACTGTAACGATTTGAGAAGTATAAAAAACAGTTGGGCCAGCCAGTAGTTATAGTAGTCAAATCGACGTTAAATTCACGCATGCCGTTCGCGATCACGGCTGTGCTTGTCCGTTTGGTTGTATTTCATTGCAACAAGCTTTATAAATCTATAAAGAAGCTAGCCCATTAAATGGCAATTACAAGTTAGCTTTATTTCTCTCGATTGGAATATTATCATTACTGTTACTATTGCTATTATTACAGAGCGCTCAATAAATACTTAAAACGACAAATCCATTATAGACCTTTTATATATTTGTTGATTTAGATTTATTTGTGTTTTCTTCTATTTTCAAAGACTACCAACTATTGCAAACGAAATTTGGCTTCGGCATCTTTTACTGGTTTTCTATTGTTGTGGATTATATATCGATGCTTCTACGAGTAAGTATTTCAATTATACCAAATAAGTACAAGACATTTCGATACTTATTAATCTTTATCTAAATTTCAGTCCCGTCACCATCTCTAATAACAAATCAACCAGCAGATGAAACCACAAATAAACTTAGCAGCATATCTGATAATGTTAAGCTAATCGTGAAGAGACAGACATATATTACTAACGAGCCTGTTGATTATGAAGTGTTAGAGGGGCAACCGGCTTCATTTATGTGTTCTGCAACATCTGATAAAGGAGAATTGAAAATTGTCTGGTTAAAGAATGGCAATCGTATCGACTACACTGATTCACGATTCCTCATGTGACAATTCATTACAAATTTCTAATACCAACGTATTGGATTCGGGTGAATATACGTGCGTTGCTTCAACTGAGTTCGATTTTGCAGAAGCAAAAGCTGTGCTTGTTGTACAAAATGTTCCAAACTCTCCTAAATTAATATAAGTTGAATGCGATGAACGAGATGCGATCATTTTTTGGGAACCACAAGGTGACAATAATGCTGAAATTGTTTACTACAAAATACAGTATCGCACTTCGTTCACACCAAACACATGGGATGTTTCGTTCGACAGGATTCATGTAAAGCAAAATACTATTTATATTGGTATGAGCCCATGGGCTAACTATACATTTAGAGTATTAGCAGTAAACAAAATTGGACAATCGATTCCATCAAATCCTAGCAATGTATGCACAACACCACCAGATGTACCGTACAAAAATCCGGAAGATGTCGAAGGAAAAGGTAGTAAACCCAATAACATGGTGATCCGATGAAGACCAATGCCCGAACTTGAACATAATGGGCCAAACTTCTACTATCGAGTTTGGTGGAAAAAAGATTATAGCAACGAGTGGTCTTACGAAGATGTTAACGATTGGACCAAATCAACTCTAGTGGTTGTGGACACTCCTGTATATCAGAAATATCATATTAAAGTAAGTGCAATGAACTATCACGGTCAAGCTATTGTATTACCACGTGAAATGATTGGTTATTCTGGTGAAGACGAACCAACAGAGGCTCCACAAAATTTAACCGTAATTCAAGTAGTTGGTCCTGAAAAGGTCCTATTCGGATGGACCAAAGTATCAAACAGAAATGTGAACGGTCAACTAAAGGGATACAAAATCGAGTTATGGAAGGAAAATAATACAACGGAGAAAGTAATAATTACAATAAACCGAGACGCCAATCGTGTTTTAATAAATGGGTGTGCTCCATCAACGAATTATTTTGCTCACGTTATGGCGTTTAATGGACGTTATAATGGTCCCCCAAGTAATATCGTCTCATTCAAAACATTAGAAGGTCCTCCTGAAATGGTAGAACAACTAGAGGCTACACCATTGGGTTCCAATGCTTTCTGGTTAAATTGGAAACCACCACGACAAAGAAATGATCTAATAACTGGATACAAAATTTACTTTTCAGAAGTTCAAGGTACACAACTAGGTCCAAAACTTTCCCGCAACCCGCAAATTTTTGATCCACAAGCAACTAGTGCCAGATTAAACTACCTCAAACCAGATACAAAATATCGAATACAAATTCAAAGAACATCGAACGCTGGGGACGGTCCGGCCTACTTTATCGAAGCAGTTACACAAGAATATCCTCAGTTGCACCCGAAATACCAAATTTTACATCTGAACTCATTAAAAGTGATAACGAGGCATATGGTGCAATAAAAGTACATTGGCGTCCAACTGGCCCAAATACTGGGTCACATTTTATGGCAAATATCGTAAGAAAAATAGCCTAAATTGGGTAACAACCGACATTGAAGTAAATGAAGATTATTTAGTCATTAGTTTTCTTGATCTTGATTCGATATATGAGGTACGAGTGATTGCTGTTAATGAACAATATACTACCGAAAGTGAATCACAATTTATCGAGATTACCCGCGATGTAGACCAATAACTAATTTAAAATTTTAAATCTTTCTTTTTTCAATAAATATTATTTAATGCATCACTTTAGAGATGATGGACATCTAATCTAAAAATCTAACTTAGTATCAGCTGAAAAAGACAGATTATTTAATGGTTTCTAATAAATGTCCTTGAAATACTAGTAAGAACTATTCGCAATACAGAGTTTGAACGACACCTTAAAAGCATCCACCATTAAAGAAACCGAACTACAAGATGGCCGAGTTGATTTACACTGTGTATACCAATGTATTCACCTTGTCCTCCATTTTACTATCTTCACCTTGTCCTCCATTTTTCTAAGGAAGTCATTGATTTAGTGTCAATGCTTAAAATTTTAAACAAATATTATTTTGAATTACGACCACCAGTGACATCCTAATACTCCTTAATTTTTTAAACATTTGTGTAGCTCTCGTATATTACGTCGATCCGACATCTGTCAACATAATCAACGTGATGCAATAGTCGACTATTGTTTACTTAATTACGTTTACTTAATTACGTCCTGTACACGGTACAACTCAGTAAAGGTATTGACGATTGGAAAACCTAAAATGCGATAACTATCGGAGAAAAAAATAACTGTGACACCCAGATAAAAATATTTACTAAACGTCAAATTCCATAGGTTTATGCTTAAAAAAGTTGTATAAAAATTTTCAATATTGTTTTACAAATATATTTTAGCTTAATATGTTTATTATTCAATTTCATTTGAAATATATTCTTTATGTTTTTTAGGATAACAAAAGAATTTTGTTTTAGTTAGTGTGTCATATATGTTTAATTTATAATTCAAAAAGTTCATTTTTTTATTTTAACAATATGTCAAAATTAAATGTCTCTTAATATTTTATTTTACTATCTAGTTAGACTCGAGTATATCTGAAAATATTTTATTTGTGTTTTTAATGACCCGTCGTATGTTTTTAAATAAGTTATAGCGATTTGCATTTTAGGAAATACACAAATATTGACATTTATGTGGGTGAGACAGTTACATTTTCTTCCGCTAGAGAACCCATTCCAATCGTCAATAACGAACTATTTGTAAATTACAACAACATTGTTTTAAGCATATTACGGAACGTACCCTTTCCTTTTAAAATTGTTAATCAGGCAATACTCATCTAAAAATTAATACAATTGACAAACCGTTGTGTTATTGGTTTGGTGGTGCAAAATATTCAAGGTTGCGCGTTGTTTATAATTTTGTGTTGTGTGTTAAACATGTTTTGTGGTGTAAAATACGTTAACCAAGAATAAGGTAAGGTTTTATGCATTTTAATTATTATTTAATGAATAAATGATGTCGTATATAAGTGTGAGATGGACGATTAATTACTAGATAAATATAGAATCTACATTTAAGATAGTCTCATACATATGTAGACCAATTTCAATTGTAGGCCATTAAAAATATTTCGTTTCATTTTGTCTAGCAAAGTACTCATTGCAAAGTGCTTTTCTCTGCGTTTAACTACGCGTGGTAGCTAAATATTTTTAGTATTATTAATTTAATGAAATCAAAACGTATAGGCTTATGAATTACAGCGATTTTTATAATTAGATATTTTCTTCCATGTTTTGAATTTAGCCAAGATTGAAATCTACGCCAAAATGTAGGCAAAATGATTTACATTAAAATAGTGAGATTCTACTACTTTTTATTAAGTTTTATATAAAAAGTGTTTAGACTAGAATGTAAGGGTTTCGTGTTGTTGGTGAGATATACATTTAATTAATGATAATTGAATATACCCAATCGTTTATTGATTAGTACTTTAATCTTTAAGTATAATTAAGTGTTATTAAATTATAACATTTCTATTGCATTTTTTATGTGATTACATACAAATTGTTACGACTCTCTTCCAGTCTTAATCAGTTCAGATAAGAATGACTGATAAAAGTTCAAGAATGAGAGTCTGAAACAGCATTTTCAAACATCGGTTGGTGGAAGCAAAATGAGATAATTCTACACACTGGTACCGAGGATAGTTTGATGAGACACAAGCCGAAGGATGAAAGCTGGTTTCATTACAAAGCCTTACAAAGGTGATTTTTGTGTCCCAATTAATTCTCACCAATTTTCATACACAAATCTCAACGTTTTTGGTTAATCTTAATTAATTATAGGTTTTTTTCAAAGGCTGAACAGACCAACGCATTTGCATTTTTTTCAGCTTCATGGCATGGAAGCATAGTCATTATGTTGAAAAGAAGAGATGCTATTGTCTGAAATTCTGAAGTTACTGTAGTCTCGAATACAACTACCGAGTTGCTTAAGTTGTACCTTCAGGATTAGTACATAATTTCAATTATGTAGAACTTTATGAATCACTTGGTGTCACCATGAAGTTGTAATCGAAAAGATGTGACATAATACTCATTTACAGTGAAACAATGTCAGGTCGTGTCACTCAATCATACGTTGGTGAGATTTATAATAGATATATAGGCTTCCAAATACTTCTTCCACTATGTGGTTTAAGTAAACCACTCGCGTTTAGATTGGTAAGAATTGTTGATAAAAATAACTATCAAATTTATTATCAATCACGGTCGAACTATTGCGGCACAAATCATGCGATATATATAAAAGTCGTACATCTATCAAGTCCTGTCGCGTCCTTCTGATGAGATGGAGTTGATCGTCAACCGGTCATTCTAAGTCCATATTGTCTAATTCTTTTACTCTAGCCCTATGCTATAACATAGAGTAGTCTTATAAAAGCACCATTTCTTACAGTAGCAGTAATTTTAGAGATTTTTAAATTTTAACACGATGACTGCCATTGTACGATCGGCAATTATATATGTATATGTATTGTGTAAGTTGCGTATTGATTGTATAATTTGTATTGAAGTTCATATTGGATTTGGAAGCCTAGTTTCCATTGTCGAGGGAGTGCTCGAAGTTTTTATTGCTGAATGGACCAAGGGAGGCGTGGAGGTCGAGAGTACCATCGGAGTGATGGATACCATTAGTACGTTTTTTTTGTGGCTGGGCTATGGATGTATTTTGACTGCTGTTTGTTGCATGTCCAATGAATTTTACATTCTTTTTTGTTGTTGGAGAGATGGACGAGGAATCGTTTTGGATCTGCAACGGTAAATGTGGGCTTGGCCTAGTTACTCATTTTCTACTCTGAATTGGAATCGGGGAGCGAAGTGTTGATATTATGAATTTGTCATAGGGAGGTTGCTATGGTGTAGTGGACGTACTTCTCTTGACGTGTTCTGTCAGTGCTGCTGTAGTGATTTTTTCGTTAACTGTAGAGATTTGTTTGGTACTGAAGGAGTTTCTTTGTACTGGAAATGATTTTTGTTTTTCTCGGCCGTAGTTAGAATGTTTTTGTCCTGTTTTGACTAAACTGTCAGTATATTTTTTCATAATGGAAATCAGGCATTGTGAGGGGGGACTGACAGTTTGGTCCAGGTGACATGGGGGTATGTGTTTTGGTTGTGGGCGGGAGGGTTTGAGGTGGTTTTTCCGATGCATAGGATTTGTTTGGTACTCGGTGGGGTTTTGTTGTTGCTGAGGGGTTTATTGTAGCAGTGCTGACGGGGTATATTGGGATAAGTGTTTTTGTTCAGTGCTGAAGGGGTGTTTTATAGGAGGTTTGTGTGGGATTGTTTCTGTGCGGCGAAGTCATATATTGGGGGTGAAGTCGTTTCTTGATTAAAGCATGTTGGAGTAGTTTCTTTGTGGTACGTTCGTGGTTTTAGCGTTTCGTTTTGTGTCATTTATTTAGATTCGTAGTTGTAGGTGAATGGTTATGTTGTTTTTTTGTATTTGTTGTTGTGTATTGTGAGTGGTTTTCTATCTATTTCTCGACTAGAGGAAGGTTTTTTGGTTGTGTTATGGACGTCTGTCGGGGTATATCCGTTTAGTAGTGCTTTACAGGAAGGGGGTGATCTCTGTCATTGTAGTGGTACTTTTGATTTTTTGGTTTGTTCGGTGAGAAATATTTTGTTTTTTTTATTGATGGAGATCGGGATTAAAGAATTGTATTCTTGTAGTGTATTTGTTCAGATAGTGTTCCTTCTAGTGGAATTTGGTTTTTTGTATATAGTTCTGTTTGTTATATGATAATTTATTCATAATGTAGTTAGTAATGACTCTGCTGCGGTTTATTTCCATTAAACTTATATGTTGAGATGCAGGAAGGATTACCGTAACTGGTTGGCTTGATATGAAAAGTTTCTATCATATCATATCATAGGATAGTCGTTTTATTAATTTTTTTGAATAGATCTAAAACATAAACATAAAGATCGTATCACAATTGAATGGAATGAATGCTCCAATCTAGTACTACATATTATGAAACATAACATTACCATAATCAATCACAACTGCCATTATACTAATTAATTCTCTTAGCTGAATGAATCGTCTAACTAATCTATAAGTAGTTAGATAATGATTTCAAGCGGTTATCGAGGTTAGTTGTTTGTGTGACTAACTTCCTTATTTCTTATAAACCTTGTATTGCTTCAATGTATTATTTGAGATTTTTTTGCATATATAATCCAGTAATATACTATACATACCTATATATTTCCGAAATTGGCGCCTTCCAGTCTCAATCATAAATCATAGACATAATATACATATATACAATATTATTGTTGTACTGTACCGCGGAAGTTTGAATTCGTGCATTAAATACACATCAAATACATCTCCCGGTGGTCTTCAAAAACAAAACATCTTAAGTGTAAATACATAACTGTATAGAAAGTAACATTTATAGTTTATACCATATACTCGTATTAGTATACAGACACAAAACGAGATTATGCAGTAACATTCAAAAACAATCAATAAATATTGTTGAAGTTCAACTCGTTTTTCGGATAAAAATTTCCATTTACCATACGTACCATGTTCCATCCAAATTGGATTATATGTAGGCAGGACCTATAATTTCATTCGGCAAATTATATTTATTGCTCGAGTTTCAATTTCATCTTATTAATCTCCAAACGTAAACGTTCAGTTTCACATTTTAGCTTCTTTAATTCTAATTCGTTATTTTTGTTGACCAATGATTGGCCACTGTTATATGCTGATGAGTTTGACGAATTTGATTGATATTCTATTATGGTACCGGTACCAGTCGATACTTCAGTTTTGGGTGACTGTGATGCAATACGGTTTCGTTTAACGATAAGGGGGTATTGATGGTTCCACCATATCTATAAATATTTATTATATAATTAAATAATTAACAAATTTTTGCGTTTTACCTTTTTCCATGCGCTTCTATTCTTACAAGGCCCAACGATATTATTCAAATGGTTCGCTAAATCTTCCCACATTTTGTTATATATATTTTTATTGGAGCGTAAATTTATTTTTCCATTTTTCAGATCTGGATGATCGTTCATGTATTTCACCAATTCCCATAATTGTGTTGCACTCGCCTTATCCGTACTTAGAAATTTTTTTGAATATTTAAGTTTAAGTTTCTTATAATTTGTTTTTATTAAGTGACACCGATCGTGAAAGTACTTCTTGTGTTCTTGTAGCGCGTTGTCTGTCGCCTCCCAATCCTTTAGGCAACCACCACAAAAGAAGCATTTCACATGATCACCAATGCCTAAGTAAAAAAATCCGGCAACAATTAAACTTTTTATCATTTTAGACATACACTTTGGCCAATTAGCATATGATTTAAGTCGCGTTTTCTCATTTTTAAATCCCGGATGACGCGGAAACAAATCACCATTCATGCAAGTGTGTATTTTATTTAATTCCTTTATTAAACAAGTTGGATCACCAATTGGAATATTATTCGTCGGCTTCATATTAATAAAGTCACAATTCGGTGAACGTATATGGTGTTCGATTAATGGATCGTCTCCGATACCCCATTCTCCAATAACGACTTTACAAAAATAACATTTAACATAGTCACTTTTCAAATTGTAATGAAATCCGTAGCGGGCTAATTTTTGCTTTGACACATTCTTATCACTCCACGATGTAAATGATAAAGACCGTATAATCTCTTTATTGAAATCACTAGAAAATTTTAGGAGGGAACTGTCACCTATTGGTTTGAAAATATCCGAATATTGCATAGCTTTTAACTTAATTTTATTTTCGAATACACGATTTTATTTAGGTAGTCAATAAAGATGTCTTCCTATAACAATAATTATTTTCTTTACCAAAAATAATCTCGTATAATTATTGCTGTCTTCTAAGAAATATTTCTTAATACACCACACTTATATGAAGTTAGCTTTGTATATGACAGCTTAATGATAAAAAAATCACATCTTATCTGTTGTAAGGTTTTATAGTTGAAATGGTAGAAATCTCTGTTAAGTTGGCCCGAAAAACGCTTATAATCGAATATGGCAGCACTAATATAATTTTAATATCATGACAGGCTACAATGATAGTCAATTATATAAATAAAAGAGTGAGTACAACTATAGTACAAATAAAATTGAGTTGTACTAGATATTCATTACCAAGAACCGCTTGGTAAAGGTTTTGTAGATAGTTAGTTGACATTTCGACTAATGAAATCAGTTGACCTTTTGCCTTCCGCCAACTCTCAAAACACCGTTTGCATCTATAAATGGTGCTAACGAAAGAATGTCGCTGTTTCTCGGAATAGCCTTCCCTCTCTGTGGCCAATTAATTTCTTTGGCAAATGCTTCTCACTGTATATATTTGAAGATGATGTCTCTGGCATTCCGAATCTCCTTTACGGATAAAAAGCTTGAGATTTTGTTTTTCGGTGATATATTTTTTGCAAATCTTAAAGCATATGCTAGGACCCTTAATAATTTGAAATATGATGAGATCCTGGATATTAGCAAATCTATCATGTGTTCTTCTGTTTGGGTATTGAAAGCGACGATTTTGAAGCCTTTCGCTCTTCAGCCAAATGTTCTTCGTTGGTAGAAACTACCTCTTGAACAGTATAATCCGCGCTAGAGCTTTTCAACCACTCTGGACCATGCCACCATTGATGCAAATTTATCAGCTGCGAAGTAAATACTCTTCTTGACGTACATGGAGCCAACAGTTTCGAGGTAGTTGACTTAAAATCTCCGACGTGCAATTAGCCACAAACGGTTTCCATCGTGCTGGATGGCTGGATAACCACATTAGGACAATTGTGGAGTTGGTCCACCCAAAACATTTTACTGGATTCTTTATGGTAGCTTTCACCAGAGTAAGTAGTTCAGGTTAATAGATGTGCACCACATAGTTTCAGTCTGGGCAAGGATACTTCTTTAATTGGCGCCACTTTAGTTTTTGATGCTATAAGATTGATTGTAATTAATTGCCGTTTTCATTTATGGTTCTGCAATAAACTACGGTACTGTACGCCTTTTCGCTTGCATCGGAAATCCATATAGTTTTACTCTGCCGTCCTGTTGAATGTATCGATTTATTTTTATGTGTTCTAATAATTTCAACTCACTTCGAATTCGTTTGTAGGTGTTTGCGACGCTGTTTGGTAGCTTATCGTCCCAGCCCAATTTCAGAAACCATTGAGATTGAAACATTATCTTCATTAGGATGATAGTGAGAACCATCCACACGGATCAAATACTTGTCGATAAGAGATAACTTGTCGTTTTGTTGGTTCTCTTACACTCTACATTTAGCTTGAATATGAAAATATCTTCCTGTGCATTCCATTGAAGTTCCAGTATTTTCGTCTCTGTTGAATTATGGAACATCGAAACCTCATCTGTATTTTCCATCGCCGTAATATCAGATACATTCGATTTCAACTTCCTTATATTAAATCCGAAATTTAGTAATGCCTTAGTAAGTTTTTCTTTAATGTTGTGTGCTTCTTCTACCGTTTCTGCGGTAATACCTTGGTATATAATATAATAATATCTTGGTAATTATATGTTGATTATTATAATCAATCTGGCGTATGGTTCTAATGGCTTAAAATGATGGACTGGCTAAACCAAAAGTTACAGTATTCAACTTATAATATTTAAGTTCATCAGATACTTCACTTCGCCACAAAATTCTGTGTCATCCTCGCGAACCAAAACTTGATTGTACATTTTTCTATATCCCCAATCCGCGCTATTTTGTTACTTCGGAATCTCATTAGAGTTATGCCCACAAAGTTGGCTGTATGGTTGGACCAACTAGTACTGTCTCATTTGATACGATTCCTGTTGAAGACTTTGCAGAACCTCAAATACAACACGAAGTTTGGTCGTTTCACTTGTTTCCGCGATAGGGCAAATAAAAGCTTTTCTCTTCATCTATGTTAATATCAGTCCCTTTGATAAGCTCTAAATACCCTCGATTAATATATTCGTTTATTAATTTTACGTATTTCTCTTTAAGTGGTGGATTAGCTTGCAGTTTTCATTCTAATAATAGAAATCTTCTCCTTGTTGTACTCATTGGATTCCCAAGTTTAGCTGCATTTTTCTTAAAAGGAATGGCTACAATGTAACTTCCATTATTGTTTCGTTCAAATGTACGCTTATAATATTGTTCACATTCAGCTTCTTACCGATTTAAGGTATTGTCAATATCGACATCTAAATGCAAATTAAGAGTGAAATTGTTCACTTGCACTGTCCCACTTGTCAACACGCTATTTTTATTAGTTATGCCCGATACGATTTACCCAAACATTGTATGTTGCGCCACTAAAGTATTGTTAACATTGGTTAATCGCCCATTTCTGAGAACGTGGAAGAATCTATCAGCACCGACTAAGATATCAATCGGTTCAACACGGTTATAATTAGAGTCAGCTAGTTTCAAATCGTTTAGGAAGCTCTTTGCATTGAGCTTAACCTTTCTAAAGCATCACTTCTTTTATTTAAAAATGCCAACAGTTGACTAAAAGAGGGAAAGTACATCTCAGTGGTTTCATTCGTTGTCCAATTTATTTACTAAAAAATAAACGAGCAATGGATCTCGACCTTCTGCTTGCTCACCTAGTACCTTCAAACCTCTTATGACTTCATCTGATATGTCCGAGAGATGGCTTGAATGGATTTCGCACAACCTTGTTGTATATAGGCTTGGTTGATCTATAAAGCGTTTTAATAAAGTTTGAACCACATGTTTGCATTTATCAAATCTGGTTTTATCTTTATCCCAATCTTCGTCATAATTAGCATCGGTCACATCAATTAGATGCTTAATTAGAGCATACGCATCTCCTTTGAGTAGGCTTTTCAAGTACTGCAGTTTATGTACTTTAGGAATTTTTTCGTTGTTATGAACCGAGTTTTCGAATAGATCACGAAAAGACGGAAAATCTGCGTAATTGCCACTAAACTCTTGAATGTTGACACGAGGTAGGCGAACTTTACATTCCCGTTTATCTATTGAAGAAATCTGTTGCAGGAAATTGCTTTGATTAAGCATAAG
Organism: Tipula lateralis; assembly: GCA_963932295.1. Taxonomy (NCBI): domain Eukaryota; kingdom Metazoa; phylum Arthropoda; class Insecta; order Diptera; family Tipulidae; genus Tipula; species Tipula lateralis. Next base: position 169,313,213 of record OZ010738.1, on the reverse strand, counting down.
CTCCTCTACCGAATGGTTACTCAGGTTAGCATTGATTTCCTCGTGCAGTCTCTCCAGTCTAGCCAATCTTTATTTGCATCATCGAATTTGCCTTTTATGAATCTTTCCAGAGTTTGAAATTCTCTCCACAGCTAAAAGCGTTATGTACGTTTTTATTTCGCTGATACGGGTGTCGGCTGTGAATGTTGATGTTTGCGTTTTAATACTTTCAAAACTCTTTATCATTCGGTTTAATCCTCGGGCGTCTGCCATAGTGCAAATTCACGGTTTATTTATCACTTCACGTTTTTTTTTACAAAGAAGCTTTTATTTCACTGGTTTAAATTTACTGGTCACTTTATTGTTTTATTTATAGTTTTAATTTTCAATAAAGTTGAAAGAAAATTATCTTCTATACTCACAGTTTATACCCAAGCGGAAATTTGGTGCCAAAAATTCCAATTCGAAATATCCGGCTCGAAGGACCAATGTACAGTTGGCACTGAACTCTGTTGTCAGTCTGTAAAGGTAGTTGTTGGTTAACAGTGTTAGCCAGCCCAATTAACTGTTTCAATGCACTGTTGAAATATCTGGATAATTCCAGCCAGAATAGCACCAATTCTATGATAAGGGTTTTTTCTCGTATCCAAAAGAAAGGCAAGAGTTCAAAATTATTGTTTAGCCAAAATATAGCGCGGGTCGAAAATATATTGGAGCGGTGTCTCTCGTATCCAAATAGTAGCAGGGCCTTTATATATCGTGGCGGTATGTCTCGTGTCCAAGTAATGTTTCGGGTTGATAATAAAATAATCACTGTTTGTTTTATTCACTGTATATTAATTGTATCACTGTGTATCTCACCGTAGTTCGCTTTAAAGAATTTAACATAAAAAATTCGAGATTTTTTCAAGATGATGCCTAATATTATTCCATACAATTAGAGACCTCTATGTTTTCAAAACTTAACAAAATAAAGATTAACCATAAAATATATAATTGGCTACGGTAATTAAGGTTGGTTATTAATTAGATTAACAATAAGTAAAAATGTTAAAGAGGTAAACAAAGATCAGCTGATATGGAATATTTTACAATCACAGGTAATTATAATGTAGTAATTGAGGTTAGTGTTATTATTTATATAAATCAAATGTGTACAATTAAAGTTTGATCCAAGAACTTACGTACTATTGCAAGTAAGAGTTAAAATAAAAGAATAAATTAAATAAGCTAAAAAATTGGCTGAAGATCATCAGCTGTGGATTTTAGATAAGTATACAGAATGATATATTGAAATGGACAAATGATACTTTCTTGAACTATATTTGTTTTTTAAGTATCAACATCTTTGCCCAATAGAATTATTTTACAATTTGATCACATGAAAGGTCAACCGATTACCTACAATAATATATCAAGTGGTTCTTGGTAATGAATATCGAGTTAACTTTAAGTGACTATAACGAACCATTTCCGTCTGACTTTAATTTTTTCGGGATAATACTTTTATGACAGTTACTATCCTGATACTATAACTGTCGTGGTAGAAACACATTATCAAGATGATGCCTAAAACTGTCGTGATAGAATTTTGTTTTCGGAATGACATTGAAAAATGTCACGATATTTATATTTTAGTATTGCTATCGCATTTTCTCGGGATATTTTTCGGGCTTACCTCACAAACTCATATGGCAGAACGTTTCGAGGAGATGAAAATAAAATGTATTTTAAAATTAAATATAAATTACATAAACATAACTTAATTTACTAGGTTTTTAATTCTACCTAAAATTGTGATTTGTCCCCTCCAGTACTCGAAAACCAGGATACTGGGCAGTTATAAAATGCAACCAAGTATGATTAAAATTCAACTTATCGAAGCTGTAAATAAGTTATGACATTATCCGTTTGCATACTATTTCTTTCTAATTCATGTTTTGCTGAATCTATTTGTTGCTGGAGCTCTCGCTTCTCGATTTCATATTTTAATTTGCGTAGCTCAAATTGTAAACGTTCATTCTCAAGTTTTTGCTTTTGCAATTCTAATTCATAATTTTTATTGAGCAATGGTTGGCCATTATTGTATACTGAGTATGATGAATTTGTTTGATATTCTGTTATCGTACCGGTGCTCGTTGATACTTCAGCATTATTATAAGTGTATTCTAATCTTGTATTTGTTGTATCGGGTTCAACAGGTGAATATTTCTGCTGGTGATTAAAATCTTGATACACATTTATCTGTTCGATTTCCTGATTTATAGTTCTTTCCACTTTCGGCGATGCTGTTGCACTACGCCTTCGTTTGCTGTTATATTTATGATTTCGCCATACCTATAAACAATAATATTATATATAATTAAGTGTTCAAGAAATTATTTATCTTACGTCTTACCTCTTTCCATGCCCTGGTATTCTTACGAGGCCCATCGATATTATTCAAATGGGTTGCTAAATCTTCCCACATTCTGTTATATACTGTTTTATTACTGCCTAAATTTATTTTTCCATCTTTTAGGTCGAGATGATTGTCCATTAAATTCGTTAGTTCCCGTAATTGTTTCGGAGTTGCCTTAACCATACTTTTTGAACATTTTTTTGAATATTTTCGATTAAGCTCCTTATAATTTATTTTTAAAAAGTGACACTGTTCGTAAAAGTGTTTCTTGTGTTCTTGTAGCGCGTTGTCAGTCTCCTCCCAATCTTTTAGGCAACCACCACAAAAAAAGCATTTGACTTCATCACCTACACCTAAGTAAAAAAATCCCGCACCACTTAGATCTTTTGGTGTTTGTCGCATAAATTTCGGCCAATTAACATATGATTTAAGTCGCGTTTTTTCATCTTTATAATCTGGGTGTCTCGGTATCATATCGGGATTCAATTTATTAGTACCACGTCTTCCACTTTTTTCTGCAACGATTGTCCTTAATTCATTGAATAAAGTAGTTGCATCTCCAATTGGTATATTATTGGTGGGTTTCATATTAATAAAATCACAATCGGGTGAATGTCGATGGTGCTCGGTTAGTGGATCATCTCCAACGCCCCATTCTCCAATAACGACTTCACAAAAATTACATTTAACATAGTCGCTTTCCATATTGTAGTAAAATCCGTAGCGGGCTAATTTTTGCTTTGATACGTGCTTATTAATCCACGATAGCAATGAAAGATGTCGAACACTCTCATGATTAAAATCAGTTAAACTTGGTTGGTTCGAGCTCTGATGATAATTAAAGCATTCGAGAGTTTCCTGAAGCTCCATATTTGTAACTATATCGGAATGTTGAATATCTGCCGATACCATTGCATTTTCAATTATCGACAATTCTTTTGTGTTATTAGAATTCATGCTTAATCTGTAAATAAATTAATACGATTTATTATAGGTATATGGAGCCAATCGCGTATATATTTCACACACATGTATGAACTTAATTTTAAACGTGTATGTTAATGACGTGGATACGACGAGTATAAAGACAATTTCTAAAAACGACGCGTTTTACAACAGGGTTGTGTAAAAAAATTAAAGTATTCCAAATTTTTTAGTGAAAATTTATTTTCAAAATCATAATATTCAAATTTTAAGTGTATTAAGAACACAATTTGGTTTAACTGCCGATGCACACTTATTGCTCAACAAGTAAGCAAATTGTTCTAACCCTTGGCTGATTTATTGAATTGACAGGAACACTTACGCTTTAAAGCGCTTATAACGTACTTCGCATGATCACTACGTTTAGACATTTTGAGAACTAGCTATCTTCACCAACTTATAATAAGAAGCTTAACGATTTATTATTGCACTTACAAAAATTGCACGCACGTAAATAACAAAATCTAATAAAAAATATTGGGTGTTCGTTTTATATATTATGTCATAAAATATTAAATTAAAATCACCTTAATTGTTATCACTTCAAACTTATTAAAATAATTTATCTAAATCTTATGATTAAACAGTTGTTATATAAATTTCTAAGTAAAGTTTTTGTTATACGTTCAATCTTGGCGAAGTTTCAATACCAACTATACTACTCATTGCGATTCAAGCTAAAAAACCACAAACGTTATCTTTTAATATTTTAAGTATGCTTTCAAAACGATGTGTATAGTAACGATGTATATAATATATACATAGATATTTATAGATTATATACACTCCGAATCAAACCTACGCGCGTACGTTGTTATCTTAACGATGGATGAAAAATGCAGCGTTTTCGTGAAAACAATTGGTGTGCTGCAACATCTTGTATAATACCACGCTAATTGATATTTGTTATTAGTCACTTATCAGACGATAATCAGAACAAATCTCTACAATTCTCATTCATTGTTTCCTCAATATCATGGATACTACTCCAGAAAACGCTGCACAAGTTGCTGCTTTATTGCAAGACCTGTCTTATCGGTTCAACATAAACCAATTTGCCGTCTCGGTTCAACATAAACCAAAAATATGTACATCTGTGTAGAATGACACTAACGCAGTCACAATGCTGTGTTAAAGTTGAGAACAGGCTATCGTTAACTTTTGCAATCACTACTGGTGTTCGACAAGGAGATGCACTGTCCTCGATACATTTAAATCTCATATTGGAATAAATCCTTCGTAAAAGTATGTATATAAATCGCCGGATGTAGCTTAATGGTTAAGAGAGTTTCTCATCACGCCGCGGTCTCGAGTTCGATTCCCGCCGTTGACCAAATTAACATGCAACCGGATGACATAAAAACGCGTTTGTGTGTAAAAACATTCGTTGGGCTGACCACCTACAATGTGCACCATTCGTTAACACTGGTTCGTAAGGTCTCAGTTGAGACGCGGTAAGGGCCGTTTTCGGCCTCTAAGCCATAGATTATTTTTTTTTTATGTATATAAATATCTTATTCTGACAATCCAATCAACTTCTTGTATATGCAGATGATATCTGTGTGATTGGATTAAATGGCAACGGAGTAAAAGAGATTCTTGATCCTCTGAAACAGTTTTCAGCTTCCGTTGGTCTCAAAATCAATGAGTCCAAACCCAAATATCTGATCTCTGGTTTTCGAGACCAAGACGCAATTGATTTCAGTAGTGGTAACCACACGTTTGAAGGAGTAATGAGATACAAGTATCTTGGGTCTCTCATTACTCACGATAATAGTGTGGGAGAAGATATCAAGTTTCGGCTTGCCGCTGCCAATCGGGCTTTATATCCTCTACGTCCACTGCTGAAATCAAAATATCTTGCAAATGCGGATAAGCTGAAACTGTACAGAGTGTTGATCAGACCCGTTGTCATGTATGGATGTGAGAGTTGGACCCTTACGGATGAGTACGAAAGATGGCTTCCATAACATTCGAGAGAAGAATCATGCGTGTGATATATGGCCCAAAACGCGACGTTGATGGCACATACCTAGTTCTATTCAACCACGAAATCAGGAATTTAATGCAAACCGAATGATACAGCGATCTTTCAAGGGAGAGCCACTTTCGGTAGGCGAAGAGGTCGCTGTCGGTGACGATGGCTCCACGGTGTAGAGAGCGATTTGGCATCTTCTGGTTGCTTGCAACAATATGAAGAGCTGGCTGGTGATCGAAACCGATGGAGCCAGATTGTTGACACGGTACTATAAAATTCGTTAAAAAAAATGTGCAGCAGAAGCTCGCGATCACTTTAATTGCAATCGAGCAATGCAGGTCCGTTCTATTCATTGAATAATGCAGAATATATGTCTACGCTATAGTGATAGGAGGTCTCCAAGAGATTTGGTTTTTATACCTGTTGTGGAGGCCATAAAACAGATTTGTCTACTGAACGATATTACATATTATATAAGCTTGCGCTTGAGTTTTAATGACGGCTGGCTTTAGTAGACGTTCTAGCACTTTATACACACTGTATTCACCATACTCACGCTAATGTTCTACGGAGTGGCGTTTGGAAACCATGGAATAATTTTATACAATACATAAAATTATTTGCTCAATCAGGTTGTGTCGATTGCAGTTTCGTTTTTAGGAGTAAGGACTTCGATGAGATGAACGGATGTTGGCTGATTATTTGTCTATCTGGTTGACACGAATTTGGCCGTCAATCACGTTTCTCGATATTTGCAATCACGACTTTGTGTTTCGACAAAAGGTTCCGAACAACCTGCCCCTCAAGGAAATCTGGAGTGGCAGCGAAAACGAAAGCGTTGCAGTTTTTTACGGATGGCTCCAAACTACACGGTAGGAGCTGGAGTCTTCTGTGATCAAATTAGAGGTAGATATGTCAGTTTGTCTCCCTGTTCACTGCAGCGTGCGATAGCGATTGAGGAGGTCCAGAATTGGTTGAGCCATAATGTTGTATCCTCGACTGACAACGCAATTTATGTGGACAGTCAGGTGGCAATCAAGTCGCTGAACTTTGTTTGCTTTCCCATGATGACATCATGGGAAACCGCAGGGCGGACGAACAAGCGAGGTATGGTACGGAAAGGGCAAAGTTGGGGAGACCCATTAACGCATTCAAGACTGTGCTTAAAAAGGAGGCAGTAGCCTCAGCGAACGATAGATGGACAAACACCCTTTCATGTAGAGTAGCAAGGTAAGTCTGGCCAAATCTAGACTTAAAACACTAAAATCGAAGACGTGAACTAAAAACGATCGTGGGGATACTCACAGGACACTGCCTTCTTGGAGAACATGCGAGGAGGCAAGGTCTAGAAGTTAATGACTTTTGCAGAAGCTGTATGGACGACGAGAAGGTATAGACAGCAGTCCACCTCCTATGCTCATGCCTGGCTTTGACACACAAAAGACATGAAAATTTGGGTAAATTTTTAATGGACTGCCTCTTTGATCTCGAAAACTGTAAGGTGCGAGACTAATTAAGCTACGAAAGTAACAGAAACTGGTTTTTATAAGGGTAATAGGGGAGTAAGATCATGTGGTATCACAACGGATCGTCGCCGGTCTAAGTGTGCTGTAACAGCCACTTAACCAAACCTAACCTAGCCTAACGTATCTCGATTCAAAACAAATTAGACAGATATTGTTTTAACGAATTTTGCTCGTCCCTATAATAAGACCGTTTATTACCTGAGTTATATAGGGTTTATCTGTTTTAATATTTTTACTGTGTATGCACCACTCGAATTCCTTAAGCAAGTAAATGGAACAACGATGACAAAAACGACTTCTTTCGTCACTAAATAAAAATGATTCAATAATTTTTTTTATTGTTAATAGGCAAAAGAGAAAGAAACAAAGTAAGATACTGATTCAAACCAACTCCTCTTAAACGTCTATTAAAATATATTAAACACATTTTCAAGTCACTTGCATTTTATGTATTATTAGCTAAAATCATCAAACACATATTACACCTTAATAATATACAATATTTAATGAAGACTAACCTTACGTAATAAAGAATTGATTAAATAAACTTCAACAATATAAAATTTCCGCACGTAAAATATATTTTATACGTTCAATCACAAAACGAATAACAATTCAACTATCATACAAAAAAGTATATCGACGGTTTCAGATGTGTTCGTTTATTCGCCGACATAATCGGGTATTAAATAAAACGTTTATTAAAAACGACGTGTGTAAGAACGATATCAGTGTATTGAAAACTTGGAATGGAGCAATAAAATGTGCAGATGGTTGGTAACAGCAAATCGAACCTACAAGTACAGACTTATACAGTGCTCGAGTTCTATTCGACATAATAGTAGGCCGTCAAGAGTGAACTATTTAGAGGTGCTTCGGCTCCAAAAAAGGTTAAATAGATAAAATAAACAAACAGATATCAATATCAGTTCACTATAACGTCTTAAATATGGACTTACGAATTCCATACAAAATGTCTGATGACAAGTATCTATTATTACTAGATTTGTCCTATCAAAAGAGTCAAATTCGAAATAGTTTGAAAAACCCTTCTATTTAACTCTCGCCTAGTTCTATTTAACTATCAACTTAATATTTGGTTCCCAGTAGTGGGCCCAAGAGATCCAAGTTCTTGAATATCATTATTCCGTTAAACAATTACCACTACCAAAACTTGTCCGTTCTAGGTCCTATAAGCCCTATAAAGTGATGTATAATGGTGTTTTTAAACCCGTTACCTTGTGAAGACGACACATTCACCAATGATTAACTTTTGCTGGCCTGAAATTTGCAGAAGATAAGACATAGCAGTCCTCATCACTAGTAGAAAAATTATAGAGAGCATAACGTTAGAGGTTGGTGTTCAAAACATAGTTACCAAACTGGAAATTAGATATACTAAGGAGTAATGATTAATGATAAACTATCATGTAAGACAAATCTCCTTACCTCCAGCGAAAGAGTAAGCAAAGTGAACGCAGCATTGTTACGGCCAATACCTAATATAATAGTAGCTTGACAAAGCAGAAGAGTTCTGCTAGCTAGCATATTTACATCCACCCTGATGTGCCACAGAAGACGTATAGAAAAATGTTGATGCACCTGATCATCATCTAATACTAGACAACATTATTTTTGTTTTTATGCTGGATTCAGAAGACATATGGAATGCTGTATTCGGTGCTGTATCTTGGAATGGAATGGAATTGAGATGTTTCGAAAGATGCAGAAATACGATGAAAACTCTTGCGAATAGGTGTCGAACGGCAAAAAACTTGCGGTTAGAGTTTATTCGGTAAAAATCTGACACACTAGCATGTTTGGTAATGGTCCACATGTGTTGTCTTTCGAATGGTTCTTCTCTCCACCACAAAAAAAAACATCACTAAACCACTATGCTTGACTATTTTTCTAGTGAGAAACCTATACCAGAGGCTACCACGCCTCTTGCTAGTACGTACTGCTAGGGTTACTCGACACGTGTTTTAGACGAATATATGGAAACGCCAATTCCTGCACCAGTGATCTGGTTATGGGCTGCGATAATTGTCACAGAACGCTCACCACTCGTTTTTTTATTTAATCTACCGTGAAAATATTTTAAACGATGCTTTGTTACGTAAATTCAATAAGACTCAACACCGTTCTATAAAGCCTTCCATATGATTCATTGTGCAGGCTAAAGTATTAACAATATGAGACGGTCGACAAAGATTACTCTTTATCGAGAATGGGGCTTACAAATTTACAGCATTTTTAATTGTAACACTTTGACTGCCGATCCCTGTATATTTGATTGAATTCCAATACGATTGGTGTATACGCCAGGTTATCTTATTGACAATGTATCAAGACATACAATTCTTATCAGAATAAATTTTATCAAATTTTTATGTTGAAAAAATAAATTCACTACGCGATACAAAAATCACTCAAAACTCTAAAGCGTAATAAACAGTCCGATAAACAGTCGAACAATGTTCCGATAACACTTATCAAAAAACCGAGTTAATATTTTACTAACGATAGTACATTTCAGGGCAGGCGCTCTCATAAATGGTGCAGTAAAACACGACGCCAAAATTTTAGGGCGGCCAAAATATGTATGAATATTAGCAAAAAATAAACATTCATCCAAAAATGTTGATTGCACTCCTGATTTGAGTAGGAAAAACAATTAACACTTATGTTCAGAATTCTAGACCAATGCGAAAGCATATTTTTTAGTAGCCTCAGACACAACAGTTAAAGTTTAACCGATTTAGTTTTAGAGCGATTAGTTAGTTTGGGATTATCTATTAATGACTGTGGAGGCCAAGGATATAACGGTTCGAATATGAAAGGGAAAAATATTGGAATCCAAACGCAAACAAGGCAATTGGAACGCCGTGCATTTTTGTTCCTTGTGAATCTCATTCCGCAAATTTGATACTTTCAGTTTTAGTACAGCGCAGGCTATAAAGTTTTTCGATACTGTCCAAAGCCTATATACGTTTTCTTTTCTAGAGCTCAGTTTCTAGATGGAAAATATTGAGAAATAATGTTAAGATTTTAACTCTCAATCCACTTTGTATAACCAGGAAAGTCGTATAGATTCAAAAAAGCCGTTAATTTTAAATTAAGAGGATATTTATGAAGCTTTAGTGGAACAAAAGTTTGAAGATTTATTTTATTTGTTCACTTCAAATTTGGCTAGACAGAATTAATATTTTTCCTTCCGCCCCAATACTACGCACCCATCGAAAGAAACCACTTTTTTCTTATGAAGGTGGAGATAAAGTGATACTCCTGACATTTTACAAGAGAATTGTCTGAAGTTGAAACACTACTTTTAACATAATGGCAAGTTAGATATTAGTGGATAAGAATTATTTGATAAGCTTATAAAATTTTCAACGCGTAAATTTTCCAATCGAAACATTGAATTACATGACTAAGCTTTTCTAAATAAAAATTACTAAAAATTATCTTCGAACTACAATGGCACAAGCAAGATTAGTAGAACTGCCTACGATATCAATTGAAAGCGAATTCCTTCAAAAATTACTATAATGGCTTAATAGATGATTTTGCTAAAATAAAAGCTCGTCGAATTAACTTTTGCAATAATCAATTTTAGCCAACAGCACAACAATCAAAATAGACTCGTAATATCTTTATAATTCACATTCCTACAAGGTATCTCCTCGTTAAAAAAACGCATTAAAAATCCTACATTCATGAGGAAACGAATTTTTATATATGGCGCATATTCTTGTCGGGTGAAAAATAATCTAGCTCCGGCCTATAGCAACACTTTTGACAGTTACTTGTTACCTGTTTAAAGTCTGATTTCCATTATGAAAAAAATTTGTCAGTATTTTTTACTGAAAAAACCAAAGCGAGAAAAAAATCAAAAATACCATTAGAGTGACAGAGATCGTTTTTACCTTTTTTCTTTTTTTATAGTGGATATATTTTGACAGATGCTTGTAACATAACCAATAAATTTCAAATTTTTTTTTTAGTTTTGAATATAAATGACAAAAAACACTTTGAATTCACAACAATAAATTTAAAAAAATATAAATTTAACATAATTATTCATTATTTAAATTATTTAAGATGAATTAAGATGAATGACACAAAACGAAATGTTAAAATTATCAATTGACCATTAAATAACTACTATAAAATGCTTCACAATAACGTCATACAAACGATTTCTCATCCATATACATTTTTCCTATAAGATATTTATCCAATACTGAATAAAAATACTTCTCTTGATATATTTTGTCAGTACTGCTATAATAATTTTCTCAGTAACCATAAAAATTTATTCAGTACTGAGTAAATTTTTTATACTGGAAATGTTTTTTAAGGCTCTATTCCATGGGAAAATATTTACTGACAGTCAACAACTAAAAGACAAAGACAACGTTATTGTTAGTTATTTATTTATAGCAAATTATGGCAGAAATATAACCGCTATTTAAGAAACCATACCCAAAAAAAAATTAATTATTCATTCTTGGAGTTTTTTTTAATTGGGAATTAAAATTTTGTATTAAATATCACAATGCGAGACAAATATGGTTTTTATTTCAATTCAATTATAATTTCACCAAAATAATATATGGACTTTTTTGGATCCTTGACTATAAAATTGGTTGTGTGCGAAAATAATTTCTGGTCTTACACAAATTTAATGTAGAAGGCTGACTGTGACTGCAATAAAAAGTATTCAATTTTATACTTTTTATGGCAGTCACATTACCACAAACACAAATATTTTTCCAGTCAAGTTTGACTGAGATGGCTTTCTGTTTCACTTACACTACTATAAAATCTATATTATTGTCCCATTTTAATATTTACTGACAGTCGATTTTTCTCACTTTAAGAAAAATTATATTTTTATCCTACTTTGACTATTTTGTCAGTATATTTTTCATAATGGAAATCAGGCTTAGTTAATATTTTATTGAGAATTTCACTAACGCCCCTCCACGCGACGTGACCGCACTGAACTATAATTTTGCTATTATGATTCTTACGATGAATTTATTGTACTCTGGGCTATATTGGCGATCTTAAAATTGGCTAAATTATATATATATATATATATATAGAAGTTTTCTGGTATATGCGCTACACTTCTGGTATATACCTTACACTTAAAAAGGCAGAGTAGTGAGGTTATCAGAGATATAAACAATAGTTACTTAACCATAGGTAATTGCGATGGTCGATTTTATAGCTTATATTAATGCACATTTTACGATAAAACTTGAGCTACACTGGTTTTTACGATAAAACAGGAGTAACACTGGTATGTATCACAATTTTGTATTCCATATTTTGTATTTACTCACCCACACAATTGTTTTTTTTGTAGCTGAAAGTTAATAGAGCTGGAATTTTAGTATTTTATAAAACTAAAATCGACGCAATTTATCGCAAACAACTTCTTATCTTGACTTAATTATTTACAAAACCTCACAAACACAATATGTGCCGTAGCTGCATAGTCGATAATAAAGCCAAACAAACAAATTTGTCATGTGATATATGTGTATATTCAACACTTTCTAACATAAACAATAAAATAAATATTATGGCTTAACATGTTATGAACTGCTCCATTGCATCAAATGAGCTCTATCAAAATGATTTTTCTGTCTAACAATCAGAATCCATCTCTTATTCTTAACGCTTGAGTGAATATCTTAAATTTGTTAAAGTCAACTAACATACCATATAGTTAACATGGCGAATGCATAAGTATTTTTCTTTGTATATATACCAAAGCCCACATTTGCCACGGTTTTTATATATACTAATGATATATATATATATATATATATATATATATATATATATATATATATATATATATATATATATATATATATATATATATATATATATATATATATATATATATATATATATATGTACTACTATGATTAGTGAGGACTTAAAACTGTGTACCCACTCGGTTTATGATGTCTGTGAAGTTAGCCCGAAAATTATTCCGAGAAAATGCGATGGCAACACTTAAATATAAATATCGAAAAAAACTTTCTATTACTACATTTTTAAGCATCAGCTCGAGAATATCTTTCTATCACGACATATATAGTAACACGATAGTTAATATCGTAAACCCATCATCCAGAAAAAATTGTATCACGTTAAAATTTAATGTAAAACAGAAATGGTTCGTTATGGTCATTTAAAATTGACTATATATTCATTATCAAGAATCGCTTGATAGTTTTGTGGTCAATGAGTTGACCTTTCATGTGCCAAAATTACAACATAATTCTATTAGGCAATGGGTCGTTATAGTCGATTATCTATCATTATAGTCTTGATATTATAATTATATTTATAAATTTTATTAGTGCTGCTACTAGGCTAACTTCACAGCGATCGGTTCACGAATAAATGATTAGTAAACACAAGTTGTAGCTTAGTGGCTTAGAGTAGAGAGTGATTTCTATCACGCTGTGGTTTCGAGTTCGATTCGCTCCGTTGACCAAAAATTGAACATGCTCCGAATGACATAAAAAGTGCGAATGTGTTGTAAAAGCATTTACTGGTTGTATATTACTGGTTATAACAGCTACAGCGCTTCTCTAAGATGCAGAATTGTTTTTATTGGTACTGTTTTTTTCTTAATATATTTATTTATTTTCTGCTTATAAAATTGTTTACATTTGTTTGTTGGGAAAAAAATAGTACAAGAAAAACCAAGGTAAGTTGGTTAGTATTGAAACATCTAATCCAAGTATAGGATTCTCATGTTGTTTACTTAAGGTTTTAAATTATTATACTAATATTAAGGTTTTAAGACTATATTAATAATTTGATCTGTTTTTAAATAATGATTGTTTGGCTAAAAATAATGCTGTATTAAAACTTGCCAATTCATTTCTTTAAAATTTTGAACTAAAATATGCTACTTGATTAAAACTTATTTTAAGATTACGGTCACCACCAGTATTTTCTTAATAGTGCGTTGAATTTATCTTCTGGTTCCTTTTGGAATGCAGTATTATATCTCAGATAATTTTCCGGATTTGTGAATTTTATTGTATTGAATTCTTTTTCATTGGGTCTTCTGTTTACATGGCTGATTATTGGAAGTTGGTCATGATTTTGTATGTAACCGGATTGATCTAATAGTACAAAGGCTTCTGGGCCACGAATATTATTTGGTTGAATACTGTTTTGTATTATAATACGATTTGTATAATACGGAACATATAATAAAGAGTTGGTAATGTTTCCCGTTGACCTATGTATTTGTTGTCGTATTAACTGGAAGATGTGTATATCAATTATCGATGCCTTAAATTGCGAATATTGCTTTTTATTGGACACATAGTGTAGATATTCCGTATCGTGTTTGCGAAACACTCCTCTACAATGCCGTATACATTTTCTTTCAAAGTTTCTTAATTTTTCATAGTATCTTGGATTGGTATTGTACCAAATTGAACATCCGTATGTTAGTATAGGCCTTATTAACGTTAGATAGTAAATTCGTTTTACATTGCCATCTATATATTTAGAGTAAAATGTCCTTTTATTGGCCATGAAGGCTTTTCTGGCTTTATTTATTTGTTCGTTTATGTGCTCATTTAGATAACATAATCTGTCTAGATGTACTCCTAGGTATTTCACTATAGGTTAGTTTGTTATTATTTCGCTATTTATTTTTATTGTGAAGTTTTTTTAGTTTTTGCGCGTATCCCATGTTGCATTTGTTGTCGGTTTACGGAATATAATCGTTTTACTTTTTTTTCATTTATCTTAATTTTCCATGTATGCAGATAATCTGTTATAAAATTAACTGCAGTTTGTAAGTTTTCTTGTATCTCGTTAATTTTGGCTTGATATTAAACTTTTTGTATAAAGATTAAATAGCACCGGAGCTGTGATGGTTCCTTGTTACAGCCCATTATATATATTAAATGTGTGTTTTGATAAATCTTTTCCGTTCGTCGTTACAAATTTCCTGTTGTATAGCATTTCATGCAATATTCTTATAATATTAGGGTGAAATTTCATTTTATTCAACTTTTACTAACATTTTACTAACAGCCTTACACGCCAACGAGTCTGATCAACAGTCTGTACAATTTCAGCTTATCCGTATTTGCAAGATATTTTGATTTCAGATCGAGGATATAAATGATATACGTCGAGGATATCAAACCTTATGGGCAGCGACAAGGTGAACCTTGATATCCTGGTGAGTAATGAGAGATCCGAGATACTTGAATCTCATCACTCCTTCAAACGTGTGGTTACCACTACTGAAATCAATTGCCTCTTGGTATCGAAAAACAGAGATAAGATATTTGATTGTTGACTCGGTGATTTTGGGACCAACGGAAGCTTAACACTGTTCCTCTTTCACTCCGTGTTTAATTAATCCAATCACATATCTGCATATGAAATTTTTTTATTAGAATGTCGGAAAGAGATATTGTCTTGAGGTGTTTTACTTCTACGAAGAATGTATTCCAACATGAGAATAAAAAGTATTTGGGACAGCGCATCTGCTTGTCGAACACCAGAACTAATTGCAAATGTTATTGATAACCTGTTCTCAACTTTAACACAGCATTGTGACTGCGTTATTCTCAGTTTACACAGATGTATGATTTGTTTGTTATTCCTAAATATTCAAGCGCATACCATAGTCTCTCTATACCAAAAAGGTAGCCCATCGAATACCAAGACCTCTTAATTAATGTAATCAACTCCTGGTGAACGATTTTTCGTTAATCTCTGCATGGCCAATTTGAATTACTCATAGGATGGACCCTCAATGTTCATACCATGTATCGAGTACCGCATCGACGTTAACCGAGCAGTTGACCTAGATTAAGGTAATCATTATGGGCTTTATATAGTTGCTCAACAGCTAGACAACACTCATCAAACCAATAATTTCTCGGCATAGTTTTCACTATACCGATAATGTGCTGTGGGCAGCATCGAGAACCGAGGTTTTCAATACCAAGCACTCTTCTTCAGATTGACAATTAGATCGCAACATGTTATTGCTGGAAAGATCTTTCGCTGGAAAGATATTTTCGTTGCGTTTTTTCATTTATCAGACCTTCACAGAAGAATCGCATTGTATATTCGCCTGTTCTCCTTGACTTTTTAATCGTTGCTTTGCAGTGGCCAGATAATGGTCTCTGCCTACGAGTTTTGTTGACATCCGATATGATCTCACGTCTTGGATAACCCGAGCCGTCCAAATTGTCTCCAAGATGTTTTACGTGGATGTGTCCATGTTTCCAAATGGATTCTTTTGTGAGGAAAGAATGTATTAGTCACTTCATGCGCGATTGCAATATTATTATATAAGTAATAAAAATATTTGAATCCCGTCATTGCCTCAAATATTCAGTTACTAACACTGAAATCTATTGACTTTTGGTCTCTAACCTGGGACAATAATAATTTGGAACCTAATCAGAATTTTTTCTTTAAATTAAGTTAACATGATTTTCCAAATATTTATTTTGGGGAATTACGTTTCAATGCCATTTTCATTAAACTAAATAATTTGCGATTTGTATTACAGTCAAACCTGAAAAGTTGGACATCAGTTTTTATCCCAACAATTATTAAGAGTATATCACGCCACACACACAACTCAAAACGACATCAAAACGATGCAGTCACTACAGACACAGTATGTAGTTTATCATGTATAAAACACAAACATGTAGAAGTAAATTAATTTGGTTTTATCTCTATGAGGATAGGGCTGTAATTCTTATCAATGTTTATTAAATAAAATATAATGTGGCATTTCGTTTTATTGATGTTAAACTGTAGTTTTGATAAGTTTCGTTTTGATATACGTCGTTTTATTTGAATCGTTTTTAGTTAGCTACCTTAAAATCTCGATTATCTCTGGTTCGGAACCAGGATGGAAACCTCTGTGTTAAACTTGATGCGGCGCTCGACACATAACGTGGACATTTTTCAGAGATTAAAGAAAAGTCGTTCATCTGGAGTTGATTGCATTAATTAAGAGCTCTTGATATTCTGAGGGCTAACTTAGTGAAACTGTCTTTTCGGATCTTATTGGATTGGTATGGCGAAATTAAATTATACTTTTAAGTATGTAAAGAAGTTACATCATGTTCAATGTTAAAAAAAATCGTCTGCTCTCCACAACACACAAGTTATTGTCGTACATTATGTTGGGAAGAATTACTTATCTAACGAAGGAATTATCGGTAACTACCAAGTAGGATTCCATTCGAAGTTTTTCTCGCTATGGATGATTCTGTCTATGTACTATGAAATATCTCGCGTTGTCCACTAGGTATTTCTAAATTTCAAGCAATCCTATATGACTCGATCAATAGAGAGTGGCTATGGTATGCGCTTTCATATTTATAGGAATACGTACATCTGTGTAAAATGACAGTAACTCAGTCACAATGCTGTATCAAAGTTGTGAACAGGCTATCGAGAACTTTTGCAATTAGTTCTGGTGTTCGACAAGGAGATGCGCTGTCCCCGATACTTTTTATTCTTGTGTTGGAATGCCTTCTTGGTAAAAGTAAAACACCTCAAGACAATATCTTATCCAATCAACTTTTTGCATATGCAGATGAGATTCTGTGTGATTGGGCTAAATGGCAACGGGGTGTAAGAGATACTTGATCCACTAGAACAGTGTTCAGCTTCCGTTAGTCTCAAAATCACCGAGTCCAAAATCAAATATCTGGTAACCACTCATTTAAAGGAGTAACGAGATTCAAGTATCTCGGATCTCCCATTACTCATGAGGATATCAAGGGAGGTTCGCCTTGCCGCTGGCAATCGAGCGTTATATCGTCTAAGTCCACTTCTGAAATCAAAATAAGCTGAAATTGTACAGAGTGTTGATCAGACCCGTTGTCGTGTATGGATGTGAGAGTTGGACCTCGACGGATGGCCCAAATTGGTGCGATATATGGCCCAAAACCCGACGTTGATGGCACACACCGAAGTATTTTCTATCACGAGATCAGGAAGTTAACGCGAATTTCTGATATCGTGCATGAAATCGAAGGCCAGCAAGTACGCTGGCTCGGTCACGTTCTGTGTACTGATCCGAACCGAAAAATTCAACGATCTTTAGAGGGAAAGCTGCCTTTCGGTAGGCAAAAGGGTAGCTGTCGGTGACAATGACTCCGAGAGATCGATTCTAATTTTTTACATCTTGTAATTTTTTACAACAATATGAAGAGCCGGTTCGTGATCGAAACCGATGGAGTCAGATTGTTATAACGGTATGGGCCAATAATAGCCTGTAAAAACCGTTAAAAAAATACATAGCTTTATACCCTCTCATATCCCTTTTAACTATTTCATTCACACTCCTTGCACTTATAAGGTAAATGTTCAATGCCCCTTACAACCATACAAGAATCACACACATTTACTTCACTCATATGACGTTTATGCAGACCTTTCTTCCAATTTTCATGAATCAATCTCACTCGCTCCATTGTTCGAATGATTTAGTGTCTTCTTTGATTTCCTTAAAGAAAGGTTTTGTTAAAGAACACTACACCATTCAAAGCACTTCTTGCTATTTACTTAACTCTAGCATCCATAAAATCGTATGTAAATTCCAACACCATGCGATCTTTATTCACACTAGGTAGCATCTATATATACAGTCAAAAGAGCATCTTTTCATCATTTGTATTTTGAAAATTCTCTTAACTCATTCAGCAAAGCTTTTGTCGTGCCTCTGGTTATCATTTCATTCACTAACGTGTTATCTTTCATAATCATTCGCTTAATTTCACGCACAGTGATCTACTCTTTCTTATAATTGAGAAGTAAATCACCCATTTCACATCATAGAGTGTGTATTGGGGTTGAATTAATCGCCCCCAATACAACTCTAGCACATAGGCAATTTTGGAGGACACTAGCGCCTTCTGTAATATGTCAGTCACAGCAGGACGACCTCCCCGTTTCGTTTTACTCACTCTTTTGATAACATTCAGTCCACTCTTTTAATTATTAGTTAGTTTCTCCATGTGTGCTTTAAAACTTATCCGTTCATCGATTCAGATCCCCAAAGACTTAGTCAAAGTCATATATTCAATACTCTCGTTGCAAATAAATTTAAATCACTCAAACAGTTGATTACCTGATCCACACATTCCTGAGTACGAGCACATAATATTTCAATGTTTGGACCTTTACCCATTGTAATAAAGTCATCTGAAAATTGCAGAATGACTTGGTCTTCTGAGTTTAATCCATGAAGCCAGCTCGAAGTCCAATATCCACCTCTCCCTTTAATCTTAATACCTTCCACACACAACTAATTTCCGTCCATTTAGAAAATTATACACCAATTCACAAATATCCTAGGGAAACCCAAGTTCAAAAGAACTTGAAAAGGTTTCCCTATGGGACCACAAAGTCAAACGCCTTTCAATGTCCAAAAATACCGCCATAATTTTCTTATTTTCCTTTCGTACTTCCCACACAAACTTTTCCACACATTCATTGGCAGAGTGGTTGCGGCGAAACCCAAAGGTGGTTCCTGATAGCAAATTACTTTCATTTGAGAATTTTTCAATTTTTTCTTTTCATTCAAATTCCCCTTTTGGGAATGAGTACCACTCTACCTTCCTTCGTTTTTTCCAGTATGTTGACGCTCATCCACACCTTATTAAGAATTTGTTGCAAAGTTACCTGTGCTTCAAAATCCAAATCATTCTATAGCTCACTCGATGATAAGTTCCTGGTCTCGTAGACTTAAAATTCTCCAAATCTTTCAGAAATGTATCCCATTTAAACTCCACACACATATCAAGTATCTGTAACATTATGAGATATCGTAACCTAAATTATTTGGAACATCCACCATCATTCGTAAGAGTTGATTTTCATTTTCTCTGTCATCTAGCACGGCATTTCTACCATGAGCTTAATGACCTCTCACTCTATTAAATTTATACCATACTTCCTTGGTTGTGGTTCTATTAGTCATTTGATCTATACTTTTCAGTTTTGCTCTATGAAAGCGTTTTTCAACTTTGCATTCGTTGCATCAATACTGGTTTCACCAACAATAAATGATCTTAGAAAAACATCAAGAAAAACGTCTGATTCGCATAGATCACTCTGCACTCATACATGGGATCCTAGATAAATAAAAATATTTCATACATCGATTTTAACGAAAAGATAAAAGATGAAAAAGTTCCGCGACGAGGATGGGATTCGAACCCACGCGTGCAGAGCACATTGGATTAGCAGTCCAACGCCTTAACCACTCGGCCACCTCGTCATGTGTATGATGTGTATTAATATTGTATAAAGCCAAAATAATTTATAATCATATTTAATAATTCCTTTAAAAATAATTATATTAAAAATATAAGTTATGACAGTGTAATCCAATAAATAATTTTATCAAATAATAATAATAAATGCAATTCATTGATATAAGCTTGCATCGTGAAGTTAGTGATCCGAGCATTAGATGTCACTAATGTTCAATAAAAGGAATTAGAATGTCAAATAAATCAACAAAATGACATAAAAACAAAGAAAATCAGCTGTATTTCGCGTAAAAAGCAACATTTATATTTAATTACGAGCAAACAAAAAATTAAACAATCTATTTAAATTAATTTAATTAATGTTTATGGTATATAATGGTTGACTCAAAAACCAGTGTACAATTTGCGTGTCAACGATGTTTACAACCGTTAAAGTTGGATGAGTCATTTAATGTCCTGGGAGAACATACTTTAGCGGAGCTCGCATGTAAGACCAACATTTGATATAAGCATATAAATATACTTAACTAAATACATTGGATAATTTTCTAGTGCCAATCCATCTCAATATCGACGCCGACTTGGAATCTCAGGCCAACAGTTTAGATCATTTTGTGCCACCATTTCGTATCACCGAATCAGGAAACGGGGCAAATGGATTCATGCTCATTTCAGATGTACCTGCTGTCGAACAATTTAGTCATAAAATGAAAGTAAAAATTGATTTATTCGATACGTTATCATCGAATTCCCAAATTGATCATCCATTGTGCGATGAGTGTACTGATTCGTTGTTAGACTTGATGGATGAACAGCTGAAACTTGTTGAAAATGAATGGAATGACTATAATAATTATTTAAAAAAATTAGAACTAACCGATGATACGCCGAATATAGAGCAGTTGGAAAAAGAATTGACCGATTTGAACTGCGAAGAGGAGCGATTGCTTACCGAACTCTCGGCTATAAATCGGGAAAAGGAGGCAGTCCATTCGGCGATTAAATCACAGGAAGAGGAAAAAGAGCGGCTCGAAAAGGAAGAAGAAAAATATTGGCGTGAGTATACAAAACATCGACGTGATCTAATGCAAACTGAAGATGAATTCCGAAGTTTAGAGTGCCAAATCGCATATGCCCAGTCACAGCTCGACAAGCTTAAGAATACAAATGTTTTTAATGTTACATTTCATATATGGCATTCGGGACATTTTGGCACGATTAATAATTTTCGTTTGGGGAGGTTACCTTCGACCCCGGTTGATTGGTCTGAAATAAATGCAGCTTGGGGACAAACTGCACTACTATTGTCCGCTTTGGCCAGAAAAATGAATTTAACATTCCAACGGTATAATTTGGTACCCTACGGAAATCATTCGTATATCGAGGATTTAGTCAACAAGAAAGAGCTGCCGTTGTATGGAACGGGAGGTTTTAAATTTTTTTGGGATACTAAATTTGATGCAGCGATGGTCGCATTTCTCGACTGTCTCCAACAATTTAAAGAAGAGGTAGAAAAAGATGATTCCGGATTTTGTTTACCGTATCGAATGGATAAGGGAAAAATAGAGGATTCATCAACTGGAAGTTCATATTCTGTAAAGTAAGTACACACAGTGGCAACGATTGGATCAGACCACATGTAATTGTTTGATTTTATTGCAGAATCCAATTCAATTCTGAAGAGCAATGGACAAAAGCATTAAAATTCCTTTTAACTAATCTCAAATGGGGTTTAGCTTGGGTCTCCTCCCAATTCACCGAAGAGAAGCTGGAAGAGCAACACCAAAATACTCAAAGTTGAATAGATTTAAAGTTTATATTTTAAGTTAATGTCCACTGTGAGATATATGTTTAGCGGCCATTTTGTCGTTACAAAAACGCTATTATCTTATATATATATATATACGTTTAAGTTTATTTCTTAGTCTTATCTCTAATTGTGTATTTATCATAAGTTTTGGTTGGATCGTACGGTTCCCAGCGGCTAGCCGGGAAAATATGTTTATTCCGTTCGTACCAGGATCGTAGTAGAACTTTACCAGCGTGCGATTCTTCCTTCTCGATTGTGGCATCGTTGATCATCCGGATATCATCATGTACGTCGAACTGGAAGAGTGGACCACTTTTACCGCGAGCTTTGGTCACGATAAAATCGTAGAATGTGTAGTGGTGCGGAAGTATAAGATCCTCTTTAACGTACATCAATTGATCGGCCATGACTGTTTTCAACTCTCCAAATTCCTTGCGTAGCAATTCCAAACATTTCTGTAGAAATTGATAGATCGAATTGCCTTTCTTCATGCGCGCACTTCGTCTATGTCCCGATCCATCCCAGTAGCTGAACGTAATCGTTATATCTTGATCTTTGAGCGACTGCTGCTGTGCAACCCATTCTTGACGCAGTTCTTCGCGCATTCGGTTTTCACGTTCTTCGCGTTCGCGATCAGGTAGGAATGAGGTGTCAACATCGGGATTTTTCCTTATTTTTTTCTTCACTGGTTCTATACTTCGCCAATCACTAACGTTCTCATCACTATCCTCATCTTTACTGCCATTTACATCATCATCATCATCTTCTTCATCTTGGTCGAGATTAAAGGAAAGAGACTGAATTTGACGTCGTTGCTTATTTTTTTCTGCCTCTTTCGCTTGTAGTTCTCGTAGTTTCTCTTTATCTTTTTCCTCTTTTTTCTGAGCTAATTTTTTTTCACGTTCCCGTACAATGTCTTCTTGTTTTGCTTTCATCTCGTCCAAAGTAACCAGTCCGATTGTTGAGCTCTTAAGCTGTTGTTCCACAGCATCGTAGTGGCTCGCAAATTTATTCTCGATATTGTTTAGTTTTAAATCTTCTTCGATTTTCTTTTTACGAAATTCAATTTCTTGTTGTGCTATTTCACGCTTTTTCATTAATTGCATGGCACGGCCCGCTTCACTTGCGGCCCCCTTATAGTGAGCCATTCTCGCTTAAATTGATTTTTTTCAGTTCTCGATGATACACAACCAAAATCCAAAACACAATTGACAACTAAATTTTTGACAATTAAATACTTTATGACAGTTTATAATGCCATCTATATACCGATATCAATAACAGTATAACACTTTTTGTATACTACCTGCATTACCGATCCTGACATACCGAATCAAAACAAATGAATCAGCTGTGATATCGGTGACATTTGTAAATTTTGATTCGTATTTCAAATATTTATCTACAGAATGTCGTCGTGTATTAGTTGTTTGAAAAGATACGGAATATTCAATAAAGAAGTCGGTTGCCCAAATTGTAAATTTTCGTTTTGTTCTAAGTGTCTTAAGTACCAGATTGAGGTACCGCAGCTAAATGGCAGCAAGAGAAAAGTTTGTCTTGGATGCTATGAAAAATTGTCAAATCCCGAAAAGTATATGAAAAAAAGTCCAGCAGTGACCGATAATTTATTGGATAAAACCTTTGAGGAGGAGAATCAATTGCCGCCACCCGTTGAAATTGATAGGGATAAGGTGATTGTCGATAAACTTGAGGCATTGAAGCAATCAGACCATCCGGTTGATCTTATGAGCGATGATGAAATAGCAGCTAGACTGGCGAGATTAAGGGGTGTTGATCACAAAGACTATAGTCAAAATACAAAATCAGTTATTAATGTTGTAGATACGCGAACAGATCAAGAGAAAATAAACGATTTGCTCAAGCAATTCGAGGAGGAAAGCAATCTCAACGAAAACTATAATACGAGTAAAAAAGATCCTGCACTAGAGATTGAAGAGAAATTAGCCCAATTACGGGGCGAAGAAGGTGCCACCGGCAGTAACAAACCTAAAAATTTCACCGATGTTCTAGAAGAGCAGGAAAGCGAGGCTGAAATAATTAAAAAACTTGTGGCAAAGGTTTGTCTATATTTTAATAGTTGTTATAAATATATTCATTATTTTTCTCTTTTAATAGGCAATAGAAGAATCTAGAATCGATGATAATTTGTCTCCAGAAGCCCGTGAATATCTTGCCAACATTCCAAAGGCTGCCGAGCCGGCTGACACCGAAGAGCTACCTTGGTGCACAGTATGCAATGAGGATGCAGTTTTACGATGTCTTGATTGTGATGGCGATTTATTCTGTCGTGGCTGTTTTAAAGAGTGTCATGATGATGATGAAGATTATCGTAGCCATCGTACGAAAACTTATGTTAAACCAAAAGAATCGATTGAAAATTAAAAAGTGTCTTTGGCATGCAGTCTGATGTTCCTGGCTATCAATATTGATAGGAATCGATAATTTTAAGAAATTACTAAATTTAATATTTACATATAAAAACAGTTGTTGAATCAATTTTTGTTTGTATAAATGATCTATGTTTATAAAATATACCTTAAATACACTTGTTTGCGGCAAATATGAAAATTTGCGGTTGCATATTGATGCTAAATTAAACATTTACTTCATAAAGTATAGACCACCCTGTAGAAAATACATATGATATAAAATTATAGACCACCCTATAGAAAATACAAATCAAAAATTATAGACCACCCTGTAGAAAATACATATCTAAAATTATAGACCACCCTGTAGAAAATATATATGATCAAAAATTATAGACCACCCTGTAGAAAATAAACATCAAAACTTATAGACCACCCTGTAGAAAATACATATCTAAAATTATAGACCACCCTGTAGAAAATACATATGATCATAAATTATAGCTCACCCTGTAAAAAATACATATGACCGGAAAATATTAGTCCACCCTGTAGAAATTATATCTGATCAAAAAAATTAGACCACCCTGTAGAAAATACATATAATAAAAAAATTACAAACCATTATGTAGAAAGTACCTGTGGCTAAAACTTATGTACCACCCTGTAGAAAATACAAATGATAAAATAATTATAGACCACCCTGAAGAAAATATATATAGCGAAAAATTATAGACCACTCTGTAGAAAATACATATGATCAAAAATTATAGACCAACCTGTAGAAAATACATATGATCAAAAATTATAGCTCACTCTGTAAAAAATACATATCACCGGAAAATATTTAGACCACCCTGTAGAAAATATATATGGCAAAAAGTTATAGACCACTCTGTAGAAAATACATATGATCAAAAATTATAGACCACCCTGCAGAAAATACATATGATCAAAAAATTATAGACCACCCTGTAGAAAATACATATGAACAAAACATTATAGACCACCCTGTAGAAAACACATATGATCAAAAAATTATAGACCACTCTGTAGAAAATACATATGAACAAAACATTATAGACCACCCTGTAGAAAACACATATGATCAAAAAATTATAGACCACTCTGTAGAAAATACATATGATCTTACGACACACAATTACTTCATTATTACGTCATACTCCCTCAAACGTACTGTTACAAAAACAATTTAAAAATACAACAACAAAGTCGATTACAACAACAATTTAAAAATACAACAACAAAGTCGATTACAACAACAATTTAAAAATACAACAACAAAGTATGTTACAACAACAATTTAAAAAATACAACAACAAAAATTGAAAATACAACAACAACTTTCCGAAATAAAAATATTTTTGATATACCTATTTTGGTTATGAATATTCTGTTCGCCTGTTACAAAAAAAATTTAAAATCGTGAAAAAATCACATTTTTTCTACTTAATTTTTGGATGAAAAATTTTTCAATTGTAACAGGCGCCCATACAAATGAAGAAGACGTGAAATTTAATTTGTCCCCTAAATGCAAGCTATGTATTTAAAAAAATACATGTCAATATTATTAAATATAGTAAGCATTTGGGAGGATATTTTGAAAAATAAAAATTACCGAATATGATGTAATTCGAATCTTTGATAATCTTTCTTATAAACAAATAAGATATTACAATTATTTTGAGTTGTACTATAATCAATCATAAGACGTAGCTCATATTTTAAAAGAAAACAATTTGTTAGTTTAGATTAGTATGCGCAACTTTATTTATTAGTTTTAATAAATGTCGTTAGTGTATATAGAATTATTTATAATTGTATCATAATATAATATAGTTAAATAAATAAAGTTAAAACATAAAAAATTGATAATAGATGTATAAAGATAGTGAAATCTTAAAGACAAATTTACGAAACGAACTTTTGCATTACACTTGTACCATTTCCGCCAGTTGATATCAGTCTTGAATCATCGTTGAGGAATGTCACATGGCTACTATGGCCACCATATATGTGAGATAAACACTAAAATAAAGAAATACTTATAATTTATATAAATATTAATTATATAAATAGTTATAATATACCTTTGGCTGAGATGCTGGATAATAAAAAAATTAACTTCGCCCGATGCAGTAGTTTACCATCGCCACTGCAACATTTGCTGATCTACATTTTCTGGCTTTCTTCTATCCTCAATGATACACAACCAAAACACAAAACACAACTAACTTTTTGACAACTTAATAAATTTATGACAGTTTGCCATCATATCAATTACAATAAAAGTATCATACTTTTTGTATACTACCTGCATTACCGATACCGACATACAAAATCAAAACAAATGAATCAGCTGTGATATCGGTGACATTTGTAAATCATGATTCGCATTTTTTAAACAGATACGGAATATTCAATAAAAAAGTAGGTTGTCCAAATACATGTGATCAAAAAATTAAAGACCACCTTGTAGAAAATACATGTGATCAAAAAATTAAAGAACGCCCTGTAGAAAATACATATGATTAAAAATTATAGACCACCCTGTAGAAAATACATATGATCAAAAAATTATAGACCAACCTTTAGAAAATATATATGACGAAAAATTATAGATCAACCTGTAGAAAAACATGTTCAAAAAATTATAGACCACCCTGTAGAATATACACATGATCAA
The DNA here is from genome assembly GCA_963932295.1 of Tipula lateralis. Classification (NCBI taxonomy): domain Eukaryota; kingdom Metazoa; phylum Arthropoda; class Insecta; order Diptera; family Tipulidae; genus Tipula; species Tipula lateralis. The sequence continues at coordinate 169,286,110 of OZ010738.1, read as the reverse complement.
AAAATTATAGACCACCCTGTAGAAAATACATATGATATTACGACCCATAACTACTTAATTATTACGTCATACCCCCGTCAAACTTTTATCGATCGCCTGATACATTCAAACCAAATTCATCTCAAAAACCTGTTTTTGTAATGTGATTTCGTCATAATTTCCAAAATATTTTGTAACAGGCGAGCAGAATAATCATAACCAAAACAAGTAAATCATTTTTGTTCGCCTGTTACAAATGTAAATACAACAACAACTTTCCGAAATAAAAATATTTTTGATATACCTATTTTGGTCATGAATATTCTGTTCGCCTGTTACAAAAAATTTTTAAAATCGTGAAAAAATCACATTTTTTCTACATCAATTTTGGATGAAAAATTTTTCAATTATACCAGGAGCTCATACAAATGAAGAAGACGTGAAATTTAATTTGTCCCCTAAATGCAATCTATGTATTTAAAAAATACATGTCAATATTATTAAATATAGTAAGCATTTGGGAGGATATTTTGAAAAAGAAAAATTACCGAATATGATGTAATTCGAATCTTTGATAATACAATTTTTGTAACAAATAAGATATAATTATAATTATTAAAAGTTATTTGTTGTAATATTAGTGTCATATTTAATTAGCTTTAAATGGAAAAGAAATGTTGTTTAAACCAAACCAGTATATAGGACTGGATAATCAATTATAGTGTTGTCATGAGTAGCAAAGACAATAACCTTTATACTACCGGTTGTCATTATCATTTGGAATTCGCCTAAATTGTGACCTTATAAAATCTAGTGTTTTCTACTGTAATCGGTGCTATCAATCATTAGATGTCACTTCTCATATTTAAAAAAAATATGTTGTTAGTTTAGATTAGTATGCGCAACTTTATTTATTATTTTTAATAAATGTCGTTAGTGTATATAGAATTATTTATAATTGTATCATAATATTATAATATAGTTAAATTTATGTATAAAATAAATAAAGTTAAAACAAAAAAAAAATTATACAAAGAATTTGTAATTTATGTAAAATTAATTAGTAATTGGACGTTTTTCTACCTTCTTTTATTTTATTGAATCTCGTTTCACACAAGAGATTCTTGTTTACATACAAATATATTTTTGAATATTATAAAAAAAACATTTTCTGTGTTTAATTTTATAATAAAGTAAAGTTATTAATTATAGATATTTTAGGCATGTGATTTAATTTAACAATTTTTTAATGAAAAATATAGAAAACACTTAGTTTAATTCTTTAACTTGGTGTGGATGGATGAATTGGCCCAATTATATTGATTGTTGCTTCTTTCACATTGTGTCATAAAAAAAATTATTATTGATTTGGTGGTCGTTTTCTGAGATTAGATTAAGGCTTCGTTTGTTTTGCAGTTTTATTGTTTATTAGAAAAAGAAGAGAGAGATAGAGAGATGGATAGAGATGTATAAAGATAGTGAAATCTTAAAGATAAATTTACGAAACGATCCATTGCATTACACTTGTATCATTTCCACCAGTTGAAATCAGTCTTGAATCATCATTGAGGAATGTAACAGAAGTCACATGGCTACTATGGCCGCCATATATATGAGATAAACACTAAATTAAATAAATAAGTATTAATTATATAATATAGTGTAATTATATAAATAGTAATAATAATATACCTTTGGCTGAGATGCTGGATAACTAAACAATTTAACTTTGCCCCAATCGTCGCCCGATGCAAGTAGTTTACCATCGCCACTGCGACATGCTGTATTAACATCTGTTCCATCTGCATTTTCTGGCCATATTCCAAGTGTTTGGAATGTTAAAGTGCATGTGTGCGTCTTCCATTGAACATCACGCATCGAATGGGCCGACGTTATTTGGCGACATGTGGTTGGGTTCCAATACAGGATTTCGTAATCGCCTGAATTCGAACGAATGGCTTGATTATCTTCGGCCCAATCTAAATGGGTAACGAAACTCGAGTGACCCTAAAATATTACAAAATAAATGTAACTAAATGATAACAATACAAATCAAGGTTAGATAAGAATAAATCATTAACCTGTCGTTCAGATTTAAGCTTTACTAGGCATCAGGTTTGTAAACTTACCGAACATTTTCCAATTTTAGAAAATCGTCTACCTCCCTCTTTCACTTGATATACATAAATGTTATTATCACGTGATCCAACCGCAACCAAATGTCCATCGGGTGAAAAACGAATCACTTGAATTGGTTCGTTACCATCGACAAATTGTGCTAACATTTCTCGTGTTGTTGTATCAAAAATCAGCCATTGTCCGGTTAAACCACCAACGGCTATACATCCACCACTTGGTGAGAAAGCACAAGATTGCACTTGTTCCCCAATATCTTTGCTCCATACAACCGAATGTGATAGCGAATCCCATAATTGTAGCAAACGATCTCGGCCACCTGTCACAAATTGTGGCATATCTGGATGAGATGCTAAACCCCATAATTCATCTGTGTGTCCCATAACAACGGGCGAAAATCCTAAATCTAAAGCACCAGTTAAAATACAATTTCTGGTTGTTCCAATCAATAGTTGAGATCCTTTGCCCTCGGCCACAACTCGTACAGCACCAAAATGTGGTTCCACCAAGCAATCAATTCCAGTTGGACTCAATTCCGTATTGAACACCACCAACCGTCCATCTTTACCACCGCCCGATATCAAACTACCATCTTTTAATGTACAAATTGAGAATATCGCTCCATCGTGGATTTTCTTAAAGAATCGGCTTATTGTGTTTGTACCACGTCCCCATACAATTATATTACCATTCGAATCGCCCGTAATTACTTCACCATTCGCCGAAAATGCAAGACATGTTACATATTTTGGTTTTTCTCGGCCCTCGAACACGCCCATTTTTTTATAGAGCGTACCATTTTGATCGAGCGTCCAGAATGCTATATGACTTTTGCCAATTGTCACAATTTGATTGCGATCGAGTGGATGAAATTCGGCCGCCACCACCGTATCAACAGAGCATCGTGTTTCGGTGACCCGATTTCCATTTTCACCTCGTTGCCATTCCCAAACCGAAATTATTTTGTCGGGTGCATCGTCGACGGCGACAATATACGAACCACTATCGGCACGACTAAACGACAAACAATTGATTGAACCACCAAATTCACCTTGACCAATAATGGCCATGGTGGCCAATGTTACCGAATTCCAAACACGTATATGAGGTAGGGCGTCTTTTTTGTCATGCCCAGCACATTGACCTGTTGCGACTAGAAGTTTATTCGGATGAATTGCCAAACTATATATAGTAAAACAAAATTAGTAATCTTGAAGTGCGTTGTAATATTAGACAAACCTTTTAACATCATCCGTATGGCCTAAATAATGCCGTTGCGATTGTTCCTCGCTATTGTACAGTACAACAGCGGCTGCAACAAAATATACCATTTCACCGGTTGGCAATTGATATAAATTTGAGCGACAATCTTTGCCACGATACCCGTACACCCAATCCAATTTTAATTTGCGACTTGGTGCCGGCGACACCTTCTTTATGTCATAACTATCGCGTACGTCGGATGGGGCGTGCATTATTACGGGACGGCCCCGTAAATATAATTTAACGGCACCGTCATCCTCATTGTATGATGTGGTGTGGGTGCTGCAAAATAAAAATAAAATATATTTGTTAATTAAATTTAATTGAATTTGTTCGGAGGTGGAATCGAATGCGGTGCGATGTGCGAACAACCCGATCATTTTTTACTTATATCCCATAACAGAGTCAAGTTTGGCAATATTGCCCAGACCGGCAGTATGGCGAAAACATAATACAATAATAATGGTTTCGATAAGGAGAGTTGGTTAAATAAACCAGTCTCTCATACCCGCTGTTGTTTACAACTTCTGTGATTGTTTTACAACAATTAAGGTTCATATGTGTTCGGCAACTGTATGTATAAAATATAACCTTACTCGTATAGTCCAAATTAAACCAACCGTTTGGTTCGAGGAGTAAAATATAGAAAATCATAATTTATTGAGTTGATTGCCTCGTAACTTGGCAATTTCGACCGCGATTAATCGTATACTCCTCCTATATTTAGTACCTGTGCCTATGTATAAGTCATCAGGCCCATACAAAATTACGATACTCTTGTTTATGGTTGAACAACAACAAAACCATAATTTTAATTGCGGAAATGTTTACGTATACGTTGTCCGCCTCCGCGCACATAATACTTAACAAGATTAAACTTGACCTGATGATCACCATTTCGCGGTCTTAATTTGGGCGAATGCGCTGATTAGGAATTCGATGATGTGTCGATCGCGTCAATATTGTACCATGCGCGTGAATATTTATTTAGATTTCATTTTGATACTGATGCGGAGTCTAAAATGACTTTATCAGTCGTATTGCGATCGTTTTGTACATTACCAAAGTTATTCTGATCTGTATGGGTGAACCATACAGATCTGATCTGTATGGTTAACCGCTATAGATCAGATGTTTTTTCAAATCAAACTTTTTATGTGAGAAAGCTCTAATCATGCCAAACATTGGCAGAACTTCATAACGACTGTACAGTGACCATTATACAGTGTAGTCAGACGTCTGTGTCGAGTTTGAACAGAATCAAACACAATCGATTGTTGTTTCAAATCAAACTTTTTTACATGAGAAAGCTTTAATCATCTCAAACGATGGCATAACTTCATAACGACTGTACAGTGACCATTATACAGTGTAGTCAGACGTCTGGGTCGAGTTTGAACAGAATCAAACACAATCGATTGTTGTTTCAAATCAAACTTTTTACATGAGAAAGCTCTAATCGTCAAGCGATGGCATAACTTCATAACGACTGTACAGTAACCATGTAAAAAGTGTAGTCAGACGTATGTGTCGAGTTTGAACACAATCAAACACACTTTCAAATAAAACTTTTTTATGTGAGAAAGCTTTAATCGTATCAAGCGATTGCAGAACTTCATAACCACTGAACAGTGACCAGTATACAGTGTAGTCAGACGTATGTGTCGAGTTTGAACAGAATCAAACACAATCGATTGTTTTTTCAAATCAAACTTTTTTACATGAAGAAGCTCTAATCATTTCAAACGATGTCATCACTTCATAACGACTGTACAGTGACCATTATACAGTATAGTCAAACGTATGTGTCGAGTTTGAACAGAATCAAACAGACATACAATCCCATAAAAAAATTATAAAGGCAAGCCACTTGTTGCTTTTTCCAATGTGTAGGGTGAGAATGAGTTGGGATAGTGCCCAGAACTGATAGGAATAATCAAACGAAAATAAGTTCCGCCAAGACAACCTATACCAACGGTCTCTGACACGGTTAACGTTGTGTCAGCTCTCTTATTGTTGTAATGCTTGTTGATTGATTCATTGTACGCTGCGAAACGGTTGAATAATCGCACATAATGGTGATTCTACATATTTTATTTTTAGATTCTATATTCTCGATCGACCTCAAATCAATTAATCTAAATTGTTATTATGCAACAAACAATTGCTATGTAAAGATCCTACATCGTTAATTTATGTTCAATGTCAAGCCAATGTTATTGGGTGTACGTGAATAATAATAATAATGACGGGTTTACAGGCCATTGCTGGCTTAAATCTGAGCCAGCCAGAAAATGCCAGATTGGTCTCTGGTAATTGTTCTCTGGAAACCTTAACCTCGTTTAGCTATTCTCTGTGAGGACAGCAGTACTTTCCAACAGCTAGAGAACACCCCGCATCACACACAATTATTTTTGTATCGGCAACCAAATACTTCCCAAACAGAGTTCGCTTTATCAGAACAAGATCTTTTCAGGAAAATCGCATTGTTTATGTTCCTGCCTTGCCTGGATTATACGAACATTTCCACCGTGACTTTGTAATAATCAAGAAATGATCTACCATTCACGTTTGTACAGAAATTCAGTCATCCCTCTTTTGAACCATGTGAAGTGATGATCTCGGTTACCATATGCGTTACTCACTCATATATACGTTAAAACTTTTATGGAGCCTAAACGACCTCGTTTTGATTTTGGATCGATGATATTTACGATCATGTTTGTACAAATTTGGATCTTGTAGCACTCTTAACGGACACTGTCATTACCGAAACAATGCGGAATTCTTTAGTAGATCCGTACGAATGCCCAGTTCACCAAAACGCTGTGTCGCAGCAGCACGAGTCAGGCTCAGTTATCTTATTCAGTTACTTGGTTAGCAGTTACTTTTTATTGAGTTAAGCCAGTCCTAGACAAGCTTGATTCGCAGATGTATGTCCTAAGCCTCTTTGGTTAAACCAGCCATATCTCTATTCCATTCATTTCTGCTTGAAATACGGTAGCAGTTTATCCCCAATGACTTGAATGTAGCCAAGTCATGGTCAAGGACTCCTATCCCTGTCTCGCTATACGTTTTTGGCTCCTTTCGCGTACCATACCATATAGATAGCTGTTTCTACATAGGCCCTCCTCAGTTTCACTCATTCCGGCCAGAAAATACCATATTAAAAGACTTGTGGGATTTAAGATTAGTAGGATACAGTTTGCAAAGATAGCATTGTAAGATGAGCCAGTGTTCGTTAAATATCTTATACTGCTATCCCAATAATAGAACCGTAAGAGGTGCGATCGAAAGCTTCTTGAGTAGCAACAAAGCACATACCAGCGAGTTGAACCTCATATAGACCCCAGTTCATTGATGTGAGAGCTCATATGAGTGTCATCAGATGGAAAAGGTCTTGTTAAGGATCTAATACCTCTTGAATTCGTAACAACGTTACCTCACACGGTGCGATTTGTACTCATCATGATGATAAAGTTTTCAGTAAGATTCTATTGTATAGAACCCAAGGTGTATGCGCGACTACATTAACTTCTACTAAGAAACTAAGATGAATGGGCACTTTTTTGAACAGTAAGCTTAATTGGAAGAAGAATATTTTACCCAGAGTGAATAAGGCCAGTCGTAATGATGGAGCGAGAATGATCTGGATGTACATAGCCACTGCTATGAGGACGATACCTACTACGGCAACAGGCGATTGATTACACTACGGTATAACGATACATCAGTATAATCAATCAATGCACAATTTGTGTAACACGTTGGTATAGTACCTCCAGTAATTCACCTTGTAAGGTGAGTATGCATTCATATTTTGTGTAGGCACTGTATGCAAATATCAGATAATATGGCATCATCGTCAATGTGCATCAGTTTTCAATATTAAAGATGAAAGATCGAAACTGTTTGTTAATGAATCCAGCTTGAAGTTAGCCAAGTATGCAAAGTAAAGTAAAACGGATCAAATGAGGGTCGCCTTATTGATCATTTGGGTTAAGCTCATAATGTTATATGCAAAGACTGTCTTCAAGGGGATGCCTCACTTCGTTTGGAGCTGTCCGATTTCTAACAAAGTTGGTTCCTCAGTCTTCAACTCTATAAGTCAACTACCGTTAGTCAGCTGCCCATCATAAAAAACAGTATTGTCCAACATTACGAGTAGCTACAACTTTTTCCCATCTTAAGGGCAGCACACGGATTCCTGGTATTTTTAACTATTTCGGTATCAGTGAAATGGTTTTCGGCTAGTCCATAAGCCATCGACTGGTACAATTTATAGTCGGGAGGAGAAATGTCTGTCCAATATAGGGTGCAGGGAAAGCCGAGCGTTTTCGTGCTGAAAGATCATAGTAGATCACTTTGAATTGATCCCACCCAGATGCACAGCAATAACTTCATGTCTCGTATATTTCGTTTGATAGTTGAAGTTGATCGGGCTTAAACCAAGATTTTCTGCGCTTTGGATTGTTGTCCACTTTTCGTCCAACGTCACGATTCGATGCAAGAAATCCTTCCGTTCCTGAGACGGTTGGCAATCTCTCTTAATCAGTCACTCCCAAACTTTCCTCTTGCTGGTTTCCCTTCACGTTCTTTGTCACTGGTGTCAACATGTCTAAAGGTGCATTTCAGAACGTGTTTAAAGAACACAAACGAGAGGAAGTGTAGTGGAGGATATTTAACGAACACTGTCGTATGCGGAAGGGGTCAAAAACGTATTGAGAGGTGTGGGTTGGTTTCATTGATCACATTTGTCTATAATTGTTCACTTGTGGCAAAATGGCGATCGACACCTCTTGGCTTGCGTTCATACAGAAACCAATTTTCTTATTTTTGCCTTGAGAATGCTGGACCATCGCTTATTGAATCCTTCCCAAACTTTCAGTGACCTCGTTTTAAACAATGCATCCAACTCAGCGTCTTTAAACTATGTACTGGCCTTCCTTCGTGTTTTGTTAGAGCACAAACAATATGTTTTGTACACTTAAGCGAAATGACACATTTTTAGAGGGTAAACATGACTCTTTAACGTGAATATAGGTACAAGATGATCCGACGAGATTTAATACTAGTTACGCCATCTTTTGTAAAGCACAGAAAACAAAATCGACTCCATTAGAGACAAATGTGTCCAATTCTATATACTATGGAACGACGACCGTTAAACCAAAACGAGCTGCACGTTTCAAAACTGAAACATACGAGGAAATCGTTCCACGTACTGATCAGTACTGACGATAGATGACTGCGATTTGAACAAGAGAAAGAGTCAGAACCATATACACCTTTCGGCCAGAACCGGGTATTCTGTTTTGAAATGGAGTTGTCGCAAATGGAGTGGGAGGTACCGGGGTCGAATCCCAATAGTCTGCCCCTAACGATGGTGTGAAAGAAAACACTTGAGACTCCCCCTCTGATGAGCTAAAAATCCATGGGCCGTCCCATCTTCCAGGAGTACTATTGGCTGACATGGAGCTTTGCAATGTGCAGATGGTTTCTACGTAAAATCGGACCAACAGTTGAACGTCAAGTTAAATTTGGGATGTCACAATGGACTAATTGAGCCTAAGTGACGGAAAACTGAAATAATTCGCAAAATGATCGATATTTCGAGTTAAGTTCTTGTAATTCGCTAGCACTGTCGCGTGACGACTGAACGTACGTATATACACGAATCGCACAGTACGGACATCAAGTCCTGTAACATATGCCTGAAGAGATGGATTTGATCTTTTCGATCACAGTCATTCAATGACGTCATAATCAGATGGAAACCGGCCTAGCCCAATTACAACATACAAGCGACATCTCGAATTTTTACAACTCACTTCAAGAATACTATTCAAATAACATTGAAGCTTACACGGAACATTACACTACATGAGAATATCTTCTGACACAATCTCCGGAAATTTCATCCTACCTTAACCTAACACGGCAAAACATTAACTTCACACAATGGAATTGTGTCTGCCTTCTCTCTATTATGTTGGTTGTCCGTTTCGCGCTTTCAAGACTCAGATATTTCCAGGAAGTTCGTTTCATGCTGCAACCAGATCCAAAGCGCAACAAAACTAAGGTGGGCGAATGCGGGTACCCACAAATACAGCATACAGTTAAGATTCGTTTCATGTTGCAAGAAGTCGCAACATCAGACGTTATCCAAATGCATTACGGCATAGAATAATCATAATCAAAAATAGAGAAGTTCACTTGCAGGGATCGGTTTTATTGCGTCACGACTGAACGTACATACACGAATCGCACAGTCGAATGTTTTGAACACCTCCGAGAGGACAGTAGCATATTATTCTCATACGTTGGGGCTTCAAAGTTTTCGTGTTATTTTGAGAGACAGCCTGTATATATCGATCAAAAGTAGATTAAGACATTTTATTGTTTAATACATTAAGATCAGTCATGTACGAACGGGAAACCCATTAAACCGTATTGATTGATTAGATCTTATATTTTCAATTATAATTCGCACGCAACATGATGTTCCATCATATGTACGAATAGGTGTGTCACATACACAAACAGTATATAGAAAAAATAAGAAGAAGGCACAAACTGTCTAGACTTAACGCAAGAATTGCAATCTTCAACAGTACACAAATCGGGGTTTAACAATATTGGAATTGTGCCATTTTCACTATACATGCATACACTCTCCGATGGTGTGGATGAAAATGAAATTTTCATTTCCACAATCGATACACAACGACACAACACATATATGTGTATACAGACAGTGGTGGTCGTTTAGTCGTTAAAAACAAGTTTTAGTTCCAATTACACAACTATATACTCGTAGTGTTTACTATTCGCGATCGCTCCAACCAAAAACGACCATAAATTTCAGTTATGTTTTATACTCGTACGTGTACATATGTTGAGGTACGTATAGTCGGGCGTTCAAAGAATTATCGGTATCGCATACTGTGTATGTATAGTTTTGGCTATTTTTAACCTACCGATGACGGTGCTGGAAATTACACACGAGCGTACATAATTCTACGAACAACTCGACCATAAATGATTCGTAATCTTGTTCATATATAATCACGTACTCGGGGGATCGGCCCAGCGGGGACAACGACGACAACATAATATAGAAAAACTTGATTGTTATATGCTTGACAACGTTTAGTTTGAATGTATATCCAGTTGAATGCATTTCAAGGGTAAGATGACGAATGTGACGGTCGACGGAAGGTTATGGTTTATAATTTTGACGTTTTTTGGAATATGAATTGTTAAATTGATTTGATCCACATTTGGTGTCTCTTAAAAGTTGTTGTTAACAGTTAGCTTCGTCTGATTGTACAGTCACAATTTTACATGCAAATCAGAACTCAAACTGCAGGGTCGAAAACTCATGGTAAAGTGAATTGTATCAGGGAAACGCGAGGAAGCGTTATTCATTCTGATATGGCATCTAACACAATCATACAGGCTCGAAAAGCGGCCTTAGAACTTCAGAATTCACCTCCTGGTTCTGAACGTCACACTTCTCTAAACAATTGTAACGTTTTAAAAGAGAGACAATCGTTCATATACATCCAGGCAACCGTGCTACTCGTCAATTGATATCTGCTCGGTATTTCTGGGCCAAGTATAAAACAAGGAATAATCCGGTTTACCTTACCTACCCTTTATTTAGGTTAGTTCGAAATTTCAACAGATCGATTTAGATCCTTTATGATAAACACATCGATCTGCACAGATTATTGCCATATAATGATCCCAATTCCGCGTTCCAACTCTACTATCAAAATCCGAGCAAGGTACTCCAATTCGAAGCTATTCACCGAGTTAACGAGACTCATGGGACTTTCAGGTATATCGATCAGGTATATGTACCGGAAATTTTTTTCACTTACTCAGACTCAATTGGCCCATTGTGACATCCCTTCCCAGACGTACACTCTTAGTCCCGAAATCTGTTTGTTATTCTAATGAAGTTCAAAATATCCGGTATCCTTTAAGGTCGTTCGTTGGTCCTCAAATAGGAATTGTGATCCAAAGCAGTGCATTCTAAGGGATGTGTATGAAGAAAGGGAGCACAAGAAGTGCTCAACAGTTTCTATTTCTCCTCCCCCACACTGTTCGCAGTTTGCGATGTTCCGAACTTTTCATTCGAGATTATTCAGGGAGCAATGCCCCGTTAGAATGCCCAGTAAGATCCTTAAAGTACGTCTATCATAGTTTAAGAAGGACTGAGATCTTTGCTGGGTTAATGATGCAAAGAAGATTTTGGTGCAGATCCATTTCTCGTTTAAGAATTAATGACGTCACTCCTACGATGAACTCAGGTCCCACAAAAAGTGGAAGCCGCACCCGAACGGGCCAATTTATCAGCCAATGTATTTCCTTTGATACCCATGTGACCCGGGTATCAAATGAAGTCTAACTTTAATAATTGAGGCAATTATCGTCGCCAAAACAAGTTTCGATGACACAGTATAGGGACCAATCTAGACGTCCTGGCTGTCAAAAAGAATGCAGATACGACGAGAGTGTTGCTATCAAAATTGCAGCAATTTCCGCCTAAAAACAATAGCTTACCTGCCAAGGAGAATAAATAATTCGACTGCAGGATTTTGTATAATTTCCCGAAGATGTGCTTCGTCACCATAGTGATGGAGACCGCCCATGTGGCGCAGTGCATAGAACACTGCGGCGTGGAGCGGGAGGTACCGACTTCGAATCCCGATAGGTACAAGATGCGAAAAGGGATTTTCACCATCGATTGTCTGGGCGGTACGGTCGGTGGTGAGAATGAACTCATCTGAGTCCCAGTTGGTGGTTAAAATCCGTATGCCGTCCCATCTTCCATGTCAGTACTATATATAGGCTGGCATGGAGCTATGCAATGTGCGGATGGTTTCTACGTAAATCGGATCTATAGCCGGGATGTACAGTAATATGGTGGGAGATCACAATGGGCTATTACAGCCTGTGTGACAGAAAAACACTAAAAAAATAGTGACGGAAGGCATGTGGGCAGTTGTGTGCCGGCCCACCTCTCTCCATATTTGACAATGCCCACAAGAGCAAGGAAGATTGTCTTTGCATAGTAGGCGAGCGCTGCACACCTTCTAATCCAAAGATCCAGTGATAACAGACCCACAGTCATCTCAAGAGCCGCAGTAGGGCTTAATAATTGCCTAGCCTATAGCTTGTTTGGAACATTTAATTATGATTGGTGGCAATGATTGATAGAGTTGGAGGTTAACGTTAGCCGACAAGTAAAATCTAGCACTGGGATTCACTAGGATAACGAACCTATTTGCCTAGATGTTGCCTAGCTCAAGGATTCAATTTTCGAAAAAAAATTTTTTTTTGTGTGATTCAAGATTAGAAACTGTCTTGGATTCAAGATCTATATAATAAAGCAACAGGTGTTAACTGGGCCTATTAAAGGCATTATCCTAAACTCAAGATGAGTTCCTTGTCGTACTTGGTCATTATCAGACTCATGGTCATGTGCTTCCATGTGAACGTTGGCTCTTAAGTACAACCCAAAGCTTGCATTGGAAACGTTGGATCAATGCAAACTTGTCTGACAGTAGTTATAAGGGCCCTGGTAGGGCTGCAACTACTCTATCTCCATACGGGATGAGTGGAAAGTGGCTCCTAGAGTTTCCTAGTGGCTCTCATTAAAAACTATATCGATGGTGGCAGGAATTGACGTTTTTTGACATTTCTAAGTACCTGACGGTGATCGTAATCATTTATCAATCGTCAGGCTAGGCTATTTAAAGTGGGTGCTCCCAGAAATTTTATTCTTATTCGCAGGAGACAGGGTGGAAGTAAAGTACTGTATCCTCTTCCACATCCTCACGCGGCTAGGACAGTATTCGAAAATGAAGACTCAGAGTCTGTCCGTACTTGTATCTATGAGACAGTGTCACGTAAAAATTCCCAATCTAGGGTTATTTATCGGATGTCGCCGAAGCGAAACCAGCTATTCGGATCTCGTTCGACTTAGTTTTGGCTATATTTGTCTAGGTTAACCTATACTAGCAGCTTTAAAGACAATCAAGCTAAATAACTGAAGTGAAGCACGGAAGTTTTGGCAAATAAACCGGGCCTCCTTATGAAAAGCAACGCAAGCCCTCAAGATACTATTTTCAACGACACCATTTCGAAATAAGGTCGGATCTGTTTGCGAGTGTTTCCCCCTTTACCGAGGCAAACTGTAAGTGAAATTTTGTGAAACGATGTGATGAGCTTGAAATACAATCTGTAACCTTATCCATACACCCAACCATATCGAAGATATTTGAAACGTTATTACTGGAAAGAATGAAGCGAGATCACCATCAGTTTGGTTCTGATGATCGGGCTACTAGACTTCAAAATCGACAGAACATGTGTCTACTCTCTAAGCGACATAAACAATGTCATTACAATAACATAAAAATAGCAAGAAAGTACCTGCTCTTCTGGTACAAATCCTCTACGAATGCTTCTTGTTCGACTTGTACGTCTCCTGGCCCGAAGAATCTTTGTAATTATTCGACCAACTCATAGCAGCTTAGCTTACAATCCCTTCCAATTATAAACTTCTATTAGACTCAAACTGTTCAAGAAGAAATTAACCTCTCGTACACGTCAAAGTGCCAACATTTAAGCAAAATCGCTGTAATGGAGCATCTGAAACCGAAAATGTTTCATCCCAAACACTATGAAGGCCATTACTAATACGGCCAACGTCGATCTATCCGTGAACACACAATAGCTCATTGTAGCGAGAAAACAACCCCAACACAATGAAATCCCAATTTACAGCATATTAAGACTACCACCAAGTTTAATAGTTGCCAACGAACCACGAAAGTGAATCGAAGGCATACAAAGTTCAATTAGGGCAAGAGTTGAAGCAAAATGATCATCTACAAAGTATCCGGTTCGTTTATTAGACTACGAAACGCACGCTGGGAATAAAATCAGCATGTTTACCGAAAACTCTAAAATCCATGATGTCAATTGGCTAAACATTCAGACTAACCACGGCTTGAAAGATCAGCTCGAAGTTGCCTTTGAGGAGATACGAGCCTAATAGCATGGGGTATTGCAAAGCTAGACGTGGAAGTCACTAGCTGTAAAGAGGTGTCGTCAGAAGGCTATGGAATTTTTTCAAAATGATCAAAAGCAATTTTAGAGATTGATCACTCCTCGTCGATCGAAACAAGAAGTGACTTGTACTAAGGAAATCCACTGCATCACCTTGTGGACCAAATGGATAAGTCCAAATGGATTGATGTCTACCTCGGGCGAGAGGTATAGTTGGGTTCATTAAAACCGTGAATATAGATTAAACGACTAGCTTATAAGGTAGCATATAGGAAAACTGTTTCGAATGTAACCCGGAGACCATGCAGAATCTAACGATAGCCGCTTTTAGCTTAAGAAACATATTTGTTTGTTAGAGCCCAAGGCACTCCTAACTCGAGCAAGTACGGAGGAAATATGTCTGATTAGCGTAGAACCATATGAACATTATAAAGTTCCATGCCAGCCTAGTCGCCATGCTGGAAGATCGGTCGGCCCACGAGTTTTGCACTCCAACAGAGTCATTTCTGCATCCTGTTTCTGTCGAGATCCGTGCCTATGGTACCTTCCGCAACTTTAAACACTGTTTACCATTTGGTTGGTGAGAATTATTCACAGCCGATGAGTAAAGAGTATACCCCTTTAGAATATTGGACTATTGAAAGGTTATCTTTGTCAAAATCATGATGTCAATTGGCTAAATATTCAAAGACTTTCCACCACTTCAAAGATCAAATCGAAGTTGCCATATTGATGAGATAAGAAGCTCTCATACAATCGAAAATATTCTGAAAAATTGGGTTGACACAATGGGGTATTGTAAAGCCAGACATGGAATTTGTAGTAAAGAGGTGGCAGAGGGCTATGGAATTGCTTCTCCTTTCGTCGATCGGAACAAAAAGCAAAACATTTTGTAAGCAAATTTACTGCATCACTTTAAAGGACCGAACGGATAAGTCCAAATGGATTGATGTTTACCCTCAAGCAAGAGATATAGTCGGGTTCATTAAAAACCTGGAGTCCATGCAGAAATTAACGATAGTCCCTTTCGGCGAAAAGGTGTATGATAAGCGTAGAACCATCTGATAGCTACATACCTGCCTATAGTATTGGCATGAAAGATCGATCGGCCCACAAATTTTGCACTCCAACAGAGTGCCATAGATGTGTTGATTCCACGTCCATCATCTGCAGATACGAACCGATGAGAGTCGTAACAATATTGTTCCTTTATTAGATTTATGTCGTTGACCAAACCAAGCGCCACAACCCAATAAGTTACAAATATGAAGTTCATAAAAGGTTCGTGATCTTGAATAATATTTGGCTAATGTTTGTCGTCAAAGCTATATGTATATACACAAAACATATGTGGCATATTCAAAACTATTCCGAAAAGAGCGGATGTTGATTTGTTTCAACATAAACCATAAATAATTTATTTTGTTGTTGGATGATAGTAAGTAGTTTTGGGAATCTCTAATCTACACTCAAACACTAAAACAATACAAAACACCATAAGTACGTGTAGAATCGCGGCAACACCACATATTGTGTCGTATATAGCAAAAATGCTAAAAAAATGGAGTTTTAGATAAACCCACAGTATATACGAGTAGTTTATATTTATTTACTCAGCTTATCAATATTATCAAACGTATTAATCCATAATCCAACCACACATACCTTGCCATACTGCTTTATATTCGTATTATCGTCTTATATAATAACTTGGACACAACTATATACTCAAAAAAAAAAGCAACACTTTCGCGAATTTAATTAGCGTAAATACACAAAACAGGCAACCTCAGTGCTTATTATTCACAGTACACGTACAAATCACTTTGAGTTTGAAGAGATGACTCAAACCAATAACAAACAACAAACGTCAACAAATTAATGATCAACAGTCGATCTCTCGCGTCTACAAAGTATATAATATGATCTAACCGGCTCAATGATACAATTACAACTGAAAATGTAAACCGCGAGAGATGGAGAGAGTATATAGCACCAATACGTCGATGTGTGTTAGCTACTACACTACTATACGTGTGTGTGCACACTATATAGATTCAGTTAATGACTGTAGTTTTGATACAATTCACTGAACAAAAATATATATTCAAGATGATTTCGAAATGCGCGATTATTTATAATGAAGTGAAGATACCGGTGCCGAGTTATGCGTGTATACGATCGAATGAAAATCATAAACAAGTAAATGCTCGATCTCGCGATACACAATTAACCTTTTTTTTTGGGTTTCTCTTAACAAAACCACTTCTTTATATGGAATTATTAAGAAAAGCGACTAAAAACGTTATGAAATTGTTTATACGTGTGTACGATTCAAGTACCAATGTTTTGGATATGTTTTATTGTTTTTGGACGATACATGAGTTGATTGCCTGCCGAGTGCCGAAAACTAACTTTCGGTTATATTAGCTATAAATCGGCACGATTTCGTTTATGTATTTTGTTTTCGTTTCGTTTGGTGGAAGTCGTTTTGATCGTGAATTCGTGAAATATAAGCATAAAATAAATTCGATGAATTTCCCCTATTTCGATGGAAGTATGGAAAGATACAGTAAGCAAGTGATAGTCCGGAACATTAAGGCAAGTGTGTAATAAAATAATATGTTCTAGTCATGACAAATGATGCAAAGTGATTATACAAAAAGTAAACTTTAGAGCGACACGTTATGCAATAAAAGTTGCATTACAATAAACGTAAATAAAACAAGGCGGTTGATGCGGGTAGCATAATAAGCAAAACGGTGGGTTTGTTGAGGATCGAAAGCTTAATTTACAAAATTGTCAAATGGTTGATCGCTTGGATTGATAAGTACTATATGTATGCAACTTCATTCAACAACCGGTATGGTTCATTCAACAACCAGTAAGTTGACATCGGAAATTTGTCTACCCAAACTAGACGCTCTATATTACTTTCTCACAAAGTTAGAATGCTAAACCTTGTGTATACATTACCAACAGGTTGACCACTAAGGTTGTTGAATAAAGTTGCACTCAACAACATACAAATGAAAATAATTGTAATATCAAAATGAAAAGACTTCTATAGAATGTCGGAGGCTTAAACTTCAAGCTCAAAATGTCAACAACTAGATCCTTGGGCTATATGATTACATGCACTGTATATCGTTTGTTGCATCAAGTTGCAAATAATAATTTACGTGGAAATCCTTCTTGCTAAGGTTGTTTGGTCCGAGTGTATGAACGAAAAGCAACATATACATGTGTATCGGTTGTTGAATGAAGTTGGGATAGATTCAATCAAAATTAAACGACCAACCTTTCCCGAGAGTTTAAAAGACATCTTCTTATCCTAATTATCTATAGTTCGGTTTTGTCAAATAAGTAACAAGAAATAACTATATTGATTGTTGCATGAAGTTGCAAACGAAAAACTTTTTCTAATTTGTCGAAAGGCTAAACTTAATGCTCAGATTGTCGACAGCTCGATTCCTGAGCTATATGAACACAAGAACTATGTATATAGGTTGTTGCATGAAGTTGAAAATGTTCACTTTGTATATTACAAAAATTAAAAGATTCTAAGTCTTTTCTAGAATGTCGAATGCATTAACTTTATGTTCAGATCGCTAACAGGTTGATTCCTTGAATGGGCCATAGGATTAACAAGCACTTTGAATATCGGTTGTTGAATGAAGTTGCAAACGATAATTTTCATGAAACAAAAACCTTAATTTCATGGGTAGATTGTCAACAGATCGATAACTGCTATATATGATAACAGTGTATATATCGCTTGTTGCATAAAGCTGTATAATTGATAACTACTAGATGTATGCAACTTCATTCAATAACCGATATGGTTGTTGAAAGAAGTTGCAGTCGAAAAATTTGTCTCTACCAAAACTAAACGACCTTTACAACTTTCCCGCAAGGTAAGATTACTAAACTTCGACTATAGATTGACCGCTTGGGTTGTTGAATGAAGTTGCACTTAACAACTTACAAATGAAAATCTAGTTTATCAAAATGAGCTCAAATTTTCAACAACTCGCATATGATTACATGTTTGCTGCGTATGTGCATCGATTGTTGAATGAAGTTGGGATAGAAAATTAGTTTCAATCAAAATAAAACGACCTATACCTTTCCTGAAAGTTTAGATGAGACATCTTTATGCTCAGATTATCAACAGTTCGGCCATATAATATAAATTACAAGAAATAAGTATGTATACTGATTGTTGCATGAAGTTGCAAATGAAAGTTATGTACCGCCAAAATCAAGAGTTTTTCTAGAATATCGTGCTCAGATTGTTAACAGCTCGATTCATGGGATGAGCTATATGAACACAAGAACTATGTAAATCGGTTGTTACATCAAGTTGCAACGAAGATTTTGTATTACCAAAATCACAAGAATATTTTTAGAATATCGAACACCGGAAATTTATGATCAGATTATCAGCTGATCGCTGAAGTGAGCTATCTACAAACATTGTGATATCGGTTGTTGCATGAAATTGAAAACAACAACTTTGTTTATTACAAACATTTAACCGATTCTTAGTCTTTTTAGAGTTTCGAATGCCTCAACTTTATGATCAGATTGCCAACAGGTCGATTCCTCGCATGTGCATAAGCATTAACAAGCACTTTGTATATTGGTTGTTGAAATAATTTTGAACAAAGATTCTGTTTTACCCAAATCAAGAGGCTCATGCAATTTTTCTAAAATTTTCAGAACCTTACCTTCATGCTGAGCTTGTCAAAAGGTGATTCTTCGGGTGGGCTTTTTATAAGTAAGCTGTACACTTTTTGTTGCATGAAGTTGCAAACGATAATTTTCATGAAACGACTAATCCATCTTCCATGTCAGTACTATAGGGTGGTGTGGATATGTAATGAGCAGATGGTTCTACGTAAATCGGACTTATAGCCGTACGTCCTCTATTTGGCCGTAATGGCGTAAGGTAGGACGTAAATAAGCGAACATCAAAAGAGTTGGAAGTGCCTTCACAGCCTCAAAACAGATTGGAAAGATAAAATTAACAAACATGGAATGCTAAACTTTGTGTATAGTTTATAAACAGGTAGACCACTTGAGTTGTTGAATGAAGTTGCACTCAGAATGCCGGAGGATTAAACTTCAAGCTCAAATTGTGAACGATTCGATTACATACACTTTATATCGTTTGTTGCATGAAGTTGCAAACAATAATTTTGTTAAACGTGGAAAGCCTAAACTTCTTGCTAAGATTGTTAAAATGTTTCATTGTTTGGTCCGAGTGTATGAACGACAAGCAATATATGTACATATGCGTATCGGTTGTTGCATGCAGTTGCAAACGATAATTTTCATGAAACAAGAACCTAAACTTCATGCGTAGATTGTCAACAGATCGATACCTGCTATAATTATTACAAGCACTGTGTACATCGAATGTTGCATGATGTTGCAAATGAATGAATTTTCTTATACCAAATCAAACAATTTTTCGGCTTTTTTAGAATTCGAAAGCCTGAATTTCATGGTCAGATTATAACTATAGTAAATAAAACAAGGGTAGCATAATATCCGAAATGGTGGGTTTATTGAGAATCCAAAGTCTAAACAGTCATACCAAAATTGCTAAATGGTCGATGTATGCAGCTTCATTCAACAACTGATATGAATGTTGAAAGAAGTTGCGACCGAAAATTTGTCTCTACCAAAACTGTCTTTCTCGGAAGGTTAGAATGCTTAACTTCGTGTATAGATTGATTATTAACAGCTTGGTCGCTTAGGTCGTGAATGAAGTTGCATTCAACAATTTACAAATGCAAATTTGGTATTATCAAAATCTTAAAACTTTTCATAGAATGTCGGAGGCTTAAGGTTCAAGTTCCAATTGTCAACAGCTCGTGCCCTGGGATATATGATTACACGCACTGTATATCGTTTGTTGGATAAAGTTGCAAACAATAATTTTGTATTTCAAACAACAAAAACACTGAAAAGTTCTTCTAGAATGTCAAAAACTAAACTTCACGCTTAGATGGTCAAAAGCACTGCGTATATTGGTTATTGCATTAAGTTGCAACAGTATTTTGGTTGGACGTGGAAAGTATAAACTTCTTGCAAATGAATTATTTAATGGTTGATTGCTTGAATTCGAATCTTTAGACGACAAGCATTATATGTGTATCGGTTGTTGAATGAAGTTGGGATCCAAAAATTGGTTCCAAAGTTTAGAAGGCTGATTATCAATAACAAGAAATAAGTATATTAAATGTTGCATGAAGTTGCAAAGGAAAATTATGTACCCCAAAATCAAAAGTTTTTCTAGAATGTCGAAGGGCTAAATAAACTTCATGCTTAGATTGTCAACACCTCGATTTTTGGGATGAGCTATATGACCACAAGCACCTATGTATATCGGTTGTTGCATGAAGTTGCAACGAAGATTTTCTATTACCAAAATCGCAAGACTTCTTTAGAATTTCGAACGAATGAAACTAATGATCAGTTTATCAACTTATCCTATCTACAAACATTGTGATATCGGTTGTTGCATGAAGTTGCAAACGACAGCTTTGTATATTACTAAAATAACACAATTCTCAGCCTTTTCAAGAATGTCGAAGGCCTCAACTTTATGTTCAGATTGCTAACAGGTCTATTCCTCGAATGTTTGATTGAAGTTGCAACAAAGAATCTGTATTATCAAAATCAAACGAAACCTAGGCTTTTATAAAATTTTGAATACTTATACATCATGCTGAGCTTGTCAAAAGGTCGATTCTTCAGGTGGGCTTATTTGTAAGTATAGGGTGTACATCATTTTCATTAAACGAGAACCTAAATTTCATGCGTAGATTGTCAACAGATCGATACCTGCAATATCATTACAAGCACTGTGAAAATCACTTGTTGCATTATGTTGCAAATGAAATTTTTGTTATACCAAAATCAAACAATTCTTATAAGCCTAAACATTCCAAAATTGCTGAATGGTCGATCGCATAGGCATATCGACTGTATGATTGATAAGTACTATTTGTATCTAACTTCATTCAGCAACCGATATCGTTGTTGAAAGAAGATGGCATCGAAAAATCTACCAAAACTAGACGACCTATATAACTTTCCCGGAATGTGAGAATGCGAAACTTTGTGTATTATCAACAGGTTGACAGCTTAGGTTGTTGAATGAAGTTGCACTCAACAACTTGCAAATTAAAATTTTGTATTATCAAAATGAATACTTTTTATAGAATGTCAGAAGGCTTAAGTTTCAATCTCAAATTGACAACAACTCGATCTTAAACTTCTTGCTATTGTTAAATGTTTGATTGTTTGGATTCGAATGTATGGACGTCAAGCACTATATGTGTATCGGTTGTTGAATGAAGTTGGGATAGAAAGTTGGCTTCAATCAAAATTAAACGACCTACTTTTCCCGAGAGTTAAGAAGACTGATCTGCATGTCAAGAACATTTTCAAGAATGTTGAAGGGGTATCCTTTATGCTAAGACTGTCAACACCGCGATTCCTGGGATAAGCTATATGACCACAAGCACTATGTATATCGGTTGTTGCGTGAAGTTGCATTGAAGATTTTATATTTTCAAAATCCGAGACTTTTTCAAAAATGTCAAACACCTGAATTTATGATCAACTGATCGCTGAAGTGGGCCACCTGCAAACATTGTGATATCGGTTATTGTATGAAGTTGCAAACAACAACTTTGTACATTACAAAAATTAAACAAATCTCAGCCTTTTTAAGAATGTCGAATGCCTCAACTTCATGTTCAGATTGCCAACAGGACGATTCCTTGAATGGGCTATAGGTTAAACAAGCATTTTGTACATCGGTTGTTGAATAAAGGTGGTGTGATATCGAATGAAATTGTTTATGTTTCGATTAACGCATAAAGTTTCAATTAAATCAACATTTGTAGAAACCATATGCTCGTATAGTTATGCTTCGGCCTTCGATTCTGCCAATAACACCATTAAGTCAAGAGTTAAAATTTGCTAAGGATAGCTTGGTAATAGGACGAGAAATATATAACCGCACACCAGAATTTTATATAATTGCGGCAGTTGTTAGCAAACTGGACACGGACTAATCAACTATGAAGAAATTTGTCTTATATGAGGCTACTGATCATCATGGTCCAACAATTAAAACATATTGACACAATGGAATCAGTCCGTAAAAAGAAAAAAATGGCTCGGGTGTAAAAAGACAATAGCCCTGATGAAAGTTGGTGTTATATATCAACCATTAGCGATCGATTGAAATTTTGGATTAAGTCTCGGCTAGAAAATAAAGTCATAACCAACAATTTTTAATATCATCAGTGCCATCTATGAACGAAAAGATAAACTAAAAATACGATTGTTTTCCTATTCAACGAGTTGAAGCGTTGCAATCGTAAAGTTGATAATGTACAGAGGTTGATCACCTATAGTTACGATACCATACTATTCCGTGGATGTATTATGAAACATAGTGTATCAAAACGATCAATAAAATTGATTATTTTCAGCACTACGTCATCTTTTGTGTATCTTGCTACTCGCATGTGACCATGAGTTCGAACAAGTTTCTTCTTCGTATTCTTTGTGCATATATACTACGATAATATCAATTTCACTTGGCTCAGTCAATACAACATTTCAAAATGAATTAATTAAATTAAAATTATAGAAATAAATAATTTTGATTTCTCGTTTTTTGTGATAAGAAAATCTCATGTTTTTTGTATCATTATGTGTGTATGTGTCGTGAAATTGATGAGCGATGATACGGGAATGTCATAATTTTATGAAACGCGGCCTCTTATCAGTTTTAAGTGCTCGATGATAATTTTTGTTCTATCGCAAGGGACCTAAAAGATCAATTATGTTATGACTTCATCGGATTACAAAATAAAATCGTGCATGAATCATAAACATTCGGTGTATACGCGTCGCTCTCACTTTTATTTAATTTGTATGCAAAGCAACGCTTCATTACTAGCTTATTGTATTCACTGGCATAAACACTTATAAATAAATTAAATAAATAAAAATTAAATTAAATTAAAAAAAAACATACCCATGCTTAAGAACATGCCCTGGTGCAGGTTTAGACGATAAATTAAGTAAAGATTTAGTTGAATATCTGGGTAAATTAATAAAAAAAAAAAAATAAAATAATAAACAAACTCAAAATGTTATTTATAAAATCATATTTAAACAAATAAAAATATGTTCAGCACAATATATATATATATATACATATGTACATTCAAACTCAATCAAAACCGTATCAAATTCAATCGTTAGTTTATTTAATCCAAACGTTATTTCAAAAGTATTCACTTTCATAAAAGAAACTATATACACGTGTCTCGAACTGGTGACCCCACAGATACTACCTAATAATCTCGGTACAGGAGTGTATCTAAATCGTCAATGGCAAATTAAATGAAGACAAATGAAATTTTGATCCATATAATGGACTGGTGACCCCGAACGATCCGTATATATTAAGCCGCCATTTTAAATTACGATATATCCCAAACCCCTTATTTGAGACACTAAGACATGGTTTAATATTACATGAACTTTGTAAGTGAACTGGTTTATCAGAACATCAGGGCATCATGATAGTTTATGACATCATGATAGTTTTTAAGGATTTTCTATAGATGGCGTTAGTATGATCAACATTGTTGGTACCATGGTGGTGGCTGTCGGATGCTTAGGATGAGTATACGCCATCAATTTTAACATCCTAATAGGAAATATTTCTTGCATCGTACCATTTTCGGGTTATGATAAATGGTGTCGAGCTCATGTTTTGGCTTTAGTA
Source organism: Tipula lateralis (assembly GCA_963932295.1). Classification (NCBI taxonomy): domain Eukaryota; kingdom Metazoa; phylum Arthropoda; class Insecta; order Diptera; family Tipulidae; genus Tipula; species Tipula lateralis. The sequence goes on along the minus strand of OZ010738.1, from coordinate 169,261,812 downwards.
GGCACATTTGGAAGAAGTGTTTGTTGAGATGTTTTATCACACCACCCGAATTGAATGTTATGGCTTTATTATATCAATAAGTTCAGCCTGAAAGTTACTACATTGGTTAAAAGGAAAGCTATTGAATAGGTCTATTGACTGAAGTATTGAGCCGACTGAAGTATTGAACCTTTCCCGAAGGCAGTTATACAGATTACTGATAAGGACTTTACCTGTGTGGTGTATATACGAATACAGTTGTCGATAACGTTTGACAAGATCGATTGAATTTGTCGACTGAATGGTTTATACACCAAGAATATTAAGAAGTACATACCTGCTTCCCTGTAATGGTGATTGTATACCAAAATCACCCGTCGAACTCCATCGCTTGGCCAACCCACCAGCTAGTGCTGTGTTTGGTCGCGGCGATGGTGACGGCGCTGGCGATATTGAACTACTACTCGGCGAATCTGAATGCAACGAACCATTTGATTGGTGTATTGATTTGGAACGGCTATGATTTAGACTTGGTTGGACGGGTGTTCGACGTATATAAGCGTCTTGTGTATTTGAGCCCACGGACGGTGTACGTGGTATTGGCTTTTTTAACTTCCATTCATTGTGTGTTGTTGTACTATTTGTTATATTTTGTTGTGGCGTTGGACTAGGCGATGTAACTGAAATAGATTAGTGACATATATTATACAAATAATTAGTCGTCGAACATTTATTATAAAAAAAGACATGCTTCGTACATCGATTAAAACTTGTGATTCCTGTACCATTTTTTGCCGGTGTTGTTGGTGCACTACGTCCACCTTGATTACTGGATCCGCTACCGCTTCGCTCGATATTTCCCTCGAGTAAATTTAGTCGTCGCAATACATCAGCCAGTGTTGATCTAAGACATACAATTTCGTCCTGTTGCGTTAGTACCTTGCGTTCTAAATCGTTTACTCGGCCGACTACACTCGAATTTTCCGATTCCAGCATTTCACCTGAAACGAAAGAAATGAATACAAATATTATTGATCGTCGCTTAAGATCAATAACCGCATTATTGGAGATATTCGGTTTGGTTTTTGTTATACGCTTTGTGCAATGACAAATTTGGACGGTTGATCTTTTACGTTTTACTTTCTTTGTAAAATATTTTCTTATCTGATTTCCGTTAAAATATTTTATTCAAGATGTTTTGCCTTCAAACAGCAACAGCAGTAACAAAAATATGCTACGCCGCATCTTAATTGGTTTATTTAAATTTTTAATTAGAGTATTTTGAATTTGATAAGATCGGTAAAAATATATTTTAAGAATTTCAATATTGTGCGCGAAGTGATTATAATATATTCGTGTATTGTTATAATAAACAGTTATTGTTAAAGGTCAAGTTCATTATACAAAAATTTGGATGGCTTTGCGATGATATCATTCCCAAGTTGCTTACGATTGGAAATTTAATATGAAATATGACCTTATTTACATACCAATTTAATCAGAAGATTATATTGTGTACCGTTACTTTGTTGTTCGATAACCTATAATCCCAAATGTGGGACCTATTTCTTATGATTATTCTTACTAATTATTAAGTATTCAAAACATTTTCTGGAGAACGTCAATAAATTTCAACAACAAATAAAATCCTTATCGCTAGCAAAATATGTTCAATGGGTTCCACAAATAGAAGTTCACTACCTGATGTGATAAAACGTATAAATAATAAATTGTATGAATGTTTGCTAGTTGAAACTAAAAGTGTGGAACCTGTATGCACTTTACAGTAGTACGAAAACTTTTAAAAGTCATCTACAATTTATTTTATCTGTTGCACTGAACGGTCTATAACCGTCTGCGAAAAACAGGTGTGGGACCTAATATATTTATTTATTACTTTTCGAGTGTTTACAAATTTATCCGTAACTAGAATACAGTTTAGTTTTTTAAGAATTAGGATGTACCAGATAGAAATAAAATAGGTTCCACATACATTAACTGAAATAATCAATACAAATACACATACTGCACATTAACTTATAATATTAACATGTTTAAAGTAATTAAGATAATAATTGAAAATTGTGGAACCTAATACAATAATAACTTTCTGGTGTGATAACTATTGTCAGTTTTTCACATAAATAAATAGTGGACACTATATCAATATTTATAACAATAAAATTATGTTCCACACAATAAAACCATCAATATGAGAAGAAAAATTGTGGAACCTATTAACAATTAATGTAACAGATAGTTAATTTAAAACTTATGACAATAAATTGTTTGTGGAAGCTATTGGATTTCAAAGTAGTTGCTTAAATACACATGTAGTTTTATGATCGCATGTAGTTTCATTGAAATAAATTGCTAGAGCTTTAAATCTATATCTTAGGTTGTTTGTGAAGCAATAATTTATTTGTGGAATTTATGTTAAATAAATTAGTAATTCACTTATTTTCGTTTGCTTGAGTCCTAATTTGATTTAATTAAATCTAAGTAAGATTTGAGACCTGTGTGATTAGTTAATACAAGTTCAGCGGACACTGAAGACCTCTTACACTCTGAACTACATTTATTAGGCAGCGGTATTTGTTGTCTACACAAAACAATCAGGTGTCATTGATATGTGGTTTCAAAGATATTTCAGGCAGATATAACAAACAAAACGATACCTTATTAATTTTGTGGAATATAATGTTAATAAATTACAAAGAAAAAAAGTGTAAATAATAAATTGTATGCATTTTACATTATTATGAAAACGTGTAAAAGTCATCTATAATATATTTTATCTATTATATTGAATGTCCTATAACCGTCTGCGAAAAACATGTGTGGGACCTAATATATTTATTTAACTGATTTATTTATTATTTTTCCAGTGTATACAAATTTAACTGTAACTAGAATACAGTTTAGTTTTTTAAAAATTAAGCTGTACCAGATAGAAATGAAATAGGTTCCACATACGTTGACTGAAATAATCAATACAAATACACAAACTCAACATCAACTTATAATATTAACATGTTTAAAGTAATTAAGATATGTGGTACAAATATTTCACTGTATTGTAATTGCAAATTGTGGAACCTAATATAATAATAACTTTATGGTGTGATAACTATTGAGTATTTATCGATATTGAGAACAATAAAATTATGTTCCACATAATATAATCATCACTATGAGAAGTAAAATTGTGGAACCATTAAAATTAATGTAATATCTAGTTAAATTTAAAAATTAAACACAATGAATTGTTTGTAAAAGCTATTGGATTTAAAATTAATTGTAGCTTCATGATCATTCAATAGAACAGGATAACATACACATATGCTGAATGAACCGTGTTAAAATAATTTTGTATAATATAATATTAATAAATTATAAAATATAGTGTTAAAATGGCAATTGATAGTGTGGAACGTGTTTGAACCTTTTTATGAAACGTTAAGTTATAAAATATATATTTGTAATACATTGAACCGTTCGATCTGATAAATAGGGATATGTGGAACCTAATTTATTTATTTACACTTGTGGTTTGTAATTGTGCAACCGCCTAGAGCATAATGTTATTTATGTTTTCAACTATTTTAAAGGTTAAATATTTTAAGAGGTTAAAAATAAAGTAAGTTCAACAAACGTATCCTATCACATATTCGTAATAGAATATACATTACTCCGAGTTTGTGGAACCTAAGGCAACAACAGATTTTTGTAAGATAATCATAGTCAGTTTTTTCACATATACTAATAAAATTATGTTCCACACAGTACAATAAATCAGGATGAGAAGCATAAATGATGACAAAAATGAATAGTTATGTTGGCTCTTAATAGATTCGAAACCAATAGATTTTGTGGAACTTTTTGTATTGAAAATTGGGTTTGTATTTCAAAAACTCACCAACAGAGTGAGCATTAACAACATTAATAGAAAAGATGTGGCATTTTGACCTAATACCACAAAATGGAAAGAATGGCTTGACAATTTAAACCCTCAAGAAAGGTGATATGAGGGTACAAGGAATAGGAGTTATCACTCTCGTCAGTATCATAATATATATTCGGAATGATCTTCTTGACAGAATTTAGCATACGGTATGCTAAATAGAAACTTAATATGGGCAGACTTAAGCTGCAGAACACCATAATCTATATTGCGCTCTGCTTCATTTATATTAGTTATGTATTCTGAGGGGATCATAACGAATCCGATTATATGTTTCACTAGTATTTGGACTTATGGTTATGCCCCCAAGATTATATAGTCGAAGGCGAATAGTGGCTGGTGAATTGCCATCTTCCTAAGTTTGTTTGTAATAATTCGAATATGCTGAGTACAGGAACCTTTACTAGAGCTTTTAGATAACTCAGTGGATTGCATGATGTCATTTTAAGTTCATACTGCATGTGCACTGTAAAGTCATCAACACGAAGGAAGCCTCTATAGCTACAGTCGGACAAATTGGCATTGATCTAGTATTTACAATATAACCTTCCAAACCATGCAGGCATAATCACATCACCTTGAAAACCTAGACAATAAAACTTGCAGGTGCACTTTCAAGGTAGGCTTCATTAATTTGCTGAAAATTATAAAATAAAATTACACACGCGACAAACGGACAAGACAAATTAAAAACAGATCATTCTTTGTGTGTCCCAATCTGAAGAATTGCCACACCTATGCCTATATAGCAACTGGGCGCAATTAAACCAACATATAGAAGGGGCCTTGAGGAAACACTTTTCGATTGACAAAACATGGCGCATATTTATAAAATGACATACCTACACCTGAGATACCGACACACCATATACATGATTACGCTTCCGTTTATGTCTCATTATTTGCTTAAAAAAATACTTAAATATTTTGACATGCCAATTATATTCGCTGTACAGATTTAAAAATGTTTAATTCCAAAGATGGGTACCGTGGGTGGAATCATTATACATACGATATTAATTAATATGTGTATAAATACGCGATAATTTTGGATGTGGTCGCCCACCCGCACGATCATCATCTCTCATCAGCATCTCATCTTAATATATTTTAATTTATTAGCGCCATCATTTTTAATTTAATTTTAATTTAACATAATTTTTATGGTATTTTCGGTACGCCCTTAATTTGTTAAGACGTTATAGTTTCACATCTTCTTCGTCTTCTTTTTAATACTGCTGTATAGCATCTTATTCTCGATTGGTATGGAAATGAGATACACATATAGGCGTAAGGGGGGCAATTCTGTAAATGTGTCGTCTAAGCTCCATACATAATGTATCTCCGACATACATAGAAAATTAAGCGCACGACTTGCGGTTTGTCGTTAATCTTTGATGCTTTTTGATGAGACCGTCGCACATACAGAATGATTTATTATTTAAATAATCGATTCTAATTTATTCAACAAATTGGAATTTTTTCCCATTTCTGGAGATGATGATGCTGCGATGATTTGCTATATAAATAATCTATCTTACACTAATAGTTTATTATAAAATCATTATGATAGTTGGAAGATGTGTTTATGGGTTAAAATTACCTCCGAGTAGATTGTATATAATTGAACATTGTTAAGCTGTCAATCAACCGAACTAACCTGTTGTTGATATTGGACTATAATCTACCAATCAATATGTTCAAATTAGACCCATTATTCAGTTGCAACATCAATGCTTCCTTCCCTGCAAAACGGTAGGGTTATTGTGTTTACTCTATGGAACCATAAACTTACATTCCATTTATCCTAATTTGATCCAAAAGTCGTTTTCCATCCATCTTATATATGTATCTATTCAATGTTCAGTCAATATACAAAAACACTTTAACATTTGAGCGGGAGGTACCGGGTTCGAATCCCGCTAGGAGCAGGACGCAAAAGGGATGTTTCACCATCGGAATACGATCGGCGGTGTGAATGATAACATCTATGATCCACTGTTGGAGTGCAGAATTCATGGGGCGACCCATCTTCCATGTCAGAACTATAGACTCGGATGGAGCTATGCAATGTGCAGATAGTTCTACATAAATCGGACCTATAGCCGTACGTTTTTGATTTGGCTGTAATGACGTAAGGTAGGACGTAAATAAGCGAACCGCGAAAGAGTTGAGAGTGTTTTGAACCTCAAAGCAGATTGGAAAGATAAAAACAAACAGTAACATTTTGCCGAACTGGTTCAGATTGCTTTATTCATATAAAGACCTGGAGCCTTGTGAAGGTTCTATAACACCTTGATCAAACAATTCCCGGAGTAACCATCGTGTGGCTCTCGTTCCGATTTGTTTTTTTTTGTTTAGTTTGATACATCTGTTGTTGATATTCCTATACTAAATCTTAGCGTGATAGGTTGACATTTGCAAAAGTTACGTAGTTAAGAGTACATCTATCTCTGTGTGTGTTGGCCATTACTAACCATTTTAGAAATGGATTTAAATTTACAACAACGAACTTGTATTAAATTTTGCGTTTGAAAAGTGTTTCGGCAACGATTCTCTAAAAAAAAAGTAGTTTAAAACTGGTCGTGAGTCAATCGAAGATGATGAACACAGTGGCAGACCATCGACATCGAAACCCAACGAAAACATTGATAAAGTAAAGGAAATGTTGGTCAATAACCGCAAATTAACCATCAGAGAGATAGCGGAGGACTTAAACATTGACTATGGATCCGTGGAAGACATTTTGGTTAATGATTTGGGTTTCCGTCGTGTAGCAGCAAAGTTGGTGCCAAAAGACCTCAATTTCATGCAAAAAAGATACCGTGTTGATGTCGCAAAACACGATTTGCGAGGCTGAATCCGAAACCCACATTCATCAAAAGGATCATTACTGGAGACGAGACGTGAAGGCAAGTGAATCGCGTTCACCAAATGAGCCGAGACCAAAAAAACCACGACGTTTTCAGTCAAAAAAGAAGACAAAGCTCACGGTTTTCATGGATTACAACGGTGTAGTGCATCATGAATTTTTGCCAGAAGACCAGACCGTAAACAAAGAGTATTATTTGGGGCTTATGAGACGTTTGCGTGAAGCAATTTGCCGAAAGAGACCAGAAGTGTGCGCAGAAAACTGTTTTGGCGAAAAATGTAACAAATACCATCCAACAGCCACCGAATTTATCTGATTTGGCTCCCTGTGACTTCTTTCTGTTCAATCGAGTTGAAAAAAAATTACGGGGAATGCGTTTCAGCAGTCAAGGGAAAATAATGGAAACCACTTCCAAGGTTAAATAAACTCCCAAATCTGATAACGTGTATTTTGGCTTAAGTTTTAACTCATTAAACTATATTTTCTTCATTTATAAGTTGCTTTATGGGCAGCTCGAATTACTACCGCTCATAACTAAACTCAAAAGATTACACTTTATGGCTTGTAGGGTTATCACTCGATCTATGCACTCTACACTACAACTAGTAATGTAATCTATTCTGCCTCTTTCTATACTACAGACTATTATTAACACTGCATGCTCTGTTGTTGGTCGTCTGGCGTCTATTGGAGCATGGACCTTCTTTAAAAAATTTACAAGGGTCTTTGATTCAACAATAGCTGTGTTTTAATATTCGCGCTATCCAGAGCTTGCTATCCGGAGCTAGGGAAATTTCTATTCAAACTTATTCTATTATCCGCCAGTGTCACTGTTAATCAAAAAATAAATACATAAAAAAATCAAATTTTGACATTTAATCCAAAGAAATTTTTCGTTTTTAGGGATGAACATTAAAATACCCATATTTTTCGTAAATTTCCCATTAAATAATAGCTGCTCTGGATAGCGGCTCCGGATAGTGCTCAATACAAATAGGTAGAGCTAAATATTTATTTTTACAAATTTTGATATCTAATTGAATGAAATATTATAGTTTGCTGTTAAATAAATTGTGTTTACCTATAAATAGCGCATTAAATTGGATTTTAAATAGAGAAAAATGCTTTTTCCGCATCGCTATCCGGAGCCGCTATCAAGAGCAAATATTAAAACACGGCTAATAATGTCATATGAAAACTGATTCTTTACAATTCTGCAGGCAACGACGTTAAGCTACACGGTTAAATGCATAAGTTGTGAACCACATCTCACCGATTTTTGGATTCAAGTTGATCTTATCACTAGCCATGGTCTCTTCGATAATCATCAATATCGACAGGAAGAAGCTCGAGAGGCAGTATGTTATAGTTATCTGGAGCTGAATACGCATGCATATATTTGCAACTTCCTATAGTACAAATATTTAACTCATCATATGTAAACTTACATCTGTCCTTTAGTCTAGACTGCTCAGGATCAACAGTGCTGCTAACCGCATTTCAAACTCTCGTTTGCATCGTTGGATCACTAGTTGCAGTCAATTGATACAATGATTTCATAAGGGTGACTCGGGTTGTTCAACATGCACGAGATCGTATCGAACTTCAACCAAATATGTTATAGACAGTTGCCAGAGCATTTCGAAGTTACGATAGAATTTTTCATATAAATTAAGGAAGGCATATGATCTGGTAACAACAGCATATATGAACTGCATGATAGGAACTCGGTTTCAGTATTGAACAGGTTATTGAAACCGCAGTCCTTCGGTTTCGCAGCATAAACTCGGTTCACAATTTGTTATTTATTGAGTTCGGTGAACTTCCATTCGGGACCTGGATGAAAGCCCTTAGGTCATATATGTAGGTTTTGTTACATATATCACCAAAGAATCATAACAATTCTTTGCAAAGGCACCCACAAAACTATAGGAGTGATAGTGGTCCAACATCGACGTGCAATCAGAACCATTTGGGTTTATCGAACTATTAAAACTACCACCAAAGAACACTTTAACAATTCACATTCAACACGATGCGCAAGACATGGAACTCACTAATCATGGCACACTTTTCAATAATGTACGTACATGTTGTTGAGCATAAATTAACCAGAGATCCATTGTGCGGTCAGATAAAGACGGCCAGGTATTTCAACGCCTAACATTCAAATAAAAGCCCAAATAGCTATTGATAGAACCGTAGCAAGGTGCTTTGATAAGAGTTATCTCTCGGTCAGGCTAAGTTACACTTTAAATATTCTTTTAATACTAGTCGACAACCCTTAGTGTCGAAAGAGAATCAAGATGGTCAAAACGGTTAACAGTCAAAAACCCCTCTTGATGATGCTAGAGTTGGCTAACCATCATTTTAATATATTTAATATATATTGGAGCGACTTAATGGAAATACGATATTACTTGGTGGTTTATACACAATTTGTAGGGAGATAAGTACAGTGGAGACAATAGGTATGATGAGACCAGAACACGCAGTGGCCACATTGTATCTATCAGTTTTTGACACGCTCATAAGATAACGTATATTCTCCGGTGCTTACCTAGACATTGTGTAGAAGTTTAGCACAGATTTCTTAATAGTATGATGATTACTCTATTAAAACGGGCATGAGGTGCCCAGAATAAGAAGCTTATAACTTGAAATGCAAATGGAGAGGGAAGTCACACCCAAGATATGAGTAGACCCATTCTAATAAGACAGATACAGTACCTATAGGGACAATGAACAAATTCTGAGAGAGCAAAGTGACTACATTTTATCAATTTACTTGGCTACAAGTTAAGTGTGCATGAGTCTTCACCTTCAATGTAATTGAGTTGGAACAGGCTGAAGAACGCCACTATATAAAAGATTTCAATTTGATTGACTGTAAGTCCAGCTATACAATTACAGAAAATAACTATTTATCATCTCGTGACTATTTCATTGTGTGCAATAATATCCACATCAAATTCCTAGAAGGCAATTTAGAGAACCTGTTACACAAATCACCAACACCGCTATGTACTATATAATATGCATGGTAGAGAGAATCCCAAGACATTATTTAACCATGGAGAAGATAAATAATAAAGTGAACGACATCTTAATACCGGAAACATATAACATCAACATCATCATTAAGATTCCATTATTCTACGTTATTCTGTCTGTTTATATTTTCTTTGGGTTATGACAGATTAATTGAAAAAACTTTTTATCAAAACAGTTGTTAGTTCTTTAAACCATATATAGATTGATTGGTCAATATACATTGAAAGTATTTCCTACCATCCCATTACTCACATTTGATTGATTTACGTGTGTATGGTGAAAATTTCCCACTTTTGTATAACCAACAATATCGGACGAGCGAATCTTCATTTAACTACACACACACACACACACATCCAGCACAATTGGCATTCCCAGACCAATCACAAAAAAGGTGAATGAGCTTTTTAATTATAAAATACTGTTTGATTTTCTTTTTACTTTCTAATTGCCAAAATATCGTTAATCGTACTTGACTTTATACGTATATATACAGACATATAGTTCATATTACTTTCAAGACGTGTAGGTAAATAAAACCACTCGAGAGAGTACAATAACAATTCAACGGTCGGAATACGATTTATAGGCGATTTAAATGCGGTTTAGGAATATACACATAAATACTCGTACATAGATCGCCCTAATCTCAGAGATCACATTACAACGTTTTTGTTTCTCGAATTGATGATGATAATGACGTGTATCATAATCACTTTCGAATTGTTTTTCGAATGAATAATGTAATGGATTGATTGTAATTCATCATTTTGGAAAACAATGCGTGTATTCTTGGGATTTTCTTTTGTTTTGCTACCGGGATTAAATTTTAAGATATATATGTGCTCGTTTGATACTTTGATTCAGGCTATTGATATGGGTATACTTTCTTTAATGTTCGGATTCATCTCATGCGATTTCTTTTTACTGTGGGATTGTTACTAATTTGACTGGAACATGGTCGATTTATTTATCACATTTACTTGATTTTTTAAAAATTTATTGAGTGATTAATAGCTTGTGGAACCTATTGCATGATTCATTCATACTAACTCAGCGTAGTAGTTTTAGTAAGAAAATACGAAAAATTAATCTTAATGTACATAAAATTCCATTAATACAGGTGTGGATCCTAATTAATAACTTTGTCGATATCAAATGGCAATGATTTAATGGGAAACTGTTTATACGACTAATTAATTTTACTTGTGGGATATATTGGTTTTATTAACTTTTTACCTTGATTAGAATATATTTGCAATATTTGCAATATACTCTAGTATATTGCAAATAGAACCCACACCAATTTGACTAAAATCTTTTGAATAATAGTGGAATTCATTGTACAACTAAGAGTATGATTATATTTAAGTACATCTTTAATTATAATTTTCAAAGCAGTTGTCCTGCTGATCGCAATGTTTGCACTTTTAACTAAGTTTGTGGAACCCGTTTGTTCGAATAATTTGTAAATTTCATTATTTGAAACAGATTCAATTTTAAAATGATTACACTACAAATGCTTTTTTCGAAACCTATACTTATTTCAATCTTATTTACTTATCTGCCGCCATCTTAAATTTGTAAGCTTTCCAATTGATTTCATTTACTTATTTTGACATAATTCTTATTTTAACAGAAGTAATTGCCAACAAATTAGAAAAATAATTGCAAATAAGAGAAGATTAAAATTACTTTATCCCGAAATTTTGTTTGCAAGAATGATAGACATAGTCACCTCGCTTGGATACTTATTTGAATAAATTAGATTCCACAAATAATTATTTGATTCGAAAATAGCAATATTATAATATTATGAAACAGAATTACTGAGTGGAACCTATTTATTACATCTGTTAAGTGGAATTAAAAATTGAATACATGTGGAACAAAAACAGGTCCCACAGTTAACTATGTACTTACAATATTTTAATTTGCTAGTTTAAACGATGACTGTAAAGCTGATATGATTGTAACTTTTATTTCTGATGATGGTATAAATTTAAACTGAACGTGGAACTTATTTTGTAAGTTTGTGGAACCTGTTTTGCACCCAACCAAATTGGTAAAACTATACAAATAAACTGTGATGTGTACAAGTATTTAAAACTGTGGAACGTATTCTATAAAAAATGTTTATAAGATCAATCACATCTCTGAGGTGATAGATAGATGTGGAATCTATTTTCAAAAATCATTCTATCACATTTCATTTATAGTCATATATGTTTTATATACCGGTGAAGTTTAATAACTAAGTTCCATTGAAACCAATGACGATATAAAAATACAAATATGTTCTACACAGTAAAACATATTTCGAACACAAACAGAACGTTAAATAATTAATAAACGTTCTGTTAATGAAACGTACAATGTGGGATATATTTTTATTTTAATACCTACATTGATGATTTCAATGAAGTTAAGTTATTAAACTTTACCCGTATATAAAAACATAGATGACTATAAATGTAATGACAATGATTTTTGAAAATAGATTCCATATCTAACCATCACATCATTTTTTTTATTTATTAGTGAAATTGAGATCAATACTAGATTCGGTTTAATATATTATATCAAAACTAAAAGGACAATTCAACAGCGATTCCACAAACAGGTAACAGATAAAATCGATGTGGGAACTGTTAAAAACAGAAAGTAGATTTGATTGAAAATGGGTAGAGGTTTCTGATCGAATACCATCTATAAACTAAAATAATTCTTATGACCATTATCTTTAAAATGTCTGTGTGGATAAAAATGATGGATGTGGAACTTATTTCATAACAATACTGTTTTATATAATATATGTCCATAATACTGCAGACGATGATAATCGCCAATGCATTTGAACAAACACTCAAGAACCATAAATAAAGACCTTGTCAAAAACGAGTATGAATTTCTGTGTAAATTATGTCAAGCACCGTGCGACGCCGAACTTATTTGTTGCCAGTTTTTTGCTAGTATAATTCCACAAATTCTGTTCGCAAGAAAGATCGAAAATAAATCATATCGCTTGGATATTTATTCGAATAAATTAGGTTCCACAAATAATTATTTGTTTTCAAAATAGCCCTTATATTATGAAACAGACTTATTAAGTGGAACCTATTTTTTCCAACTGATATGTGGGATTTAAAATTGAATAAAAGTGGAACAAAACAGGTCCCACAAATAACAATGTGTACATACAAATTGTAATTTGCTTGTTTGAGTGATGACTGTAAAGTTGGTATGCTTTTACTATTTATTTAGGATGTGCTATAAATACGTGTACACGCTTTTAAAAAGTGGATCTTATTCTGTAAAAATGCTTATATAAACCACCAGATCTATTTTCAATAATCATCTCTCATATTCCATATACCTCTCATTTAGACATATATATTTTTATATATGGATGAAGTTTAATAACTGAATTACATTGAAATCAGTGTAAGTATTAAAGTAAAATAGTGTGGAACCTATTTTTACTTTAATAACTTCGTTGATTTCCATGTACTTCAGTTATTAAACTTTATCCGTATATAAAAACAAATAAGATTATAAATGGAATATGACAGAATGCGATGTGACAACTGTTATAAATGACGTAATAAATTACATAAGAAATTTCTGATCGACTACAAACTAAAATAATTCTTAGGACCATTATCATTAAAATGTCTGTATGGATATAAATGATAGATGTGGAACTTATTTCATACTTATACGGTTTTATATAATATATGTCAAAAGACTGCAGACGATAATAATCCCCAATGCATTTGAACAAATCAGACATCATAAATAAAGAAATACTTAAAATAGATTCCACAGTCATGCGACACGTATAGGAACTTGTCAAAAAGGAACGTGGAAATTATTTCTTGCCAATTTTTTACTAAAATGATTGCACAATATTCTAGATTATTACTTTAAACTATAATTTTAAATTATGACTGTTTTAAAAACAAATAGTTATTTGTGGAACCTAAATGAAACAGGTAATTAAATTATACGAACAATACGTAAGTAAACGTTCCAGGAAAAATACATATAGAATGTGTGAATTTCCGGTATTTATATGTATAATCAAAACAAAGCGTCATGGTTTTATAAAAGAAGTGGAATCTATGTTTAACTGATAACTAATTATGTGCATTGAAGATGAAATAGACTCTTTATTGAATAAGTGTTATCTGAATTGACCATAGAATCGTTAAGAAACTGTTAATCGGAAATAAAACATAAAACGCAAATAGGTTCCACACTTAATTATGCCTACACGCTTTAACAATATGCTTGTTTGAATGAGACCTATAAAGAGTTTATGAATATTTATCTAGCATGTAGTGTAAATTTACTGTGGAACTTATTTTACAACTTTGTGGAACTTGTGTTTTGCCTAACCGAATTATCAACAATCTAACTATAATTAAATAAAAAACTGCGGTGCATAAAAGTTTCTGAAGATTGTGGAACCTATTCCGTTTATACATACATATATAGCGTTTTCCTATTTGAACAGCCTGTTTCTGTTCAAAGTATATATTTGTTATAAATTATCACAACTAATCCTCCCATACGTGATACAATTTAAATGTCAAGGTTTCAATTTAATTATCGCGCCTACAACATAATAACAAAACGAGGGAAAACAATTTTCCTTTTTTTTGGTTCTGTTTTTAATTTGAAAAACTTAAATCACGAAAAGCACGAGAGTTCTAAATCAATTTTTATGTTTATGTTTGAATTACAGTACCGACCTAAATATATAATTGAATTATATATTTTAAGGACCCCCAACGATTTCGTAGCGTTCATCATGTTGACCTTATTTTGATGGGTATGTTTTCGATTCGTTTCTCAAGTGGTGTATAGTACCGTCCACCCACCTCATCTGTTGTTGTTGTTATGCTAATTGGAAGATGGAATGTGTTGTGTTGTGCATGCATATACGTACGAATAACCAGTTATCAATTAAACTAACATCAATTTCAAGGCAAGCGGGTAGCGCGATAGACAAATCGACGTGCATGTATAAAATGATGTAATCTAGGGTGTTGATAGCAAACCAAACCAAACCTCAATCCAACTAATTTGAATAGAGTTTGTGTTTCCTCCATAATTTCAATGTCATCGTGTATTAAAAATGTACCGTAACCAGATGCCATCATAAATTAAACATAAGATGCTTATATCGTATATATGCTCATACACATAACTGATCATTTTGGTGTGACAATAATATTGATGATCATAATCGTGTGTGTTGTTGATGATATCACATATAAAGATGTAAACACATTGAATGTTAGGGCATTAGACTCGAGTACGTGGATATAATAACTCAATAGTGTTTAGGTTCACGAAAATTGGGGATGGCATCGTTCTAAAGAAACGTCTTTAGAGTATTTTCGGAAGATCGTGCTCACAAGCACATTACCAAGATACTTGATTATTTTTTGACAGATACATGATTTATCTTAACCCTGCGTTTGATAAGTATCTATCTGTGTTGTACAGCCCAAATGACGTTCGGTTGTGTTGGAAGAGTGTAACCCTATCCTAGTTGCTTCTAATATTCCTACACTCATTCATGTGTATGATTTCCCAAGCTCTACCAAATAACTCAAACTCGGCCGTTGGCAGTTTTGGATTCGGCAATGCAACATCGTTGCATCATTGATGCCAGTATATTGATACTGCTGTAAACCACCTCAATATGAAGTAACTGCCTATTTTATCGGATTTCGATAAATGCTAGATCATAAACTCTTGTCCCATTACTAAGATCTGGTCGATGGTGATCATACTCCTATGTTGTGGTTGGCATTCAATGTCATTGTGTACGATATATAACATGACCATATTATAATCCCAAAGTGTATCGTATATCGATCATGTAATTCAATTATGTTTGACGTTTCAATTTTCGATTAACATTTATTACATACAATTCACCCACCTATTCATTGTTGCGTTTCTGTATTTAATCGAATAATGGATGTACATTCGTTTCGACATATATAAATAATTTGTAAAATTGACGTTAGTCACACCTTTTCTTCGATGTAAGATACACATATAGAAAATTTGAATTTCCGCTTCTCAAATGACAAAATAATTACTTCACGGTGAAGCTTTAATGGATTACGACGGGTTATAATAGTTCATTGCGCGTATATACAAAATATAACTTTCTTAAGATATACCGAACACTTAAATGGTAGAATGTTAAGTATAATAGTTCTATTGTTTTATTGACGGAAGATGTATGTTGTAATTTGCATATTATAGAAATTTGCATTTTATATAAAATACAATGACTGACCTAGATATAATATTATGTCGATATATACCCAATCACTTTATATACGAGTATACATATATTGGCAAATTAGAAAGAATGGGGAGTGTTGCATTAGTTTACTTAATAGCTTTCGACACAACCGAAGAAGTAATATTCCATATCAAGAGCGATTTCACGATGTTTGAGCTACTTTGTAAGGCCACTGTTGTCTTATAAGTACGTATACTTAATAATAGATGGCATTGTTAGCATATGACCATATTGGATGTGATGAGTGTTTCTATAACACCAATCTCTTAATTTATGCAACGTTGAGCTGGAACCTAGCTTTATCACATGAAATACGAGAAAGGCACTAGAATTGACTATAGTGTCCAATTCTATTTTCCGAATGGTTGAGGAGTGTAGAGTGTATAGCAAGCTATTAACATTTACTTGAAAGACGTTTGGTGCAGGAGCTCTGACAGTTACAAGGAGCTAGGACTGTCTAAAATCCGCTCTGCACCCAATTAAAGCATAATTTAAAAAAAAAGAGCACCTGTCTTTGATCAACACAATAAACTGTATAGCCTTTAGGAAGGTTATAGCCCGTTAGAAGAGCTATATATAGAGGTGATATATAGAGAAATGCTATAGAAAAATTCTTACAATAGAAGACCTGTACGGTCTCAACGAAAAACGAGGTTATTTTCTGTATTGTGATAAATCTGCCCCGTGGTAGAACCAAATGGGAAACTGGTATCAAGAATTGGTGACTTATCAAAACGTCAGAATGAGTACCTTCAAAAGAGATACGAGCACTAAGGAAGTTTACGACTGAAACTATTAACAAATGGGTTCATGAAAACCGTCAAGAGGAGAAATTCTAGAACTTCTCACCCAAACCCAATTCTCGCGACGGTCCGAGGGCGAAATGAAACTCAGAACCCCTTCAACCATTCTACTCGAGGTGCGCTCAGGAAACATAGTCAATAACGAACGTATTCTGGAAGCGCTAGGTGGCTTCAAGCTGTATTAATAAGCTGGCCTTGACCGGATCATACAAGCAAAATTACAGGACAACTTCTTCCTGGCTAAAGATTACCATCATAGGATGTCTAAGTCTAGCAGCTTATTCCTATAGAATTGAGGGAAATCAGTGTATTATTTATCCTAAAAATAAGAAGGGGATCACATACAACTCGACAAATCTAAGACTTATAATATTGTCATCCTTTCTTTCAAAAATTTTGTAAAGACTCGTAGATTTATACATTGAAGCGGCCAATAATGTTCTCTTCATAATGGTACAGGTAAAGTTCCGCCTTCTTTCTATTGATATTTTTGGTAAGTAAAAGGCAACCTATACGATCATATTGCTGTCTAAAAGTGCAACTGCCTTCAGGTACAACATCCTGGCGAATCTTGATAACACTACATCTGTGCCTCAAAGCTGATGTGAGGGCAATCGCGATATCGTTTGCGATCGTTGGGATATAATGTGGTTTTTGACTGTTGATATCGTAATCTTTAACAAGACGGGTGAATATTTCACATTTTAGATTATCTGGCCTTTCGGATGTCTTGAGGAACTGGAAGTCAGAGCAACTAGTCAGAAATGGTTTAACTCTTTAACAACTTCGAAAAGAGAGGAGTAGGGAGGCCAATTGCAGCACTAAGATTAACACTTAGGAAATGGCGTGATGTAAAACCAAAAGAGGTTGACCAAAACAGGACTGAGGACTGAAGATGCTTGAAGCCATTTGGGAACGGTTGTAGAAATGCACAGAGAAAACTGCATTCTTGAGGAATATGCAAGAACGCTGTGTCTTAAAACCAGATATGAGCTGCAATTTGAGAACTCATTTGTGTTGTATTGATTAGTCCTTACCTAGAAACCTTTGACGTTGTATTTTGCACTTCAGACTTATACTGGGCCAAAAATACGTCCTAGGTGTAAACAATGGAAGCTTCGTGATCTGCTAGGACAAAATTGTGCTTGGATGTGTTTATATCCGTTGTAAGTTCAGATATTTAATCGAAATTGTGAAGCAATCTTGCCGACGTCTAGTCTTTCACTGAAATGAAATAGTCTTAAATTGAACTGATCGGAGAGATAATATAATATAATACTATTTTGCATTCTGGAGCGCTTCGGTCAAACAATATTTTCTTGTTAAAAATAATTTATCACCGACATGTCATCTATCATCATGTCACTACTATAGAGCTTGCCATGGTACTAAGCAATGTGCAGATCGTGGTTCAAGAAAACGGATGTCATAAGCGAATTAAATGAAAATTCATTGTTGGCAGGTGAAGTTCGAAATGTAATCGGGGCCAGTTACACTATATACTGTATATCCGCCACATTGTTCTTAACATAACACCAACGTTTTATCCTACCAGCAAAATGACGGGACAACTTAAAGAAATCCTTTCCTATCGCTAGATATTATCTTCATAGGATGTCTAAAGTTAAACAGCTTATTCCTAGAGAATGGAGAGCAATCAAGTGTGATATTTATACCGAAAGTAAGAAAGAGATCACATGGTACTCGACTAACCTATGAATTATATTATTGTCATCCTTTCTTCCTAAAGATTTGCAAAGGCTCGTAAATTTAAACATCAGAACAAAAGTACCTGCATGTTAACTGGACGGAGACCTGCAAGGAATCTTTCTTTACTGTCATTACTGGACATTGATCGGCCTATAACGTTCTCTTGAAAACAGAAGCTGGTGTTTTAAACGGCACAGGTGATGTTCCACCTTCTCTCTGTTGATATTTTCGGTAAGGATCGTTATGGATGTCTAAAAGTGGAACTGTCTTCAGATACAACACTCAAAAATAATTGTGTCGCTAAATTAGGTTCTGGCGAATCTTGATAACACTACATCTGTGCTTCCAACGCTATTGGAAAATTGGATTGATACTAAAAAACTAAGGTTTTTAAATTTATCAAAGATGGTTCTAGGCTGGTCGAGTGTGGTATCGACAGTTGATATCGCAATCTCCGTTGACAGTCAGGTTGGGATCACTGGTAAGGTAGCGTTGAGTTATCACTTGTCATTTAACAATACGGGTGAATATCTCACATTTCAGATTATCTGGCCTCTCGGACGTCTTGAGGACTTAGAAGTCAGAGCAATAGTCAGAAATGAGAGTTTAACTCTTCGACTACTTCGAAAGGAGAGGAGTAGGGAGGCCAATTGCAGCACTAACGCTTATGTAACGGCCTGAGGTATTGACAAACGCAAGGTGAACGATCATCAAAAACAAAAAAGTTTGAGCAAAACAGGACTGAGGACGTTGAAGGTCCTTGCAGTCATTTAAAAACGGTCGTAGAAATGCATATAGGCCACTGCATTCTTGGGGAATATGCCAGAAAGCGGTGTCTTAAAATCAGATCGATATGAGCTGAAATTTGAGAACTCGTTTGAGTTGTACTGAGCTGTCATAACCTTTTGATATAATCGTTGGAAACGTGTGACGTTGTATTTTGCAATTCTGGCATGACATGCAAGACCCAACAGGTTCTATCTTGGTTAAGAATGGGTCAAAAAGACATAGTAGGTGTCGATCGTGACAGCTTCGTGATCTGCACCGACCACATTGTGGTTGGATATGATGTAAGTTCAAATGTTGCTTTTCAGCAGGTCACCCGAATATGGGCAATTTCGTGGGAGAGCTTTAACAATAAGGATGTACAATTTTTTTTATGGAAACGAATTGACGCTTCTTGCTCACAAATGACAGACACGCTTACATTGACAATTTTAATAGAATAATATTGTTGTCAAGAACAATCTTAGTGGGATGTTTATTACATGGATGATAAGTTGGGCTTGAATTTTGTGTGTCCACCACGGTTCATAGATGAAATGGTAACAGATTATTTTCGACTAAAAACATATTGTCTGAGCAAAGCGCTCCAGAAGGAAGCAACGAAGTTGTGTAAAATGGTATTATCTCTTAGATCAAAGACTCTTTGGAGTTTATTCCTAACCTTAAGCTATATCATTTGATAAGTCGCTTTGAGCTTTTGTAAATAAATGAACAAACATGACCCTTGTGTTTAGAAAGAAGAATTTATCGTCAACCCGTCCTTCACCTTATATACTATGCAGATTGATCGACTACGTAAAGTTTAAGCGACTAAATGGTGTAGTGGTAAAAGCTGGTCAGTTGGACAGTAAGGTACTGGATAGGGATCGAATCCACATAAGTACAGGGTACAAACGGGTAACTCGTATTTCACCATCAGGTTACGATCGGTAGTGTAAATGAACACACTTATGTCGCTCTAGAGCAAAATCTGTCATTTACTGTTGACGTTCGGATAATCATACTAAAATATTGACTGAGTCATAAATCAACACGACCGGGTATCGCCCATTTTCGATCGATTCGAAAATCAAAAAATGATCGAGTCTCGATTCGATGAATAGTTTATTGGGTATAGCTAGATGGTTAATCCGCCAGTTCAGTTTTGCTCTAGCTATAACCCGATTAGGCTAGCTCATTGTTTTCTAAAACTTATTGATGAAAAGCTCACGCATTACGAAACTATATTTCGATCCATGTTACTTGTTTGTATAAAAGCTTTTAGCATGACTCAATCAATGTCTATTTATCTCGAATCGAGCAACAGAACAAAAAAATCGAATAACACGAATTCGTATTGTCATAATGGGCGCCATCGTGCTGCAATACTCCCCCTTTAAGTAATTTATATAAATGCGATTTGTAGACAATATTCTCACCGCATATATGGGTGGTCTATGTCTTCATACGAATTAAAGAAATTCTCTATATGTTACCTCACTTTAGATCGTAATGCTTTATTCCAAGGTAATTGCTTTAAGTACATTTCGATTTGTATCAATCATATAATATTCATGCACGAGTGTATAGAGCTAATACAATAAACAATCAGATCCAAAAACTTTTAGCAATTCTTAATGTTGATGTGACGATAAAATCGACGAACGTACCAAAAATTAGAAAGAATTAAATTTGTATTTTTAGAACGTGATATTTGTATTAAAAATTTTGATTTATTCCGAACAAAATCCACAAACAATAACAAAGTGTTGACATTGAAAATGTTTATTGTTTGCGCTGGTATCTGAATTGCAAATTTTATAAATCTATATTATGTAACTTACTCCAAGCATTGTACACTCCGGCCATAGTATCCTCGTCATTATGACCGCCACAATTATTCAACTGATGGTCGGACGTCATTTTTTATCACTCTCACACTTCACATATCACTGTTTGTGCCACTTAAAATAATTTATTCACTGTAATTAACGATTGACATATATTAAAGTTGAAAAAGCACCGACATAAAACAGAATGCATTAAATTAATTAAAATAAAAAAAAATTAAGGCTCGTCTCTCAAGACTAACAGACGTAAATTTTGTTAATAGACTGCCGCTATAATTGTAACAAGTGAAATTAACGAACATCGCAGAAACGCTACTTTGTTTTAATTATCCGTATGTGTCTAACTTGTTGTTGTCGTTATTTACCTTACCACAAACCAAAAACAATACAAAACGGATAAAGGTGAAAACTTTAGGATAATTTATGTATAAAAAGCTTTGTGTCTGAGTATTGGGTTGGCGAAAAAAAAAACTTTGTTATGTGGGGAAAATTGATTGTTATCGTAAAAAGCATAAATTTTATTGCATGCGCAGTTTTGTATAATAGGGGCACAACCAAGATATGTGTTAAGGGATATACAAACGGAAAACGAAAATAAACTAAAAATGTCAAACATATTTATGATTTAAGGTCCAATTAAAGGATTTATATGTGAATTTATACATATACGAAGGGGGAGAATAAAACTGGGTTATTGACATTATTTTGTGTATGGATGATGTGAGTGAAACCGTAATAAATTGGAATGATATGTTGATGAATTACACGCACAAGTTTGGGGTAGAAATGACAACACGAGTTTCAAAACAAGTGTGGAATCCATTTTGAAATTTAAAGCGGATTGTACTCCATACTTTATTTTGAATGCGATCTGGAATGTGGAACCTAAGTGTTCCACACTGTACCATGAAAGTATGTGTGGAACCTGTGTACCTTTTACAACAGAAAATCGTGATGAATAATTATTGTGTAATTGGCATGATATGTTGATGAATTGCACAAGTAAATGTTTTGGACAGAAAAGACAATATGCGTTAAATGCATTGGAATACGAGTGTGGAATCTATTCAACAGTAAAAATTAAGGGCTTGTTCTGTATAATTTTTAAATATGTGATCTGGCAGGTGGAACTCAGCTATTTAATATTTTAATTCATAGTGAATACAACTGTAATTGGCATCATGACAATATGCGTTACAAACGTATTATTTGTATCGAAATACGAGTGTGGAATCCATTTTGTAAGTTCAATAGTATAATTAGCGGATTGTACTCCATACTTTATTTTGAATGATATCTGGTATGAGGAACCTAAGTGTTATATGAATGTATAGTGTGGAACCTATTCACTTTATATAACAAAAACCCATTATCATGATGAATATATGTGTAATTGGCATGATATGTTGATGAGTTTCACTCACATGTAAATGTTTGGGGCAGATATTTCGATAAACGTCAATATACGAGTGTGGAATCCGTTTAAAAATTTCAAAAGTAAAAATTAAGCAATTGTACTCTCTCCTTAATTTTAAATCTGTGATCTAGCGTATTGAACCTAAGTATGGTATATAGTGAGTATAATGTGGAACTTATTTAATAGTTTACATTAATAGATAACTATTAGCATGGTGAATACATGTGTAATTGGAATATGTGGATAAATTACACGAAGTATTTATAATGAAATATCAGTGTGGGATCCATTTTGAAATTGTAGAGGTGAAATTTAACCGATTGTACTCTATATTTTGACAATACGAGATAATACGAAATGACAATACGAGTTTTAAAAACGTAGCATTTGTTTACGAGTGTGGAATCCATTTTGAAATTCTTAAGGTACAAATAAGCAGTTGTACTCTTTAATTTATATTGAATGTGATCTGGTATGTGTAACTTAAGTATTACAAGAATATAAAGTGTGAAACCTGTTTATTTTTGACAACAAAAAGCCATAATCATGATGAATACATGTGTTATTAGCGTGATATGTTGATGAATTCTACGCACAAGTAAATGTTTGGGCCAGAAATGATAATACGAGTCACATAAACGTAGTATTATTTTGAAGTACGAGTGTGGAACCCATTTTGAAATTTCGAAAGTAAAAATTAGTGATTGAGTACTCGATAGTTTAATTTATATGTAATCTGGCATGTGGAAACTATGTGTTACATGTGAGTTTAATGTAGAACCCGTTTAATATTTACTACAGAGAACTATTATCACGGTGAATACATTTATAAACTGAATGTTTGTAACAGAAATGACAATTCGAGTCACTTTAACGGGGTATTTGTTTTGAATTTCGATCGTGGAATCTGGTTTGAAATTAAGAAGGTAAAAATTAGTGGATTGTACGAGCCATTGATAGTTTATTTTAAATCTGACTTGACATGTAGATTCTATGTTACATGTAAGTATACTATGGAACCTATTTAATATTTACTAC
Source organism: Tipula lateralis (assembly GCA_963932295.1). Taxonomy (NCBI): domain Eukaryota; kingdom Metazoa; phylum Arthropoda; class Insecta; order Diptera; family Tipulidae; genus Tipula; species Tipula lateralis. Next base: position 169,238,026 of record OZ010738.1, on the reverse strand, counting down.
AGAGAACTATTATCATGGCGAATACTTGTATAAAGTAAATGTTTTAATAATCAGCGGATTGTACGAATACTATAGATTATTTTAGATCTGTGATATGTGGAACTTAAATGTTATAAATCTGTAATTTGACATATAAAATATAAGTGTTACATGTAAGTATAATGTGGAACATGTGTACTATTTATCACAGATAACCATTATCATGGTGAATACAGGTGTATATGACATGACATGTTGATTAATTACATGAATTATATAATATTTGGGGCAGAAATACATTGTGGAATCCATTTTTAAAATTCAGAAGTAAAAATTAGTAGATTGTACTATTAGATAGTAGATTGTACGATTGTACATAGTAGATTGTGGAACTAGTGTACTATAAACAACAGAAAATTATTATCATTGTGAATGCATGTGTCATAAATGTGGAACTTATTTGAAACTTTTTTAATAGCACTGTGGAACTTATTATAAATTATTTTAAAACTATTTTGTTACTATATTTTATATCATCTGCATTGTTTTCTCACTGTATAAGTAACATGACTCTGGCTTGTGGAATTTATTTTATCAAATAGCTTAAATAAGATTAGCTTATTTACTTATCTTGATATAAGTGATTCAAAAATAACAAAATTTTTTAATGTGAATGACTTAATGTACAAAAAAAGATTTGTAGGTGATTTTATACATATTAGCGGGAAGTATAAAACTGGGTTTATTGACATTATCCTGCGTGGATGGACGTGGAGTTGAAAAATTGGTATCATGCATTCAATATGTATGTTGTGGGACAAAATTGACAGTATGTGGTTTAAAAGTGTAATATCTATTGAAATACGATTGTGGATTTTTTTTTTTGAAATATCAGAGCTGATTGTATTCTATACTATAAATCTGTAATTTGAACTGGAGCCTATGTAACATGTTAGTAAAATGTGGAATCTGTTTACAATTTACAACAGAAAACCATTATCAAGGTTTATAATAAATGATTATACATTTGCAGTTTTAGGATGTTCTCGAAACGAAAATTTATTTGTGGAACCTAACTTATTAAGTTACGAACTATTTTATTTACAAATAAATCAAGTTAGGTTCTTTAAACCTTATTTGTGGAATGTGATAGTTATTTAAAATTAAAAAACTAGTTTGTAGAATCTGTTACCTTGGTGTGGTGGGTATTAATTTTTTTGGTATGTATTCACCGCGGCTGAGAACCTTAATTTTTAACTTTACGAGCCTATTTATGATCAACACAAATAATCAGTTTCATGGCAGACTATAGTACTGAAAAAAAAATGAGTCAGGCGATTAAAAACTGTTTTTAACTTGAAACTGATCCTATTGCCCAATGTGGAACCTATCATGCAGGAGTTAGTTTTAGCTTATACAATCACTTAACTATGTTTAACGTGGAAATTAACAAATAGAATTTTCATAATTAATAGTTAAATTTTGTGGGACATGTTTGATATTACACCTTCATTAATACATATTTTGAAAATTCTTGACATAATACAAAAATTTAACTGCTAAGAAATATATTTTGCGCTTGCTTCTATGATGTCAATGTTTACATGTTTTAATATAATTTTAATATAAACAGGTTCCACAGCATAGTAGAATTCCTAATTATTTAAAAAAGAGAATTTTAATAAATAACCCTTAACCGTTGTGGATTTTTTTTAATTTAAAGGGGTGGCAAATTAATATTTACGATAATTGACCTTCACATACAGCTTTTTTTGTCCAATTGGTATATGATCATGAAAACGCATAAAATTATAACTACCAGCATAATTATTCGCGTAATTACATACAAACCAGTCACATTGTACCAAATATCATCGATCATTTCGACAACAAGGCCCATAATAAATATTTTTCTCACACAAAATCTTTAAGTTCAATCACCTATCTATCTATACAATGCTGTGTATGCAATACCCCAAATACAACACAGTTATTATAATAACACACATTACCTAATTTCGATTTTGAAACGAACAAAACCAAACAACTATTTACTATCTCGAATTTTTTCCTATTTCCGTTAGAAAATACACGAGATAATTGTCTTATATATAATATATCATTATATTGAGAGATTGAATGACATTACGCCGAAAATTTATCTGCCCCTCTCACTTCTGCATATAGACATTTTACTTTTTAAGATGAAATACGTTTTTTCTATTCGACTCCATGTACAAATTGATTTTATTGTGTTGTTCAAACAAAAACGTGTAAAAATTCTATTGTCGAGTTCAATTGAAATTACAATAATGTTGTGTACAAGTACATATATATGTAACAACATAATATATGTATAGACAAAACATTGTTAAGTGAAAGTTAACAAAAACAAAATTGTTAAAATTATGTAGAGTATGAGATTGCATAACAACATCGTTAGATGTGTCATTTGAGACAATTTTCGTTTTTTTTTCTTCAATGGAATGGGTGTATTGTGTTGTACAGATATCGATCGTTTCGGCCTTCAATAAAAATGTACATAATTAGGACATGAAAATTGTTCTCGTTCCACAGAATCGATATGGGGAAATTTGGATATTTGTAAACAGGTTGCATGTTTGCTTATATGCTAAATGCATTCCAAAATAACAAATTTGTTAACGGCCGGAAATATACGTGCGATAAAAATAAATTCTTCCTTCGTCTTCGTTTGTATGTATATATAATATATATATATATATACAAAACTCATGATACGACAGGCAACAGAAGTAAAATAAAATTTTATAATTTATTAGTCGACATTGCCCTTGTTCTAGATATTAACGTGTGTATGAGTAATGGTTTATATTCCTTAAAGAAATTCTTATTTTGTTTTTATTCCATTTTTGGGTTTGTTTGATCGAAACGCGAAACATATGTAGGTATGTAGCATGGGTGATAATTTAATATTAATTTCAATATAATATTATTTGTACCTACAAGGTGTTACTTATAAGTCATATATGAGAACATATTGCAGACGAAATAGAATGGATATAGGTTCCACCTAAGCGGGTATAGATTCAGAGTGGATGTAATATGATTCTCGTTTGTGTCACATTGTCCATTTATGTGGAACCTATACTGTATGTAGACAGGTTCCACATAAATGAACTCCATATGATCCACATCAAAGTAGTCAAATTTTGTGGGATGTTTTTAAAAAAATTTATTGTAACGAATAAATTGGTTTTCATATAATATTATATAACCATACGAACATTGCAGGTTAGGTTTATATCAGTAGACAAATAGGTTCCACAAAGTATTAATAAAAATACTATCTACCTTCTTATAAGTTGCATTAAATTAAATTTCATTCAGAAACATAAATAGTATGCATTACATAAAAACATAATCCACACAAGAGTTTAATTTAGTTTAATATCTATAAACATATTATAAAATAAATAAATATATTATAACTTGATATTTTTGAAATAGGTCCACATTATCAAATTATGAAAACAATATAAAGGATTTCCACAGTGGGTTTTGATTTAAGTGTTCTGAGTTATGTTTATACTGATTTCGAGGAAAAACATATTTGTGGAACCTAAGTTATTGAAATAAAAACTCAGACGAAATGGCACATTTTACATTAATTAGGTTCCACAAAGTTTTTGTTTCGAAAACCACGTATTCTAGTACATAACCCACACTTTTATATATTTCACGTAATAGTTAAATATTTATGAAGACACGAAAGTCTGTTGAAGGTATAAATTGACATACTAAACGATAACTTCAATCCTATTTTTTCAATAAACTATTTTTATCCCATTGGAACTCCCTTTCAAACAGAATTATATAGGCAAATAGATTCCACAAAGTCAAAAATATTCGTTTCACAAGTCCTTGGTAAAATTTGAACAATTTTAAATACTCGTTTTAAAACAGAAAAGGTTCCACAGCGTTTTTTAAATCAAATCTTTATTAAGTTCACAAATAAAATATGATGGCTTAAATGTAAGGAATCATTTTGAAGAGATTCCACTTATATAACGCATGTAGTTGAAAGTGATGTGTAGTTTATTTAAAAGGTTTCACAGTCTAAAAGGTTTAGGTTCCACATTAAATAATTTGTAATTATTTGTAATATTAGATTAACAGTTTTAAATAATGTAATTTAAAATAATGTATAATATAATTAGGTTCCACATCTTATTTCTGTTTCGCACTACTCTTATTATATTGTAACGACTATATCTGGCAGGCAATTCCGCAAACCCCAAACATGACCATTGTATAGTGTGAGGCCATTTGGATCAATTTTGTTTCACCAAAAATCACTCCACCCTCAAAAGATTTTGAAATAAAATAGTAGTTGTTTCAATTGAAAAAACATATCTGGATTCGGATATGTTCCAATTGACTAGGTAGAGTGGTCAAATTGTTCAAGTTGTATTTTAATCTGTTTCCGAAGTTTTCAACGTTAGTAGGATAAACTAGTGCCCAATGTCTTTGTTAATACGCAAACATATCGAACAGTAATCACCTGACTAGTACCTTGGCTACGAGGATGTAGTGACGAATTGGTTCTTTGATATATGGACAATTAGTTACCAGGATTGTAGTTAATTCGACTGAAATGATGGATGCTGATGAAGTCACAATCCTCAACAGAAAGCTGTAGCTCATGAAGTCACAATCCTCAACAAAAAGTCAGTAATGGTTGATTAGCAGATAAACTGAGAGTAATTTTCGACAAAATGCCTTGTTTATTTTTTCCAGCTCTGACCGTGACTTCGCTTGAATAGAATTCTTATGAATCGCAATACTTGTTACTGTGCTGGAAGAACTTAGTTTTAAAATGATGCACCTTGGCGTTTGTCAAGCCCTAAGCTATTTTTGGCAGTTTTGGAGTTACAATGACTTTAACTGTTGAAAGAAAACCACAAGTTGTCAAAATAAAACAAATTCTTACTGTAGAAACAGGTGCTGCAGCCTGTATGGACTTACAGAATACAATTGTGGGGCTCTGCAAAGAAAACTAAGTGGTTCTATGTTAGTGTGCCGTGTTGATGTATGTTAGACTCCATAGACGGACTGAAATAAAATTCGAATGGGCCAAACAGGAATCAGATGCTATGGTGTGAGAAGATTGAAATTGAAGAACGTATAGTAGTCAGACTTGAAAATATTTCTAACAAAAAACACAAAAGAGTAATCAAATTTTGTGGAATCTGTTTGATATAATTTCAAAACGAATGAATTAGTTTTTATACTAACGATACGAACTTGGCCGATTAGATTCATATCAGTTGACAAATAGGTTCCACAAAGTATTAATACAAAATATTCCTGATCTACCTATTCCTGATTACTATCCAGTGTATCGAAATTGTGATTAGGAACATAAAACATTATGTATTACATAAAAAATATAAAATCCACACAGAGTTCGATTCTCGTCGTTGACCAAAAATGCACCGGATGACATAAAATGCGACTGTCTCAGTTGAGACGCGGTAAGGGCCGTTTACGGCCTCTAAGCCTTAGATTTTTTTTATGAAATAAATAAATTTAATTTGAAATTTTTGGAACAAGTTCCACATTATTTTATTTTAAAAACAATATAATGGCTTTCTTAGATAGATTTCAATTATTCTGAAATAGTTAAGTTACAATTAATTTTCCCATTAACACGTTTCACAATGGGTATTGATTTAACTTTAATGTGCTATACAAATACAGTTTTCGAAATAAAACATATTTGTGGAACTTAACTTGTTGAAATAAATACCTACACAAGGTGACTCATTATTCAGTCAGTAATTAGTTCCACAAAGTTTTCGTTTCCAGCACATAACTAATGCTTCACGATATAGTTAAATATGTATGAGGAAGAATTCACCTTGGCATTCGTCAAAGCGGAAGATATTTTTGGCAGTCTTGGATTTATTTTAACTGTTGAAGGAAAACAACAAATTGTTAAAACAAAACAAATTCTTATTGTAGAAACAGGTGATGCTGATAAGATGGAAATTGGAGAACGTAATAGTAGTCAGACACTGTACCGGTTTGAAGATCCCTGTGTTTTTTCTTGGCCATAAATGTAGCTTTCTGACACTGTGTTTGAAGAATGCATTACAATTATACTTTAGTCGAATTAAGAGGAGTAGTAATATTTATTTGGCCACTGCTGTATACGATTTTACAATTCACCGGTAAATCCGCATTTTTATACATAGTTTTTCGTGTCTGGATTACATAACCACATCTAACATTACAAATGTACAAAACGTTCCTCGATTCAAAGTAAATATTTAATACTCGCACAAAGGTTGAAAGGTTAAAACTAATCTTCTGCACAAAATACACGAACAAAAAACATTTCCACACTTGAACCAACCTATGTATGTGATAACAACAACAACAACAACAACACAATAAAATAATTAAAATCACAATTCAAGCACAATTGCTTTTTCCATTTTTTTTTTCATTAAAATTTCCATTTTTTTTTGCTCTGAACACAATTGCACGCAACACTTCACCTGTTTGATTAACGCAGAGTTACCAACTTGTAACAACAATAAAATTTAATAATTATTATTGTTGTATAATGCTAATTACTTAATAATAATATTTAATATAAGATATCACAAATCATTTGTTTCGAAAACAAAATCCAAAATTAATTTCCACCGAAAACACTGTACACTGTACAAAGTATAAACCAAACCGAACCGACTTTTCTTTATATTTTTGTTTTGTTAGAAAATCGAAAACACAACCGACCGGGAGAACATTAAATTTCCGACTAAATGTCTCCAATTTTTCCATCATCATCATAATCATAATTATTTGTATGTCTGTATATATATGCACTACACACCAGTATACGAGTATTATGGGGCAGAGCAGAGCTGAGCAAAACATTGTACTGTACATGGAATGAGAAAAATGAAAATTTTCCCATTGTTTTGTTTTTCTCTGGGAAAATTTATATTTACTTTCTCGTCGACATGCGGAGAACAAAGCGTTTTTGCGTGTGAACTTGAGCATACGATTATTATGTGCGGTTGTTGTTGTTGTTGCTGTTTTTCCCAATTTTCCATTGTGTTTATGCCATGCTATACACGTAAACTAGTTGGGTTTTGAGAGGGAGAAATAGAACCAAAATTCGCATAAATATAGAGTTAATAATCGTTTACAGTAATATCTTATATTGATAGATGCTGTACCTCTTAAGGAGATGAGGCGCAACCGATGGAGAGTGACTTTGCATAAATAAGATGCGGGACATAATATTTTATATACATATACACGAAGAGAATTTTCTCCGATAATCTAAACAAAGGATGCAATGTTGTATAAAGGGTATTCTCATCTTATCTTGAGGTCGATCAACCCTTTAGTCTATTTGTGTTATATGGCTCTCGATGATATTTTACGTATAGGAAACTAAGATGGAAATTTTTGTGTCAACATCGATGTGGTGGGACCATTTGATCTACGTATCGGTTAACCAATCAATAACCAACGAGAAAGATTTTCCTAGACTCGCTCACCTATACAGTATTATAACCTATCTGCACATTTCATAGCTCCATACCAATCTGTAGTGGCTGAACGACTTATTTAATGGGTCGGACGATTTAACTGACTGTTTAACTGATCTAATTAACGGTTAACCCATCAATGACCAACGAGAAAGATTTTCCTAAACTCGCTCAACTGCAGTATTCTAACCCATCTGCACATTTGATAGCTCCATACCAATCTGTAGCGGCTAAACGACGAACTGAATGGGTCGGATCATTTATTCTGTACGGCGTCAAGAGGTTAGTTGTGTTCATAGTTGATGATAAAAATTCACGTATATCATCCTGCCGCTTTTGGGATTCGAACCCGATACGTTCCACTCTCAAAATAAACCTCTTTACTCCTGCGTCATTTGGTCGATCTATTATATTAAACCCCAAGACAGATTGTCGCGAAAATCAATGACAAAATTTTATCACATGCCACACAGCTAGATCTAGTGATCTCCGAGATCGTGACGATTTAACACACTTGGACTACTTTCACATGGTGTCTTTGACATAGACATGTTGAAACTTTCAATGACCCATGTTCGACTAGTTCTGTATAAATATTGTCTGGAATGACACTGTTTGGAAAAGTGTTACTGAGTCGTTCAAAAAACAATTTGAATACTGTGGATTGTAATGGATTCAATGCAATAACAGAAAGATCGATTATAATCTACGTCTACAGCTTCGAACGAGTAGCTGGTTATACCACCATAGATATAGAAACACCCATACCAACTCCCGGTTAGATGGGATTAAATTATTGATTTAGTCAGTAATAATCAAATAGAGCTGCTGGGTGTTAAAACTGGTTCCGTGGGCGTTACCTTAAAGCATTTGTTTAATGTACTGTTATAATCGAACTTGGCTATACTAGGAAACGAAGAATAGCGCAATGAACATCTCTCTAAAATTACTGAGAAGATATATATTCCAACATGACTTATACATGAATATACTTTTATAGGCCCAAATGATAAAGTCTTAATACGAAAGCACAATCTCAGCACTCAAATCACGTCACAACCGCACGAGATTACCAAGCTAACAAGCCGTTGCACGTGCCCACTCAGCACATATTTGTTTGACGGTTGTGGCAACACTAGTGACGTTTTAAAGGAATTACGAAGCCAGACAAAAATTCGATCCAAACCAAATTCATCGAAAAAAAGTCACTATATTGTCACTATATTTGCGATAAGATTCACTGTTAGTTAAATTTTATATAAAGGTATACAAATTCAAGTTGAGACGCAAAATTCGCCTCTGGTGTCGAAAACACGAAGTTCTTCTTCGATTTTTTCCTTACACAGTTTACAGCAGATCATCTATTTCGGTGTCTTACTGATTATATATTGAACCGGTTGGTTCGAATTTGGCCACCAAATGTCTAATAGTCGACTCGACGGGGCTGTTTTGAACGGAATCGTAATTTTGCATAGAAAGCGTGAAGCTTTGCACATCGTCCATGGTAATAATTGGTTGAATGAAAAGACTCTCTTAATACTATCGAAGCTGGGATGAACCAACAATTTTAAGGACTATTTATAATGTTGTTTTGTCTAGCTTCATAATTTGCCGGAACCAATTGTGCGACGTTAAACGGGGTATCACTGTACTTAATAATCTTGAAAATATTATCTGCAAGCAGAGACTGATGGGATGAAAAAAAAATTGAGGACTAACTAACTATGTATAATGTTTTTTCGTGCAGCGTCCTAATTTGTCGGAATCAATTGTCCAACGTTAAACAGGGTATCACTGTACTTAATAATCTTGAAAATATTATCTGCAAGGAGAGACTAATGCTATTTCCTCTAATTGGTCTGGAACCACCAATTATCATTATGTTAGGCTGTTTGGAGAAGTAGATCTATCGCACACCTTAACGTGACATAACTCGATATATTTACACTCGAGTTAAGATATAATCGTCCCATTATAATTAGCGAAACAAATTCCGAGCACCTGCCTTGGCAATCATTCAAAATACATAGCCCTACAATATGTTAACATATATATCATGTACAAGTATGTATACAAATTTACCCTATTCGATTTTTTTGTGTTATTGTGTGTGTAAATGTAAATAGAAAATGAAAGGGGGACCATCTCAAATTGACGTGATTTTGACAAGATTTCCAGTTTTTGGGTCAAATTTCTTTATGTTATTAGTTCTGTGTGTTAAGAGATGGTATATGTTTATGCAACGAGTATGTTACGACAATTTATATCGGCCCCCAACTACTTCTTATAATCTCTAAGTATGTTTGTGTGTGTTAGATTTTCGAGAGTGAAAATATATTTCTTATTTTGGTACAGCGATTCGAGAATTTGTTTTCGGCAGCTATTTTTAAATCCATATGTTGACAATATTCGTAATGGATGTGTCAGTCATATATATCTCGTAACTATACAGATGAAATGATTGTAGTTTGATTTGATTTATTATTATTGGTTTGGAGTGATATTTAGTCGGAATGCATTTAGTTGTTGTTATTGGAACGTATTTAGAAGGGGGAGACGACTATATCAAACAGAAGTACATACACGGATAAAACGACCTAATTTCGCATTGAGGCATAACTCGAGTGAAATATGTCCGTCTATAGTAGTGACTTTACTCTATAATGAGGTAATAAATTTTATCATAATTGATTAGCTCATTGATAATAAACTGTTATTGGAATTTGGGCACGTTTGTGTAATGTTTACTTTAGGTTGGACGGAATTTGTAAGTATATGTATACATAGTTAAAGGGTATGGTCAAAGTAGATGCCTGATTAGATTCCAAATATTTATAAAACATTTCAAGAGGCCTTTAATCCAGCACCTCACTTAGTTTGGCGCATTCTTTCATCTCCAAGTATTGATTTAAATTAGGAGAATACACGGTAGTCGCTATATTTTTGACTCAATGTTGCTTGGTAAGCCGGAGCTAACATTTGAATGAGAGAAATCTAAAAGCTTCTTAAATCATTATGGCTCACTGATTTCTTCATCTTGGATTATCATAACTTTGAGTGTGGTATCCGGGTTGTTTCCAAATTTTATGTGATAATAACAGAGTTGAAACGACATCAGCTACCGGTGCTTGGTTTACACTTCTATTTATTTTCTACAACTTGAAACTGGTCAGTGGTTACTGAATCGTTGCTACCATTTGAAATTAGTCTACACAGTCCTCGCTGTTGGAATAGTAGGAGATATCATCACTGGTCTCGTAGATCTTATCAGTTACTATGGCAACAAGTCATCTAATTGGGTGTGTCTGATATCTGTCAAAGCAACAAAGGCTATTTGTGGTAGCTTACGACTACGTTTATGACAGCGCGATCACCCTCACTTGTAGATTTTGGTTTGCAAATCGTTAGAAAAATCGCAACAGTTGATAAAATATTGTAGCGATCACGTATGGGCCAAGAGAGTCAGGAGAAACGCAACTATTGCTTTGTGTGAACGGGTGTCAAATCGGAATGACCAATCGATAATGATCTATATACATGCTCCAGAAGTTTTCAGCACTATCTCATTGTAACCATTTTGAGCTTCTGTCAAAGCAATTCACATCACTAACTTTCGTCTTACAGAAGATCAAGTCGTGCAGTAAGTGACAGTGAAAACTTTAGTTTTTTTAAGACTATTTCCTCGTCTCTACAGTTCGACAGTAGTTATCTGAAGCCACACCAAGTTTGCTTGCAACATTACCAATAAGACGGGTAATGCCATCTATCGGTTTAAATTTGAACCACCGGTTATTTCGAATCTGGCAATACAACTGTCACAACATTCAGTATATTATCTCCACTGAACAAAAGGAATCGATTTACGGTTGAGCAACGTTGGAATTCATTGAAAATTTATTTCCCAAACGAAGACAGTTGGTCGGAAATTGCACAAAAATGTTGTGCAAAATTTGGTCGCAGAGAAGGAGCAACAGTCCAGGTATACGCTAGTTTATTGCTAAAGTTCCTAAAACTGGTTTAATTGTTAATGCGCCAAGACGTGAGCGTGCGCGCACTGTACGAGTACACCTGAAAATATCGAAGCTGTGGCTGAGAGTGTGCGTGAGAATCCATCAACATCAACTCGTCATCGTTCGCAAGAATTGAACGTTTCACGCACCAGTTTAAACTCAAATTTTGGAAAAAGATTTCGATCACAGAAGCCTATGCACCCAATACGAGCGACTGTTTGGTGCGGTTTATTGATCGGAGGCATCATTGGCCCATATTTCTTTGAAAATAAGGACAGCGCCACCATTATGGTCAATGGAGACCTATCGCACCATGATCATCAATTGTTTTGCGCCCGCTTTTCATGGTATTGATGTGATGTTTGGTTTCAACAAGATGGTGCAACTTGTCACTCATCTTATGTTACAATCGATTTATTGGTCAAACGTTTGATGGCCGTATGATTAACCGAAATTGTTATGTTAATTGGCCGGAAAGAAGCGATTTAACACAATTGGAATATTTTCTATGGGACGCCGTTCAAGACAAGTGTTATGCCGACAAACCAGAGACAATTGAGAATATGAAGGCCAACATTCGTGGTACGACTTCTATACACTCGAAAATCAAGGTCATAATCAAGGTGGTTAATGGATTATACTATCCAATGACCAGGATACAATTAGTAATTAAAGTAACCAGGAAAACAAAGTGAATTCTATCTGGACAGTCAACAGAATAGAAGTACGTCATTAGAAATCGATGTAAACATTATTCCTACAGAAAGTTTAAACTTACACTGTGCCCATTATTGATTGTAAGTACCATTCAATAATATTTTGTGTCTTCAAAATTGATCGATTATTTGTTATTTGGTAATCTGGATATACGACGTGTGATCGACAAGAAATTGAGAGATAGTTTCATCCTGGTTAAGAAGCAAAATGAAGATTGGTTACTGTTAGGTATCTACCGACAGTCTGAATAGCCTTACAATTTAGAATAGATGTCCAATGCATTAATTTTATGCATGTAGAACATTTCTAAGTGAATTGCATGAGTTTTGGTGGCAGGTAATCTTCCTACATCTAATGTCGTCTGGCTTAAAATCTGTTTTTGTTTATCGTTTAATCGGTTATGCAATGACTAGTTAAGGGTTACCGATAATTTACGGCTTTGTGTTACGTTAATCGAACTTCAGCGGATATATTTGCTGTCGCTTCACTAGATCCAGAACTACTAGGTGTTTAAGTGAACAAATCGCTTCAATTATATTTACTTTTCGACCCGAGTTCTAAATCTTTAGCAATTCTTTTTTGACGTTAACCTTATAGCAACGTTAAATAGTGGACGTATATGACTAAAGGTTTGCGTAGATCATCTACACATTACTCCATGCCAGTTACACCTTTGTATACGCCAATACTTTGGCATTGTTAAACTATTGTACTAAAATTTGCAACAGCTGATTCATTTCTTGTCAAAATCAGTAAATTCCCTTAATAGAATCGAAAGTAGATTCTAATCTAGACTTCTAGTAATTTATCTTATAATCAGATTTGAAACGTAGTGCCATATCACACTACATTTATATGAGAATAGTATTATGGGATTAAAAGAATCTATAATCGCCTTTGCATGAAATCACAGAAGGGATCGTTGAACTAGAACTTAATCTGCGCTCGCCAGGTATGTTGTAGTTGAGGAACTTCAAATGTTGTTGAGGAACTGAATAGTACAAGCCATTTTCTCAACAACCAAATTTGAAGCGTTTGTTATTTGGTTCTATAACCCTACTATTATTTTCAAAAACAAAGATCAACCAGAATAATTTCTTTTTTGTAAAAAATGATTTCTTACCTCACAAAGCAATATGATTTTCGATAAAGATAAGAACGCTCACCTGAAAATAAAAAAAAAATTATAATCAATAAAATATCAAATATGGAGGACGGACATCAGAATATGAAAATATAATTTCAATCAGTTGCTGCAGCATCAATTGGAATATTGCAAATACTCGCTATGATCCAAAAATATGACGTTTATGCATATATTACCGATCGCGATCCAAACTAAAGAACGACCACTATATAAAGTTCTGTGGTGTCCACGGTCAATAAATCTGTAATTCTATAACAGTACTCTAGCTGTAACTACACGACTCACTATATAAATCAAAAGTAGGAGGGTTCATGGTGAAAGAAGATCATATAGATGGTATTTTCCAGGTGAACGAGGGCACAGTGAAACAAAAGTGAACGACTTGGTGACTAAAGATAATATAAGCCGAAGTAAACTATCAGAGATGACCTGATAACAGAAAAAACCTCCAATGAGCCACTAATGTCAATGTTATTTAGACGGGTGTAGAAATACTCGATACGAGGCACGAAGTGCTCACCAATCATTAGGCAGATGTCTGGTAACAAAGCACCAACGATACACACCAAATCAATATACAAATGTGTACCTTCTGGAAACATTGTTAGCCAAAAAGGGAAGGTGCTATAAATTGGGACAGCTGAATTATCATTTGTATTTGGATTGCACAACTGTTATCGTATAACTAAAGCCTAAATCATGCACCAACGCTCGAATTAAAAGGCTAATCACCATTAAGCAGCCAATAATGGAATATTACTCGGAGATCATTGATTGAAGGACATCTGGCCATTGTTAAAACTAAACAATATTATGAGTTACAATAATTTCGGTCCCAAACCTGGTTCGGATGGCGAAGTGATTGTTGAGTTGGTCGCACGTTACTTGGGAAAAATGAAATAAATTGTAGGTTAGAGTTATGAAATATTTATGACCTCTTGAAATTCGAAAACATAAATTTTTAAGCGCACCCTGATCAGATTTGCAATCTGGGCGATGGTGGTATGGGACCTACTCTTCAGGACAAATAAAATCGGATTTCCTTGGCCATAGGAGTGATTCTTTCCATACTTATTTAAGACAATACCGTTTTTGAGACCTTGACAGCTATCACATTTCAAGCGATCATCTTCTGAATATAGGCCACAACATCACCAGATTATACTGCTCAATAATTACTTCGTTCCGTCATACCAATCGGATAATGTCACAAAGTAACCTCTTCGAATATCAAGCTATTATAATTTACATACATCTGTTATACGTTGGCTCAGTCCATCTCTCCTAAATTGCATAAGCAATTTCTCCTTACCGGGATGAGTTCAAAAATACTGCTTTCGAAATCCGAGAGGTCATAAATAGCTCATAATTATGAGCTACATTTTTCTATTTTGGGTTGTGTTGAGGCCAGCCACAGGCGATATTGAATGAACTTGCTGTTCTTGCAAACTTTAGAAAAGATCTTGTTTGAAGATCTATTGCTCAAACTATAGAAAGTTCCAAACTGCTCGACCCTTCTGTTAACTGTTAGAATTGTGACAAAGGGATAGTAACAAGTATATATACTCAAAATTACAAGTCTATACAGCTGGAATCAAACAAACATCCATGATAATTGAACTCCCATTGAGAAAAACCAGTATGTGCAGTATTCCAACCAGTCAACGTGTTAAAAATATTGATTTTATATCTTGAATTTTCACGACTTGTTGTTGTAGGATTTCCATATAAAAGATAAATATAAACAGCTTTTTGTGGGGAACAACACAACTTTTTAGGGGTAGAAATCGTTTTTCCGCAATCATCTCTGTAATTCTGTGCGCAAGTTCACGCATTTCTCTGTTATGCCGCACAGGGTAGTGCATACCCAAATTCGATATCCCCAAAAATCCTCTCTCTCTCGCTTGTATCAATGTCAAAACGGATATTATAATAAATGTGTGTTGCAGGGTTTGACAACGTTTTGTTTCGTTTATCTGGCAAACCAATACTAGACAACAACAAACGAGTTGTTATCATAGCGCGAATTATGCAAGATATCGTTAGTTATATATCCACACGGTCTTATCACTCGCGGTCATTTCCTAAAAGAGTTGGTTAATAATTGAGGTTATTTTCAGATGAGTGACATCAATATTATCTCGTTTCACCACAATATAATAAAATACAAAATCGATCATTGTGTGGCAATTCCAATGTTGTTCCCTATAGATGCCAACCGCACAATCATATAGAGTCTGATAAAAAAAAAATAAAATAAAATTTTATTCCGAAAAAAATTTGATTCAGCCTCACAATCAAGAATCAGCGAGCAGTCATAAAACATCACTCATAAATTATGGATCAAAACAGTTCGTACGACTATTCGATAATACCATCGCATGTAAGTACAATATACATAATATACTCGTATATATAGTTAATTCGATCGATATTATTCCCGATCTACATCTAGGTGATCACCAAAATACTTCAACGATTGAGTCTGAACGATTTTCGGAATGCAACTCGTACATGTAAATCGTGGTATTACGCGTCAGCCGATCCTAAAATCACTAAACGGCTGGCCATTAAACTAACCGGCGATCAAATATTCG
The DNA here is from genome assembly GCA_963932295.1 of Tipula lateralis. Classification (NCBI taxonomy): domain Eukaryota; kingdom Metazoa; phylum Arthropoda; class Insecta; order Diptera; family Tipulidae; genus Tipula; species Tipula lateralis. Next base: position 169,222,023 of record OZ010738.1, on the reverse strand, counting down.
ATGTGATCGATCACTCGATCCGCAAGTACGGGAAAATACGATTGTTCAAGTTGCACGTCTCGGCCAGCGATGATGAAAAAAACGAGCAACTCGTCAACTATTTTCTCACCTATGGCTACCTGCTGTACGAACTAAAAGTGCTCGATTGCAATTTCGATTTGATACGCGCCTTAACACACTTGCAATCGTTGCGCACATTGTCGCTGTGTAATTTTATGAAAAATAATTTATTATTCGGCGGACGGGATGATCGTGTGATCGCGAATCATAAATTTCTACAAAATTTACGATCCGTCACGATTCGTAACAATGCGATTATAAACGATTCGATTAAATTGATACGATTTTTGTCGCACATGGATCGTTTGGAGGCGATCGCGATTAGTGTTAAATTTGAGACGGGGGACGACTATCAAAAATTTTATCATTTGTTTGCTGTAAAAAATTGGCCGCTACGATATATTTATGTGGATTTCTATGACGAAGCAATATTGGAGTATTTCATGGAAAATTTGATATTGGCCGATTGTAGCAAATTGAAAATGATGGATCTGCTCGATATCGAACACGATCGATTCATAAATTATCGGAATGAGAAAATGTTGGAACAATTTTTTAAGAAAGTCTCACATTTGGAATATTTACGATTGGGTTTTGTCAACTGTCAAATGTTGCAGCAGTTGAATAAATATATGAAGAAGCTGAAAAATTTGCAGATCTATTTTAAGGAGCACGAGAATTTTGATCTATTCGAAATCAATCAACAATTAGAGGTTAGTTGTGTGCCCTAAAGTGAAACATTGCCATCTATGTCCGACTAGTGTAAATAAACGTAAATTATTTCTATTTCAGACATTAAGGGTAACCGTATACCAGGACGACTACTGCTATTGTCCAATCGAACCAACATGCAACTGCAACTATCGTATGGCTGAAGAACCGTTCATGGTTCAATTCCTATTAAATTTCGATAAACTAAAAGTTTTAGATTACAGTCATGCCGTGTCCCACCGAGGCCTGTCATTAATATGTGAAAATTGTCCGAATCTCGAAGAGTTGCGAATCGAGAATTTATACACAACCGAAGTGGGAATAATTTTTCAACGACTCTTAAAACTACGACTATTACGATTCGATATGACAATCCTGCTCAAGGGCGAGGTACGATTGGGTAAATGGCCGGTAATCATGTACGATGGTATTACAAATTTGCAACAATTGAAAAGGTTGCATACGACGCCGGTCTTTCAATTGCCGAAGGACGTACTGCAACAAATGAAAAATCTGGTCAGTGTGGCTAACTTTTATGGCTTCTTCTGGTAGCGACACAAACATATATAGCTGTACATACATTTTCGACCCAAGTCGATATATATAAATGCCGGATGGGATGATTAAATAATAATTTAATATTTTTGTGTGCTAAATTACAATTTAATGATTGTACCACGTGATATACAAAGTACACTTGACTGGTCCAAATTTATTTATTAATTTTCATTTTATTTTTTTTTGTCTATGATTTCATCTTATTTATTTGTATTTATGATTAGCGATTAATAATAAAACAAAAATATTATATATGCGAACGTCTTGAAGATGTTTATACACTTATATAGTGATAATCAATCACCTGTGCTAATAGATGCAAACAAGACAGTATGAATAAATAGAACAGGGCGATTGAGAAGACTTTTTATAGCTTGTATAATCGAACTTAAATATTTGGATCCACCCTGTCCTATTAATTGTGTTTGTGTTAAATTCTGTTCAAGTAAATTTTAAGTGTTAAGTGTTACATTCTTTAACGATGACTGATGATAAATTTTCAATGTTGGCGGTGTTGACATCAAATCTTTGTTGCGTAATTTTAGCCCAATCTAACTAATCCAGACACATAACACTAACATAAGCCGATTAGATCATCAGGTAAATAAGAATCATTACGTATCAAGTTGTGATCACCACAAAAAAATATTGAGGGTCAATACATCCAATGTTCAAATGTATTTGAATTCGTAAATACCTTGTACGGTCCTGTTCAACTATGCTCTAGCTCTGGTAATAAACTCTTTCATAATGCCTTAAAAAATAAAAACAACAACAAAACCAAGATCGGCACTCTCCAAAGGCCGGAAACAACAGGAGAGAACTCAAACCGTTAAGGTGGGGGTCTCTCAGAGACGGGACCAAAGAGGGGCGACTTCAGGACTCCAAAGCCAGAAACTAGCGGTACTCAGGAGAAATCTAGCATTGCTGAAGAAGTATTGACAAACGTCCTCCCGTCAAAGCAGTGCTACATGAATAGACGCTCGGCGTTCAGGATGTTGGCTAGGTGGGCTGCAACTCCTGAAGGGCAGCTCACGGCTGAGCAAAGAGAATCCATGGTATGGACCAAGAAAACGGTCAGCAGCGATAGTTCGGAGAGACCATGAGTTGAAAAGACAGCTGTCCTAGGATGAGCTAAAACCTGTCGACACAAAACGGGCCAAACTGCAAACGGATAAGGAAACTCCTCACAAGGTTATGCCGAAACAGTCTTTCAGCGACATTGTTAAGGAGCGTGTTTTGGTGCTAGCCTTCATTGACAGGAATGATGAAGACGGGAGCATCACCAGGGAAAAATGGAGATTTCAGAGTCCTAGGTGAACATTCAGGACCCTCAGGCTGGTCTGAGCTTACATGGTCCGCGACAAACAGGATCCGCCGGACAACCTGTGGGACTTAGTTTTCGAAGCGGAAAGAAAAAAGATTGTGGTGCTCCTTGGATGTGATGCTAATGCGCGTCACACAATTTCGGACAGCACTGTTTTCAACGAAAGAGGTAACCTATGGGTGTGTAATGTTGGGCAAGAACCCACATTTATTGTTAAAAACCGGCAGGAGGTTCTAGGCGTAAACTTCGCCTCATCATTGTTATATAATAATATACCATCGTTATATAACCTGCTAACAGGAAAGCTTTAAGGAATCCTAGAAGGACAAACTGCAGCAAGTATGGGAAAACGCTTAAAGACCTATTAACGCCGGTGGCCCACAGTCGCCAGTGGCAGTGTAGAAATTGCATAGTGGACACAATCACAAGTGTCTGCAATCAATCCTTCAACACTGCTTGCTCAATAGTTAAGCCAAGGGTAAGCAAAAACCAGCATGGTGGTCCAAGGAACTGGGAGCTAAAAGTACGAGGGAGGCTCAAGATTGGAACTCCTACAAGGTAAAATGGAAGAAGTCTCCGAGACTTCTCGTCTTAGGAATATACTGTCTTCTTATCCTACGAGTCCCAGTTATTTAACTAGACCAAATGAATCCTGGACTGCTTCTAGTGAGGAATCTTTTAAACTTCTTATCGAAACTTATTTTCCAGCAAGCTTCGACGACTCGATAGACTAGTACTCATCGAGATCGAGAAGCACACTCACTGCGCAAAAAGATGTCGTTACTAAAAATACGGGTCCTATGCACACTTGAAGGTTTTAAACCATATAAATCGGCTGGTCTTGATCGAATTATTCCAACGGAGCTTAAGAAAAACTCGTTGATTACTCTGGCCTGGCTGGAAGTAATCTTCAAAGGGTGTTTAAAACTGGTCTGTATTCCGCGGGGATGGGAAGAGCTCAGAGTGATCTTTGGAGTGATCGCAGTGTGATCGCATGGCTACCCAAAGGACTTAAGGTCCATAACATAATGAAAACTTTGAAAAGGCTATTCATCTAGTCTGGATCTCCGGCCACTTGGACGTCATGGAGAACTGCAGGGCGGACGAACTAGCGAGGCATGGTACAACTCTCAAACTGATAGGGCAAGGGCAACGGAAAGGGCAAAGATGGAAAGGCCCATTAAGGCACTCAAGACTGTGATTAAAAAGGAGGCAGTAGCCTCAGCGCATGAGAGATGGACGAACACTTTTTCATGTAGGGTAGCAAGGCAAGTCTGTAAATTCTTAATGGACAGCGGATCTCGGATCTCGAAAACTGTAAGGTGCGAGACTTATGACGCTACATTAGTAGCTCAAACGTATAAGGGCAATAGGGAAGTAAAAGATCCTGTGGTATCACAACGGACTGTCGCCAGTCTAAGTGTGCTGTAGCAGCCACTTAACCTAACCTAACCTAAACATAACAATATGTCTTCTGAATATACCGATCCAGATATTAACATTTGATGAAATCATCACCTTTGCAGTAACTAACGAAACTACCTATAAATTCATCAAACCAGCGGTTAAAATACGGCGAATCGTAGCAGGGTCAGATATTGGATCTTGCAGACTTCTATTTATGACTTAAATACATAAGAAGCCTGAATTCATGCATGTTAAACTGAAAAAGTTGGTGCTTTTACAGGAAGATAATATTAGCAGTGCATCTCTACTCTACACTTGATAATTCCATTTCATGCAATTGATTTATCAGTCGCAAGTATCTGATAAATCACCTACGGTGTATGCATGCCTCGAAGACACTGGCTATTTCCCTCTCCAATATTTCTAAGAGAAAATAAATTAAGCTGACTGGCCATGGTATGGGAATGTGACACATTTCAAGGGCGCTTTTGAAAATACCTTCTAGCAATATTTGGCCCAGATCCTCCAGAGAACTCTTATAGTTATTCTTATTGTTGTTTTGAACGATTAAAGCCTATAGTAGAGACATTTGATTGACATAATATTCATGATACAAAACATTCTTGTTACATTGTCTGCACATATCAAATTCATATCCAATAAAATCACCCATGCAAATCCACACTATACACAATGTTTTCTAATACACAAAATACTCATTACACCTACCTACCTAGTGCAATAATAATAATAACAGCGATAAGTTTACTAATAATCATGTCGTGATTTTTAATTCATATTTGTTTTATATAGCACAATACAAATTAATTAAAGGTGTTACCTTACCTGTTACATGCGCGATAGAAATTTTGTGATATAATAACATACATTTAATGTAAAGGCACGTCAACCAAATCAAATTGGTTGCGCGGGAATATAATAATACTCGAGTCTATAAATTACATCAAAACTCAAAGTCTTAAGGTGTTTGTCTAGACAATCGATAGAACGACGCCCCCAAAGAATATAGAACTACTTATATCCCATTTCAGTTTATAAAATTATATTTTGCATATTCTGTCATTTGACGGTCTGTTGTCAACAATAATGTCACGCAATGGTCATTCAACGAGACTCAATTCATTCAACCATAACTTATAGCCCCATCATATTGTCAGTTCATGCGAACGACAAAATAATTGTACACTACAAGGTAAACTATACGAAATCTGTATGAGTGTATCAAAACGTGATCATACTCAATTCAATTCAGTTTGAATGTTTTACATATCAAAAACAGTGGGATCTTTAATCTTGTCATATAGTGTTCAAATTAAACACAAATAAGTATTATTATACAGCGAATGATACTGGGAGTATCCCCAACTTGAGTAGTTGTCAGCTAACTACAATGAATTTGTTTGAAGCAGTTTGAATGGATTTGAAAACACGTGGAATGGTTAAAACCAGGTCTCTAACCTACTTTAGTTGTAAATTTAACTTAGTAAGAGTTATGTTTTGAAGTTTGATTGAGAGTTTGAATCATAATATATCACTTGAAAATGAAACTTGATTTGCTTTGAAAGAAGTTGGTGTCAGTTTTTAACTAAGAGTATAACATTATGAAGTTTGATTAAGGGTTTAAAACCATCGCTTGAATAAAAACTTGACTGGGCTTGAAACTAATGATTGAGTTTGAAAGAAGTTGGTGTCAAATTAAAACTTACTTAAAGAAATATTTTGAAGTTTGATCAAGAGTTTGAACCGTATTTTTAGTGATTGGATTTGAGAGAAGTTGGTGTCAATTTTTAACTAAATCAGAGTAGTATTATGAAGTTTGATTAAGAGTTTGTCATAATTACATTGCTTGATTTAAAACTTGATTGGGTATGAAACAAATTGGTATCATCTTTAGTAAGAGTAATGATTTGAAGTTTGATTTAGAGTTTGAATTATAATGATTTCACTTGAAAACAAAAAAAAAAGAAGTTCGTATCAATTTTAAACTAAGTAAAATAAGTAATTTAGTTTGATTGAGAGTTTGAATCATATTAATACAATTTGAAAAACAGTTGATTGGGTTTGTAACAACTGGGTGTCAATTTAAAACATAGTTAAAGTAATATTTTGAAGTTTGATTAGAGTTTGAATCGAATTTGAAAAAAATCTTGATTGGATTTGGAAGAAGTTGTCAATTTTTAAATAAATAAGAGTGAAGTTTGATAAAGTTTGTCAAATTACCATCGCTTGAATAAAAACTTGATTGGGTTTGAAAGAATTTGGCGTCATGTTTAACTTAGTAAGATCAACGATTTTAAGTTTGATTTAGAGTTTGAATTCTAATAATGTCCTCTGGACAAAACTTAAATTGATTTAAAACAAGTTAGTGCCAATTTGATTTACTCTAACTTAGAGTAATTTTTTGAAGTTTGATAAGAGTTGGTGTCAATTTTTAACTAAGTCAAAGTAGTAATTTAGTTTGAGTAAGAGTTTAAATCATTATACTACAATTTGAATAACAGTTGATTGGGTTTGAAACAAGTGTTGTCAATTTAAAACTTCGTTAAAGTAATATTTTGAAGTGTGCTTAAGAGTTTTAATCGTAATGCTACCATTTGAAAAAATCTTGATTGGGTTTGAAAGAAGTTGGTGTCGATGTTTAACTAAGTAAGAGTATTATTTTGAAGTTTGATCAAGACGTTGAATTAATAATAAAGAAGAAGACAATCACATGAAGAAGAATTTGATTGGTTTCGATACAATTTAGTATTAATTTTTAACTTAGTAAGAGTAGTGATTTGATGATATCAGTTGATAAAAAGTTGAATTGGTTTAAAACAAGTCGGTGTCAATTTTTAACTAAGTTAGGGTAGTAATTTGATTTGGTTTGAAACAATTTTAATCTTAAACAGAGTAGTACATATTATGAAGTTTGAATCATAATATCACTTGAATAATAATTTGATTGGGTTTGAAAGAATTTTTTGTCATTTTTTAACTAAATAAGAGTAATATTATGAAGTTTGATTAAGAGTTTGTCATACCATCGTTGAATAAACACTTGATTGGGTTTGAAACAAGTTGCCGTTTGAAGTTTGATTAAGAGGTTTGAAAACAAATTTTCATTGGGTTCAAAAGAATTTGGTGTCGATTGGGTTTGAAATATGTTGGTATCAGTTTTTAACTTAGTAAGAGTATTTATCTGAAGTTTGATTAAGAGTTTGAATCATTATATCACTTGAATAATAATTTGATTGGGTTTAAAAGTGGTTGTCAATATTTAAAACTTGATTGGGTTTGAAACAAGTAGCCGTCATAGTAATAGTAATGATTAAGAGGTTGAATCGTAATGCTACAATTTGAAAAAAATCTTGATTGGGTTTAAAAGAAGTTGGTAATCGATTGGGTTTGAAACAAGTTGGTGTCAGTTTTTAACTTAAAGAGAGTATTAAATATTATGAAGTTTGATTAAGAGTTTGAATTAAAATATTATCACTTGAAAAAAATTGATTGGGTTTGAAACCAGTTGGTGTCAATTTTAAACTAAGTAAGTGTAATATTTTGAAGTTTGATTAAAAGTTTGAATCATAATGCTATTACTTGAAATAACACTTGATAGGGTTTAAACGAGTTGTCGTGAAATTATAACTTAGAATATAAATTTGAAGTTTGATAAGTTTTAGAATGGTTTTCGTTAAAATGGTTCGTAAGGTCTCAGTCGAGACGCGGTAAGGGCCGTTTACGGCCTCTAAGCCATACATTATTTTTTAATACATATTATGAAGTTTGATTAATAGTTTGAATCACGATGCTAGCATTAAAAAATCAGATATTAATCCAGTTTAAAAACTCAACTGAAAAATTAGATCAAGGCTGAGAAAATATTATAATAATGTAATTCCAGTTACTTCAAACTCGCAAAACATTTTCAATGGAAGCACAATTGAAATTAAATCTGATTTGACAAAAGATTGAAGCCAGTTTGAATAGTGAGGCAAATAAAAATATGTTTGAATGTCTGGTTATAGGTTTAAAAATACAATAAACGTCCATTTGATTGTAGTTTGATTCATAATTGAATGTAGTTTGAAAGCTTTTTAGATTGAAAAATAACATTTTTAGTACTAAATAGTAATAATAGGTAAATTGGTAACAATATGGTTAGAAATTAACATTGAAAATATGGAGTTTGAATGGGTTTGAAATGGTTTTTGAGGAAAATTTTCCAGTAAAATTTGTCAATACACTCGGAATTGGTTTGGAACACTAAAACTTCCATTCAAGAAAAATTTAGAACACAACGAGTGACTGGTTTAAACTGGTGAAGTGGTTTATCATGGCGTGATATCGCAAAGAAACAGTTTACAGTTAACAGTAAACAGTTTCATGTCGAGAATACGGACCTATGTTTTTCCATCATTCACGTCCAACAAAGCAATGCACATCCTTAACGTCCATCTTATTGAGATCAATCAGTTTATGCAGTACATGTGCTTCCAAATATAAAACCTGTCCGCGGAACATTGATTTCAAATCACAGAACGAATACCAATTAGCCGATTAGCCAGGTGTGTATATACGTGTGTAAGTGCATTTAAATTTTGCGCTATATAGTGTTGTGATATGCAAATTTAATTATCATATATTTGTTATGAGATCATAACCGAACAATACTGGGTGCCTCAAAACAACCAACAATAATAGATGTATACGTGCGCTATAGTATCATGACATAAACATAATTTACATCGATTCGTTTATATGGGCGTAATTCAACACTAAACGAGATCGCGTGACTTCAGCTCATATATATACTTTGTAATATCATAACACAAAACCATTTCGCATTTATACAAAAATTAATTAAAAAAAAAATTATTTTTATAGCTAAGATTACGTTACCTGGATATATAAGCGGATGATGTAAATGAAATTGTGGTTCATCCCGTTGTGGCGTTGTGCTTTTTGTACCATTGACTTTGGTGCTGGTCGATGTGACCAAACCGTTGTCGATATCACCACCACCGGGGCTGATCGCCGATGAGCCCGTCGACGATGTTGACAGTGTTCCTGTTGTTACAGTTTCATAATTTGCTTCGTATTGCATACTATTCTCCTCTTCCGTAATACGAGTGTACTCGTTCATTTTGGTATAACGATTTTTGTAATTTAAAGCCATTTGTGTGTCTGTGTGTGTGTAACCTCACGATTGAGGTTATTACAGTGTTTAAAAATTCCTCCCGTGTGCGCACTTCGATTGATTATTCGGATATTTAAATTGCAATGCGCGCAGCAACCAATCGTTGGGAATACGTAGCTATCTTTTAGTAATCACTTAGTAACAGTTTTAAATCATTCATCTGCAATTAAAATAATAAATAAAATTTTTAATACGAACCGTACCGGAGATTAATTATGTTTTATTGGGTAATTTAGTAATTAAAAGTTAACTCATTGAGGAACAGTTGTACCGTGGTGAACAGTACTTAATATATTTCATCTGGAAAGTATGATAAGTAGTTGGGGGTAAAAAATGCAAGACTAGTGATGGACATATGGAAAATACCCAACTTTTCTGGTCGCTGACGAAATTAAAACATATGGAAAACGACATCAAGTTGATTACAACAATGCAACTTCATGGTTTGTTAACTGCATTAATTTCATTTTATGAGTAATAACTAATTAGTTCACTTCAAATCATTAAATACAGGCACGTGCAACTGATGCACTTTCGATTCGCACCTTACGGTTAATAATTGGTTTTTGTGTCGAATTACCCTTACACAATGTGAAAATGTTCAATTTGATCGATAAAACCCCAAGCGCTAGGTAGAATAAGGTAGGCTTTGAAAGAAGTTGGTGTCAATTTTCAACTAAATGGGAGTAGTAGTTTAGTTTGATTAAGAGTTTGAACCATAATGCTACAGTTTGAAAAAACAGATGATTTGGTTTGAAAACAAGTTGGTGTCAATTTTAAACTTAGTTAAAGTAAGATTTTGAAGTTTGATTAAGAGTTTGAATTGTAATGCTACCATTTGAAAAAAAATCTTGATTGGATTTGAAATAAGTTGGTGTCAGTTTTTTAACTTAAACCGTGTAATACATATTAGCAAGAGTTTGAATCACAATACTATCATTAAAAAATTAAGACATTAATCTAGTTTGAAGAATCAATTTGTAATTGAAATCCGTTTAATGAAGCCCAACAATAGACATTCGATTTCTATGGATAGATTTGAATACGAACGACAATTCTGCTTGAAGAGTGGTTATATTGAAATAACTGTACTATTGCAAAAGTAATTAAATTTAAATGAAGTTCTTACATGTTAACTAGATTGAATGGAAATTGATTAAATTTGCAATTAGTTTGAAAGCGTTAAAATCGACACAATTTAATTAAGCTGATAAAAACCTAGAGAAAAGATAATTTTCAATTTTATCAAATTGAATTGGAACCACAATTGCAATCAAATGTGATTTGACAAAAGATTGAAGCCAGTTTGAATAGTAAGGCAAATAAAAATATGCTGGAATATCTGGTTTTAGGTTTAAAAATAAAATAAACGGTCATTTGATTGCAGTTTGATTCAAAATTGAATGTAGTTTGAAAGCTTTTTAGACCATGAAATTATATTTTTAGTACTAAACAATATGATTAACATTGAAAATATGGAGTTTGAATGGGTTTGAAAAGATTTTTGAGGAAAAGATGCCAGTAAAATTTATTCAATACACTCAGAATTGTTTTGGAACACTAAAAATTCCATTCAAGAAAAATCTGAACCACAAGTGACTTGGTTAGACTGGTGAAGTGATTTCACTATTTTTCTTTGAGGACCTAATTCATCTCGAATTATTTCGTGAACATTTTTTCTCTTAATATCTCACATGATGGCTTCTAGACCATGGCTTCTGTGACGCTATACACAGTTGAATTCTTATAATTAAGTGGATAATGAGAGATCACAAAGAAAATATTTTTTTCTCTATGTTCGATTGTAAATAGTTTCATGTCGGGAGTACGGGCCTATGTTTTCCCATCAATCACGTCAACGTAGCAATGCACATCTTTAGAACAAGGTAGGCTTAGCTATAGCTCCTATTCGGCTAGAATTTCAATTCCATGCAGTTGCAGATGCACTGATGCTTTAACATTAAATGTTGGTCAATCACAGAGCATGTACATCGAAAATTTTTTAATCGTTATACACAAAAGCAACCATGATCAATCGTGGACATACGATAAGACGGTATCTCTATCGACCACTTCATCTCTATATACAATGTTGTCATTGACCACAAGGAGACATACAGATTAATAATGCTTATTTGAGGCCAGAAGGCAGTAACCATTATCCGATATACTTGACCGTTCTCTGTTTCAAATATTTTTACAACGTTCCGCTTCTGCTTTGCAATTGTTGTCGACAAAACCAAATATCTAGACTTCTTGATATTGAGAGTCATAGGTTATGTCGACACTCTGGTTTACACAGCGCCAAAGTAGAATTGATGGAGGTGTTCATATATAGATCCAGACGCAAACTTCACAGATTAGGACCGATCACACCAACTTTACCAATGTATCTAGAATCTGATGTTTAAATGTTTCCTCAACCGCGCAGCAGCAGCATACCAACTGATATTCTTACAAAATAGCAAGTCATTCTCAAGACTAAATGACTTATCTACTTATCTAAGAACAGCAATACCAACAAATGAGGACTGCAGCTTTATCTTAATTGACGAATAAGCTTCTCTGCGGTTATCTACATACAGCAGATCTACATACATTCTTTTGCAAAGGGCGGTCAACAAAATGCTGTAGCCCATTGGTGGTTTCATATAAAAATGTGAGCTTTTTGTTGTATTACAGACATAACCATTCTTTATAAAATATATATCTTTCGTGATGAAAGGGGTCCATCATGTTCTGTTTCTAGGATCAAATAACGCAGACCAATCGAAACTCACAATTACATTACAATTAGTGTTCGATTTGAGCGACAAAACCCCAACCGCTAGGTAGAACAAGCTCACTTGTAGCTTTTATTCGGTTAGTATTTTAATGCCATGAAGTTGTCTGGTGTCAATTTATTTCCCAGATGCACCGATGATTTAACGTTAAATAGTGATCAGTCAGAAAGCATGTACCACTTCTAACATTTTTAAATCGTTATACTCAAAAGCCCTCATGATCAACAATGAACGACCACTAAATATCTATACAATGCAGTCATTAACCACAAGGGGACATACAGATTGACGATGAATTTTTCAGGCCAGCAGGCTGTAAGTGCCGTACGATATACTTGACCGTTCTGCTTCGCAACTACATACAATGGTACCACGTTGTTGTGGGCAAAGTTAACCATTTAGACTTCTTGATATTGAGAGTGCTTCACAGATTTTGATCTTTCTGGGAGACTAATTGACTATATAATCTTTTTATCTAAGAACATCAATACCCACAAAGCAACTATCATGAGTGACGCAAAACATCAGTGCAAATGAGGACTACATCTATATCTGAATTGACGATTAAGCTTGTCTGCGGTTACCCATAACTCTTTAAAGCCCAACCTGAGTTGAAAACGTTTGGGTTGAGTCGAATACTGGAAGGACCTATAAAATTCTTGCATAAATGATTTACAGCAAGCTTCAAGGTTAATAAAGAAGGGAGAGAAAGAGAGAAAAGAGAGAAGAGAGAGAAAAGAGAGAAAAGAGTGAGAAAGAGAAAGAGAATTGTTATTAGTGATAGAATAGTAAACATTAGTGAACTGTAGGTGGAAGCTATGGAGTTCAGTTAGAGATGAATAAAACTATAGTCAAGGTGCTTTGGGTGCATATGCAGTGAACTGTGTATTATCTCAGAGATGTTGAATCAATAAAAAAGCTTCATTTTGGAGGGCTTTCAACAAAACAAATTTGATAAAATGATTATAATTACTATATTACGACCTCGGATCTACATTTGAACATTCTTTGTAAAGCACGGTGCTGTAGCCCATTGCTGGTTTCATATAAATTATTGTTTTTTTGTTGTATTACAGACATACAGATTCCTTATAAACTATGGATATCCTTCGACATCGCTAACCAAAATTCGCGGATTGTTTCTAGTGTCTAGATGATTTCACCATTTGTTGACAGGACTCCACCATATTCTGTTTCTAGGATCAAATTACGCAGACCAAACGAAACCCCCAATTTCCATAGACAGATTTAGAGGTGTTCCCGATATTGTTTCACGGTACTCTTCCTCTTCTAAGTATTTGGAATCAAAATGATTACGCTGAAAAACTTTTGGGATACTTTCGCTAAGCTCAGTAAGTTTATTGGGTGCCACGTTCTTGCCTCTCTTGTGTCATATATAAAAATTCTAGCGTTGAAGTTTTAGGTTCCAACGAGCAAGTTGGCTATTTAAATTACGCTGATCCTGTAATCAATTAAGGGATGCAGGATCGGTGATAAGTGTGAGCTTGTGACCCTCTACGGAACGTGTTATTTTTATAGCAGCAATACGTTCTAGTTCTTTTGTGATATGAGCGCCAACGGCCCGTTCATATCCTTTATCGTTTATTTGATATAATGCCACGCCAACCCCACCAACGTTGTTGAGGAGTATTTTACAAAGTATCTAGAAGCTTCCATTTAACCAAACCAAGGACTTTCAGATCACTACTAATTTAGTTATGCAGGACATAGAAGTCAACCGAGTATGGAGCCATGAAGACATATGGAAGGAACAACACAAATGTTATTTGTTAGAAGAAGAACAAGAAACAATGAGTAAATTGACAAGAAGTAGCACAGTCAAGTATGGGGCAAATAGCTCGTGCAATATAGTTAAACTTCAATAACTGAAACCTGGAAGAGAAAGAGCGCCCACTGGAGGAAAGACGGAACATTTGGTATTACCACGATGTAGAGTGCAAGAGGTAGCTAAAGAATTCACCTAGCGATAAGTAAAACTATATCCAAAGCCAGGTAAACGTTTTTGGATCAGATATCGGTTCAATGTAGTTATCAAGGGATCAGGACCTAGAACACGAGTTGAAATACAGTAATATAACATGACAGCATCCCTGAAATATCTATAATCAGTCACGATTTACACTGCAGCTCAATAAACTTCGAATCACAACTAATTGCTGAGTGGTGTAGGACATTCCAACCATGGATGAACATTTGACGCGCCACTGCTCTTAATGACATATCGTAGTTAAGAGCAGGCCCACCAATCAAATGAGAATAAAAATTAATCCACCACATCAGAATTACCAGGACCAAATTCAGTTTGAACACAACCGTTCGAGGGTTATACCAATACTCAAGTTGAGAGGTTAACATACTAGCAGCAAACTCGCAGCTTCAGAATTATTTTACAAATTAGACCTTCGATCGCATACATCCAATTAACACCCAAACATTACGTCGAAGTATCTCATTAGAATTTTCACACCTTTAAGTAACTTATATATAAGAAGATAGATTATCAAATAACCTGTTTTAATTGGACGCCCAAATTTCTAAGTCTTGGACTACACTAGTTTGACGTCTATCAAAATCGCAACACAATACTTGTTCACCTTTTAATTTGGGTTAATAAAAAGTGAATGTATGTGTGTCAGGTATATACAACATACACGCATATGTGTATTACACAGGTCATGGCATTACAGTGTTACAGTCTGTAAACAAGTTATTATAAGTTAGATTGAAACGTGATGATAATAATGCGCCAGTTGGTCATCAAACTAAAGTGTCTAAATATAATCGAAACCACCTGGTTTGTTTTTTGTTACGTTTTTTGTCTGCCGCATTGCTTGATGGTTGTTTTGTTTCCTTTCATAACACAGGAAGTTCGCTTAATAGACCGTATCGTGTGTTTGTTGTTGTGGCACAGCATACCATATATATGTACATACCCATTCGAAATCTCTGGTTGGTCAAATTTATTCATTTAGTCATGCGTGAATTTTTTTTTTATAGCTTCGTGATGTGCTCATATGATATCGAACAGACTGTATATTGGGCTTACATCACATTCACAACCATATGACACACTGTATTATATACTTATATAAACGATCAGGTGATGTTGATTACCTAATCGGCCATTTGGGAAATTTAAATTGAGTTATGCTTGGTAAATTTAAATGGATACAGTGGAACCCCCAAAACACTTTTGGAGATAGTATATACAAACAAAATATTTTATTCGCGCACTGTATACCACTATGCCAAAATTTATAAGTTTTATGGTCGGTTACGTTAACATTAATTTGGGAATTTACTTTACATAACGCACTATACTATTACGTTGCGAATGGTAAATAGTTTGTTATGTATACACTGTATAATTGTGGCTTAACAGACGATGGAAGGTGATTAATACTTTAAGAATGTACGCTTTTTGTCTCTATATATATATATAAATCTAAGTTTGTCAATGTTATGGTCATGGCTGACACGAGGAATTAGTTTATTTGGTGTTATAAGAAATGTATGTGGTATAGTGGGTGGTGTACACATATTTGGTTGCAAAGAAACCTACATAACTATACTTGTATACAAAAGGTGGCAAATCAAAGCAGTGTCGATCTTAACTCAGCCGAGTTGAATTTAAAATGAAATTTTCAACTCTGTGCTCGGCTCAGACAACACCATATCAGCCTCAAGTCATTTTATGAACAAGCTGTAGACTCCGTTCCAGCTAGTGAGTAATGTGGAGGTTGGGTTTAAACAAGGCAGTTATTTCGCATATAGAGATTTTTGTCTAATTCAGGAATCTTATTTCCTCGATGATGCGGTTCCTGAAGTCGGTTTCTACAAGAACGCCTCTTCAACCTAATAGTAGTAAGAGGCTAGTTATCGCCCAGGTGGCGCTCGGGATCGAATCCGATAAGGGCAAAATGTAAAAAGGAATTTTCCAACTTCGATCGTTTGGGCGGTGCGACCGGCACACAGCTTGGATCCCCTGTTGAGTTTAGAATCCATGGGCCGGTCCATCGTCCATGTCAGTACTATATGCTGACATGAAGCTATGCAA
Source organism: Tipula lateralis (assembly GCA_963932295.1). Taxonomy (NCBI): domain Eukaryota; kingdom Metazoa; phylum Arthropoda; class Insecta; order Diptera; family Tipulidae; genus Tipula; species Tipula lateralis. Next base: position 169,205,899 of record OZ010738.1, on the reverse strand, counting down.
TGTGCAGACAGTTCTACGTAAATTGGACCTATAGCCGTATACTGGTATCACAACGGACCATCGGTGGTCTAAGTGTGCGGTAGCAGCCACCCAACAAAAAAGAGGCTTGTCATATAAATGCTCAGAGCTATGATAAACATTTGGTCATTAACGTTTTATTTATATCTTGTCCATCTTAACGCAGTTCGCTTTACAAATTATAGAGACATGATAGGTTGACAAAGAGTTTGAATATTAATCCGACTTGAACTACTTTGCTGGTATTTAATAGGCCAGGGATGGTTAGCAAACTGTCTAGTAATATCACCTGTTTTGACTTTATATAGAAGATTTAATCTCGAAACTAATCGAGATTTTATCTCCAAACTAATCCACTGCTATTTATGGTTATAGGTTGAAAGGGATTTGGCAAAACAGGGTAAGACATGCAGAACCATTACTGGTGCTATATCCTGCACTCCATTAGTACTTGATCTACAGGCCATTTCTGCCATCACTATACCCTATGAACCCTATAATTCTATGAACAGCTTTTTGACTGAGGTGCATTGGGGCGTAAAGCACATTCAATTGTGGAACCTAATGACTCAGAATTTTGTACCTACTAATATGCACCATGTCTCAACCGAAGTTGACCACTCCCAAACTGGTGCAGGACTGGCAACCATTTTAGTAGTTTTTCTATTCTATTAACATTTTAACTAGTCATGTGAGTACCTGGCAATAAATATCTGAGTCCTTTATCTGAGGTTAGTAACTAAATACGAATTCAGAAGAGTTAAAAAGAGATCAGCTGAGAATTTTGCTCAGTATTCCGACGCATTTACAACAAATTGTTTCGAAATAGATGATGACTGTGTTCATTTGTCTGCAGTGGTCCAGAGTCTTAGATGTTTTTCGATCTCAGTTTTGTAACAACTCTTACAGTAGACTATAGGCCTATCTGGTTTAAGGTCTTGCCTGCAGTTTGTCATAACAAGACATCGTATATGCGATTTAGGACAGAATCGTCAGTTTGAAGCATGGACCTCGGAATGTGAGACCGTTCTATTGTTAAAAGTTTTTATGATACTAGCCATAAATGGTTCAGCTCGAGTCTGAAAAGACGGGCGTAGATTTAAGAGGTTCACTCACTATACTTGCTGTTGAGTTTGATCACATGCCAAACCAACAAACTTTTACATTGTATGTGACCTAGATGTACTTTCGACATGGTTGAGTGCTCACAACCTTCTATTGAGCGATACAACTAAAATATTGGATTTCAGCGATAAGCCATCAACGCTTGTTATTTTGGATGCAGTTGCAGCATGTGTTGCTCTATAAGTGGTACTTTAATTGATGGCAAACTTAACTGGAAGTAGAATATCGAGGACCTGAAGTTCGTGGCTTGATTTTTTTTAGCAAATCGAGTCTATAGAAGTAGAAGGAAACCCAATTGGGGTAGTTTAAGAATTATAGTTAAGTTAACTCTTTATAGTTATATTGGTCACCAAATCACCTAGAAATTCGAAGCATCGGTGGATGAACCACTACTTTCGTGGGATCTCTGAATAACTAAAGCCGAAGATTAAATAGGCAAGTAATAGAAAGATACAAGTGGTTTAACACAAAAACAAATAAGAGCGGTGAGCAAACAATGAGGTACCAAAGTATCAAGACATTATTAAGTGTCAAATTACAAAAAGTTACAAGTGGGCTTCATGAAGTCAATAAGCTACAATTAGACTCAGAAGTCTATATCAGTCTCAACCAACACTTCATAGAGAAACTGCATCAGGCACTATCCAATCGAAAAGAGCCAGCGACCTCTTAAAATTAAAGAAGGCGAAAATTATTCCAGAAGTCAATGCCACTAGGGCCCAGAAACATCTAATCGTTAATTTTAAAACACTCGAGACCCCCGAATGAAAGAGCAAGCACGCAACTTTTTACATTAACATAAAAGATGGAAGAAAGGTCGAAAAACACAAACCGGCCAATATACTTCACTACTGAAACAAGGATCCAATTTGAATCATCTCGTATACATTCGCAAGAAAGAAATTCGGAATCTCCCATATGCAACCATGTGGTTTTAGATTCCCTAAAATTATCACCATACTACACCAGAAGTCTAATGATAACAAGATGCAGTCATCAGCGTCGCAGACACCAAACATACTTGGTATTCATAACGGAAAAGAATGTGTTTTCAGCTACTGCAATGGTGGATGTCACTAACAGTATGAGACAAGAGCTGTGTTCCCTTCGTTTTGGATTTGTAGGCATTATTCATCATCAAAGATGCTGTAGAACGGTTAAAATTCAAGAGAGAGAGAAAGGAAGAACGAAATAGAGAGAAATTACCAAGGCCAAAACAGGCGGATTAGGTTTGACCGAGGCAAGAACTTAACTTTAGTAGCCACACCCTGCCGTGGGGAATGAGAGCATCGAAACTACCAAGCTGGTTTTGATTGGTCTGCTAAACTATGTTCAGGAGTATCTATGAATGGCACAACGCTATAGTGAGGTTCCGAGCAGCAATGCTAATGGGATCTCCAATCGATAGAGCTATAGTTAATGTTGAAAAGCCATGAAACGACGTTCAATTAGAGATATCAGTGGATAAAATAAGCCAGCAAGCAATACAAATTGAAGGCTGTGAAAATCCTTGGATCAAAGCACTAGGAGTGTTTTGGCATCCGCAAACGGATTGTTTTGGTATATAAGTGAAATTTGCTACAAAAATACGATTCTATCAGAAACGGTTAACGTATGATATATTTGGGTGGTATTTGGTTCAAACACTCAAAATTTAATGTTGCATCATTGCTGTTGATCAACCCTGATGATAGTAAAATGTATCGAAATTCTAGTTACGTTACACGTCATTAGTTGATTCCCGATACGACAAGAAATGCGTATAAGTTTATATTTTATTCTACACAAACCACAGACGGGGAGATACGGAGAGATTTCGAGGAGGAGCTAGTTTTACAGAATTTCTGCTTACCTTCCCCATACATAGCTCGCAGTTTGAATTGTTCCGAATTTCGATTTAGACTTGTGATAACTCATAGAATAGTGTCCAGTGAGAATACACAACAAGACCCTCAAGATATGTGAGTCTATGTTCAAAATGAACTGGGATGTTTTCTGATTTATTGTTCCAATGACATCAGACAGTGAAGTCTGATTTCATTCAGACTGTGAAGTCGATTTAAGGTAGTTATTGCAAAAGCAGTGTTCAACTGTCTCACATACAGCCCCAATAACGAATTAACAAAATCGGATATCTAATTGAGTCTGTAAATTTGTCAATATCTCAACATGCACATTTTTAACGGAAATCTGTGGAAATCGTTCTGCAATCACTGAAGATCTTTTATATCAAATCTTCTAATCTCAAAAATGTCAGACCACAGGCGGTCTCTCAATTACTTTAAATCCTGAGCGTGGACTAGTCAGATGGATCCTCAATTGATGCAAAACTGTACGATACTTTGCCAGTCGAGTATTAACTACCTGAATCTACTAAGTGGCCTGAATCAGTTTCAGATATTAACGGCGAATCGTTATACAGTTTGCTACTTCGAAAAGCGTCACTTTCACATAAAGCTGATTCGATGTCAAATTGCGTGCTTCATATATGTAGTTGGGATATAATTATTTTATGGTACACAGTAATCGATCTGTTCTTGGATTAGGTTTTATTTGGACGTCGCATGATTTATTAAATGTAATTTGTACTCGTTACTCTATATACACCTATTTAGATTAGGTACGATTAAATGCTGGATTATTCGAATTATACTCCCCTGTTAACCGATAATAGCACACAATAAATCAATAAACGAAAATTGGTAATGCTTACTACATGCACATGGTGATTTATTGAACTATGGCATACTTGAGATGAAAGTCGATAGTCACGAAATTACGAAGTATGTGTGGAATCCCGTCAAGTATCATGATCCTGATGCACCTTTATATTGTTCGGATCCAACATCTACCGGTGCTTTGGTTAATAATAATCCATTGCGCGTGATGTTTTGCTAAGCCGATCTACACATCACGCTTTGGACCTATCGCGGTGTTCGTGTTCGTATAAGATACAGACTACAGCCGTTGATTAGTCCAGGCCAGACATCTCTCCAAGCAATTATACAGTGCAGGCTAATCAACCTTATAGCGGAGACATCTCATCGAACTGTATCTTCCACCTTCCTATGTATGTGTATGCATGTCTGATGATTGGAGTGGTATACAGATATTGTGAGTGAGAATGGGGTAGGACTCGGTGTCTATATGCTAAATGTTTAGGTAGTGTACAAGACAATGTGTAGTTGGGTTTAATTTTTGAATTTGTTTGAAGCTGTCAGATTCCATCTACCTATTTCTTTGATTCGAGATTGAATCACAACCGTGTCTATCAAAACGTCCACTGAGTGAATATTGAACGATAGGAACCAAATTATGTTAACGAAACTCGAGATGGCTCGAAACGTGAATCTGGTGAACAATCTGGCTCAAAACGGTTCAGTCATAAGTCAGCCACACAGTTAACTGTGCCGGGGCTAATCGTTGCCGATAGCAATAATTTTTCCTGACCCCTAGTTGCTATATAGTTAATTCATAGTCACAGAAATATTTGCATATGCAAGAATGCAAATATTTGCATATACACTTACCCATTGAAATATATTTTGACTGTATGCTGACATCTACCGGAACATAATTCAATATACCTTTTAGAGTGGGATTCGCGAGATGATCGAGATGAGGGAGGACCATCAATCGAACTGGTATGGAATACGGACGGATCAAAAACTGGACGGTGGAACAGGAATGAGTCTTTATACATGACCTGGTCATAACTAAGACCGTGGGGCTAAACGTCAAGGTACCTCAATCAAAAATACATGGGATAGAGTGGCCAGTCTAATCAACGAATCAATAGTACAGAGACATACTTTATCGGGCAGCCAGGAAGCTCTAAGGGCAGGCAGATCAACCACTTAACTAGGAATAAGATAACTCTTATGTGGGTGCCGAGTCACACGAGGACATTGCAGAGCGGCGGTAGCCGATGTTTGGTTTTTAAATGGACCACATATCGTCACAATCTTCTGGGTCTAAAACAATCTAAATATTGGGATCTATAGAACAAACGAGCTTCTCGTACTTAGCAGGTCGAAATTGAGACTATTCACTGGCTTCATCACTGAACACATTCCTTCATAGATACCATCTCAAAAATGGGGTTGTGTACATCAGAAGGATATCGTTTTTACGATTCGGCATATTGTATACTCACGACTGCACCATCATTAAGCCCCAACGGCTTTGTGGGGTACCGTATTGTAGAACATATAGCACAAACGATCGTTTAGGTCACGATGTATTTAGTTGCGAAATTATAAGAGGTATGGTTTTACCCAACCTGAACCCGTCTTATTGATCAGAATAGTGATGTAAACTATATGGAATGGTTCAATACAGCGCGCCTTAGTTTCAGTCAATCGAATTCCGTGGAGATCAACGTAGTTTGAGCCCAACACTCTCTCATATAGGTTACTCCAGCATTATACTTTTATTCAGTTCAGTCATTAAGTAGGATAAACTTTATACTTTGTGAGCTGTCCAGAGGATGGATATTCAATGGAGGTTTCGACTACGTGTTGAACACCGTATCGATATGGACATAAGTTTTTTATGCTAACATAATATGTTCATTACTGAGGTGTGGTTGTATTCTACCTCACAGTCTACTGGCACAGTATTTGGTTGTGCAATTGAGCCTGTCTTTTTGATCAAACAGTATTTATAGACTATGGAAGTTCAATACAGTGGGCCTTAGTTTTAGTCCATCAAATCCTTGGAGAGCAACGAATTTTCTGCTAAAACTTTCTCATAGGTTATCAATAGAACTTTGTAATTCAGATGATGGTGAAATTGGATTGATTGGTACACTTAACTGTGTATCAGCAAATGAAATAGTGCCAGTTATTCCATTTACAGCTTTTTTTAAATGTTTCACTCGTATGACAGTTTCTTCAGGTGCAGAGAATGTATGTGTCCGTGATATTTTGCGGCCATTTCTTTGCAATAATTATTTCGTTCGACGTCATCGGCCATCGCCGATTGTAATCTGCTATGTATCTTGAGTGCCTGTAGACGGCTTTCATTCTGTAATGTGTGTGTGTGTAGATAATCCCTTTACCTCCAGCTCTGTACTGATGTCTGCTTGTATAGAGAGATCTTGTTTGCTCATAACTACTGCGCTCTGATCCGTTTTTTTGTTTCTTTTCACTTCCACTGACCCCGTTACTTATTACCATCACCTACTAACCACTTATAGTTGGTTAATTTGTAAATCCATCCGCACTCTTAACACTGTTTGATATGATTTTTTGCAGTCGGATTAGATTTAATCAGCTGTGGTTTCCTTTTCTATCTGCTCGATCACTACAACCTGTTTATTCCATTTCCACTGCTTCAAAGCGTACTTTATTTCCGCCCCCTTGTGGCTACCAATCGAAGCGAGATATGGTGAATCGGCGATATTCTTGTTTTATAGATGATCTCTTGAACATCTCAAATTTGCCTTCACCTATTCCCACTGTATATATTTCCGAAACTTGTCCGGATGTACTAGCTTGCTTTTCCACCTGCGTTGCAATACCTAATGCTGTCTAATGAAGCATAACTCTCACTTTGTTTGCTTGGTTCTATTTTCTTTACATGAGTAGCACGAGAAGTATGGTCACATATGACAGATCTCTGCATTACCATAGGAAGGCTATGTTGCAAAACCCGAAAGTCACCTAATTCGGAGTCATCTGCGTATGCAGTGCCACCTTAGTTTGAGTTACTATGAAGTGAGCCGTACCCAGAGTCTCTTTTGTTAACCGTAGGCTAACAAGGTTCACAAATGACCCCGAGAAGGTAGGCTTGGGAGTAGAGAAGAGAGGCTAGACTTACCTGCATTGGGCACATAAATAAAAAAGCATCTGCTTCGATTTTTAATGACTTACTCATTTTGTGTCTTCTTAATACGTGTTCGTTTACAAAACTAAAACGAACATAAATTCGATCATGATCAAACAAATAACGCTCGTCATCGAATTGCCAAATAATAGCTCCCTAGTTTGGTTCAGTTCTGACATTTTCGGACAAACGTGTTTTTCAGAGGATGTTTCTGCCACATGTCGATATATACACAAGTATTTCATCTGGGTTCGAATAATACCCGAATTATGTTCGTTACTAAGGTTTTATTTTATTTCCAGAATCTTACAGCCTACTGCCAAAAGTATTTGGTTACGCAATCATAAGATGTATGCCCTTAGCCAACCTGATCCCATGTTTTCGTTCAAATTAAGAAGGTTCAATATAGTGGGCCTTAGTTTCAGTCCATCGTTTCCTTGGAGAGCAACGTAATTTCAGTACGATACCCTCCGATATGGTATAGGTTAGTCCAGAATTATACTTTTATTCAGTTCAGTTATTTAAGGAAAAACTTTAGTTTGTAAGCTGCCCAGAAGATGGATATTAAATGAAGATTTCTGTTACGTGACGAATACCGTATCAATATGGACATAAGATTTTATCTGGGTTCCGAATAAAATCATGTGTGGTTGTATTCTACCTCACAGCCTACTGTCACAGTATTTGGTTGTGGAATTTTAAGATGTATATGCTCTTACTCAACCCGAGCCTGTCTTTTTAATAAAACAGTCTAGACTATGGAAGTCTAATACTGTGGGCCCTATTTGTATTTTCTGCCAATACTTTCTCATAGGTTACTCTGCATTATACTTCTGGTTATTCGTTCAGTTCAGACACACTCGGACATACGTCACTTTGTGAAGTTTTCATATAGGATGTTTTTGCCATATGTCGAGGTTTCTGTCGAGGTATGCCCTTAGCCAACCTGATTCCATATTTTTGGTCCAAACTAATAAAGTTCCATACAGTGGGCCCTAGTTACAGTTCATCGAGCTACTTGCAGACCAACGAATTTTGTGCCGAACTCTTTCATAAGTTACTCCTGTGTTATACTTTTGGTTTGCCTCAGTTCAGTCATTTTCGGACTAGCTTCACCGCACGTATAAAGTGCATCGTATACCGCTGGACCATTGATTAGGTTAAGAAAAGTAAAACTTGTACAATTTAATGCTTGTAATTGTGTTTATTATTTATTTTTTAGTTTCGTTTGTTGTTTGTTATTATTCGTCTTGCGTTTTCATTACAAATAGTTTATAACGTTGAAAGCGCACGATAAACTGGTTCTCGTCTTATATAGATGTTAGGTTGTTTATTTATACTTAAGTATTATGAATGGTAAAGAATGTGATCTTAATACATAAAAGTGTACTTTACGAGTGTGTGTGTGGTTGTGTTTGTGTATGTGTTTCAGTATATAGGCAATACAACAATTTCTGCACTTGATTGTTCAACTTCTCGCTATTCGAGAGACGTAGTGTAGGGTTTGGGTTGTTGAACTGGAAAGATTTTATCGAACATACATCATTATGCTAGGCTCGTAAACGACTGATAATCTCAGTAGTTGCGTATCTGAGAGAGATTTCGTTCGAAATTCGTCTTACATACTCATCTCAAGTTCAATGCTTGAATTATTATTTAATTGACTATATTGTTATGTAAAATCTATTAACAATTCATGTTATGTCGAGAGAGTTTAACAACCATAATTATCCAATTATCGTGTATTATTATTATATGGTTTGCCGATTTGTATTATAAGATTACACGCATGTATGTGCATGACTTTGTATCTCGTACATATTTATACATACACAGATGGAGGTCTAGACGCAAAATGTTTCATTCAAGATTGGGTACGCCTGCCCTTCGTCTCGCCATGAAACACAAAAATAAATCGATTTATTAATCCAATTAGTTATGAAATTGTTACTGCACGCTACATTACCAATTCGGGTAAGTGTCATGGCGAACAACAATGTACGTACATTGCCAAGTATAATTCATCACCAAAAATGAGAACGAAACGAACACCAATAATAAAATAAATAGTTAAATCGCGATTTATTATTTAAAAGTCCAAAGCGCAGTGTTTCATACAGTATCAGCTAAATTTGGGTACAACTATTTAGCTGGCAAAGCAAAAAAAAAATTAAATTATTTAATTGGTATTCTGTGTATGTTTTGATGGTTAACACGTTCGTTGCCGAGTGTCACTTAAGAGGACTGACTTTCAACAGGTTTAAAATACGTCTAGAGGACCATACAATTCTTGCCGCTTGTGTATATCCAAAATTTTACCAGGCCGGTGGGAGGTCCACTTCCCCAAACACCGAGGTTAGTGAGTTACATTATTCTGTCCATTTACCTGACTGTGGCAAGCCGTACGTATTGGTTGGTTACTGTACTCAATTGCAACGTACAAATCGGGGGAACTTAAACCACAAGTAAGGTTATCTTTATGCCGAAAGTTGGTAGGTCTGGTTATTATGATCCAAAATCGTTTTGGCCAATTAATCAGTCGTCTATACCTTTCTTATTAGAGTTAGACATAATTATGTCTCTTCAAACAGTACAAGTCTAACGATAAACATGCGTTGCTGAAACGGGTTAGAACAATATTCGTGTCTATCAAAGCTAGAGGTTGGCCTCAGGGGACTGTACTCTCACCTGTGATCTGGCTGTTGGTTATTGAATAACCTAGTAAATATGTTACGGCTAATTGTCTTTATATGTTCAGACCTATGCCAATAAATTACTTTTAACTGTCTCATGTAAACATCTGAGATGATTTGAGTTTTTCTATCTGTTCAGCAATTACGAGATCAGAGGATAGTTCACCTGAAGCAAAAAAAAATGTTTTGATGGCTAACACGTCACTTAAGTCGCTCGCCTACAATGCAAAACCAATCTTTCTAGCCCTTCTGAGGCATATGACACAACTGAACACACGCTCTCGGACACTATGGTGACGAAGCACGTCTTCGAGAAATTATTTTGGGTAACTATTATCGGAAATCACCCATGGGACTATAATAGTACATCGTACCTCTCCGATATGAATCTCCGATATACCGGTGACGATATAATGATCTTTACCTGACGGATCAGTATGCTGTAATATAGCTGATGCCGTGTTATACATACAAAATCCTGAAGTTCAATTATCTATCCCTCTCCTCCTGGTAGGTACGCTACTGTTTTCCAGGCGGAAATTGCTGAAATTTTGATAGCAGCACTATTTTAAAAGGAGATGAAGTGCAGAGATCGTCGTATCTGCATCCTGCGACTTCCACCTTTGTGGGACGTGTTTAAAGAGTGACGTTTTTATCTCTTAAACAAGAAATTGACTATCACTTTGGTGATCGACACCAAAAGAGATGGGATAGCTTATATCCTATCGACTATCCAAAATCTTCTTTGGGTCAATAAACCAGCAAAGATTAAAGGATCGCACTTTTAGGATCTTGCTGGGCATTCTCAGGAGGCACTGCTCCCTGAATAATCATATATTCCGAATGAAAATTCAAAACATCACAAACTGCGAACAATGTGAGGGAGGGGAAAGAGAAACTGTTGTGCTCCTGTTCTTCATACTCTTCCCATAGGTTCATAATTCCTATAACCAACTGACGACCTTGATAATGCCGGATATTTTGGACTTCAGCAGAAGAACATTCAGATTTCGGGACTGAGAGGGTACGTCTGGGTCACAATAGGCCAATTGAGCCTAAGTGACTGGAAAACAAGTCCCTTAAGAGGACTGACTTTCAAAAGATTTAAAATGAGTGTCAAATCGTTCGGTCTTGATGGTATTACAGCATGAATTGCGTTTAGCGCTATATGGGGATGGTTATAAAGATCCAAATCATTTTGGCCAAATAGGCAGTAATTATGCCTTCTTCAATCAGTAACATGCAACGTGCTTATACAAGAGATTAGGAGGAGTTAAACTACTGGAAACCAAGCAAACTGGTCTACATGAGCATGCAAATAACTTCTAGAGGGGCCTATAAAGAGTTTCTAGTGGTGGGGTAGATAATAAGTACTTTCGCATTGTTCACACTATGAACAAGTGGATTGAGTCCAAGGTTAAATTTGGGTTACTGAAACGGGCTAGATACATAACTATTGGTGACTGGTAAAGTTCCCAAAGTTTCCCCTCAGAGAGCTGTGCTCCCACGACTGCTCTGACTGTTAGTCATTGAATAACCTCTGTGATCACTAACTGGCCTTATATTCTGCAGACCTATGCCAACAATCTAGTTTTAACTGTCTCATGTACACGTCTGAGATGCTTTGAGAATAGTTTGAGTTACAAAGCGTAAACGCATCCAAGATAATTTTGTTTCTGTTCAGCAATTACGAGATCAGAAAACATCAAACATCGTATATGGTTTCATTCAAATGGCGCAGTGGTTAAAGCTCCGGCAATTGGAGCGGGGGAAGTACCGGGTTCGAATCTCGATAAGGCCAGAACACACAAGGGCTTTTTCACCATGTGATTACGATTAGTGGTGTGAATGAACACATCTATGACTTCCTATATTGGAGTGCAGAATTCATGGACTAACCCATCTTTCATGCCAGTACTATAGGCTAGCATGGCGCGATGCAATGCGCATAGCTCCATGCCAGCCTATAGTACTTGAGTTGGGAGAGCCTGAACCTTCATAACAGATTTACAAAGATAAAGACTGACAACAGTAAGTGAGTTACTTCAATCTGTTCATTTACCTGACGTTCCCAATTATGATCATTTTACCACAAAGCCGTACGTACTGGTTAATGACGGTACTCATTTGCACCGTATAAATCGGGTCGTCTTGATTGAATTACAGCATAAATTGCGTTTAGCACTGTTTCACAATCCTGTTGTGGTCTCATGAGACCACAAGTAGGGTTATATTTATCCCGAAAGTTGGTAAGTCTTGTTATAGAGATTCAAAACACTTTAGCCAATTATTCAGGCGTCTAGCTTTCTTAATAGAGATATTTATGTCTCCCCAATTAGTATAATCTGCAACACCTTTATAGAGGGGGCGGGGAGGATTTAAACTGCTGGACTTATGTTTGTATGGTTCACACTTTCACAAAGTGGTTTGAATCTATAATTAAGCTTTGATCTACTGAGACGGGCTTAATGACTATATCTGTCAAAGCCACCAAATGTTGTCGTCAGGGGGCAGTTCTCTCATCTTTGTTTTGGTTATTGGCTGAATAACATTATCAATAGTACAAATCGTAGATGCGCATTAAATTATTTTTTCTATCTGTTGAGAAATTATGAGATCAGAGAACATCAAGCATCGTAGTGGTTTCTAGGATTTATTTTGTTGGGGGTGGCCGCTACCACACACTTAGACCGGCATGGTCCGTTGTGATACCACAATATACGGCTATAGCTCCATATCAGCCTATATTACTGACATGGCCGATGGGACGGCCTATGGATTCTAAACTCAACAGGGGATCCAGATGCGTCTATTCACACCACCGATCGTACCGCTCAAACGATCGATAGTGATAGTTTTTGCATCTTGCCCCTATCGGGATTCGACCCCGGTACCTCCCGCTCCAACCCTGTTTGCATCTTGCCCCTATCGGGATTTAAACTCGGTATCTCCTGCTCTAACTGTCGCAGCTTTAACCACTGCACCACCTGGGCGGTGTTTTCTAGGATAGTATAAGTTCATCTGGAAATATCACCTTGAGCGCTATGTGAAGAGCTTTAGGACAAAACTGGGGTTTGAGCCCTATCTTTTATGAGATAACAAATGCATTGTTCCTTGAATAACTGAATAGCGCTCACTCTGCACTAAGTGCCGGTTTCGAAACCTACTGTATATCTGAAACTGTCTGGCAGTCTAGATTCGTTTTTTAAGTCGTTTTCTTAAGGACTCTAAGAAGCATTCTAGGTCAGTTATAAACAGCTTCGTCTCTCACTTGGTCTACGCTTGTTAAATTTTTATGGCAACAGGGTATTTCTACGATTATATCTCAAATAATCGGTTAGTACCATAGACTCATAGTGAGGAGCATTCATGGGTATCACTAATAATAATTAACCAACGACTTATTACCTCTCTCTAGAGTCGATTTTTATGATTAAATCAGCTTTAATATTTTGGTACGTGCCATACCGCACCGCAAACATCGTTGAATAAAATTGGACACTCTCTATTATTTTCTGTATGGGGTTGCGTGACGTCACTGGTTTAACGACTGATAAATGAACAACAGGAGGTCAACATTGGCAACAACCTCCAATCAGTGGCGCTTCAACGTATAGTGCCAAAATTAGTCCCGAAGAAATAATAAGGCTATAGCGGTTTGAAGAATTCGTCATCAACCCAACACCACAGGTTGGTATACTATGGAGTGCCTTAATTATATTAAGATGAACTTGACTGGGGTTCAAAGTAGTATATCATATAAAGTGCAAGGTGTTTCTTAGGCCACTAAACTGTGAAGTATTAAGACCATTTTGAACTAGTTAGGAGTCAATCCAGATTATGATTACATTTTATCACACATGCAACAACGTCTATTGACAGCATAAACAAGATTAGTTCAAAATGGCTGCTCTGTGGTACATGCTCTTCTTATAATAAAATCGATAAGCATCTTAGATCCAAATATTGTTGGGTTTCAGCAGATATGCGGTCGAAGTTCGCCTTACTCTCAAGAAAGTTTATTACCCACGTCCATATCGTGGGATTGGCATCAGATTAATTCCTCTCGAGGAAGTCTATATCGAAACCAACACACTCGAGTATACTTAATAATGAAAACGCCCATACGCATAGTTACAGCACGAGATATCGGGATCTCAAAATGTTTCCAAGGGATCGTATAGGGAAGATACGGGATTGAGAGGGAGTTAGTAGAATTATTGCTAAAATGAAGAGCAACAAGGCCTCTGGTATATATAACGACGACGATGCTCAAGAAGAAACATACCCACAACTGCACGCTTGATAGAATTTCAACCTGGATAGAATTTCACCGTCAATAAAGTCAAAATTAAGAAATCAAGAAGCTGTGGTCTACTGCAAATCTGAACAAAGGTGTACGGATCATATCAACACAGTGGTCAGTATCCTATGGCAGTCAAACGAATCGGATTCACCACTAAACCTGTCTTACGAATCGGATTCACCACTAAACCAACCTCTTCATTGGTTTTCGAATTGGTATCCCAATAGAAATAAATCGAACTCATCAAGAAATGTATAGAGATCTAGGTAATCTAATTAAGACAGATAAAATGAAAGGCACTATAAAAGACAAGGAAGAATGTCTCTAGTATTGGACAGAGTCATGAGAATAATAGAAAGACTACCAGTTGGGATTAACGGATAAACTAGATGATCTGGATTACCCAGATGACATACAGCTGATAACACCCCACAAGCAACAAAAAAAGGATGATCCCGAGAGGGGCAGGATGCCAAAGGGAAGAACAGTTAAGTTCACAAGGTGCAGATTAATTAGCTATGGAACTATGCAAGGTGCAATTAAGCCTGAATGACGGTGGATATAACAAGGCGTGCTTTGGAACTTACAAAAGAAAAGGAAAGTCGATCACGATTACATGGATTTAAATCAAATTCAACAGCACCCCAATAGAGTTAGATTCTCGTAGATCGAAGATAAGACGGAAAAAACACTGTCGAAGATGTTAAGACGAGGATGAAGTAAAACAATATAGTAAAAACACACGACCTTACACACACTTTCTCTTCTCGATACAAAATTTAAATTCCAAACCAAACCAATTAACTTTTAGCGCAAACTATATAATTATCTAAATTATACGTGGTGTTACCATTTATGGCCCTTCCGGAGCTTGAACATTAAATTAAATTAAAAATTCACAACAATTGTTGTTAACTTTCAATTAAATTGTTACAATGGTGGTAATGTGCTGTGTTGGGTCGACCAATTTAGAGCGATGATTGTGGGCCGCATAACATCTATGTTGGATCATGTTGTATAGAATAATTAGTCGTTACAGTATGCATTCCACGTTGATCATATTTGTTCGCATCGATCAGAACGATCGTATATAGAAAGTAAAGTGGATGCAGCATTTTTAATAAAATGCCTCGAGCAGATCAATAAACAATTTATCACGTTTTTGTTAAACATATCGATCGTTCCATTCTACTATACATACACACCACAGTACGGTACAAGATCACAGCCCATGATTATCGATCATTTAATCGGTAACAATAAATTTTTTAATGACTTTGAAGTTAAAGTGTTTGTTTCACGTTTACATTGGAATTTGTATATTAGATTGCTTTCACCGTGATTAGCCGCATAAAAATATTGTTGTTCGATCCTGAGGTGATAAAATAACACCTATATATACACTGTACCGCGGTACAATCATTTCACTGAAGCAGTTCGACACTTTCATTTATCATTTGGATAGATTATGTCATCGTGTCGTGTAAATAACTAGCGTCGACCAAAATGTCAACAGCTTATAATGAATCGAGATCTTATTTAAATTTTAGCATTTTCAGCGAAACAACAAGAACAACACACAGATAGTGGCCCAAGGTTGTGATCTCTAAATGATGTCGCACACACACACACACATACAAACTAAATTAAAATGCAATAAATCAAATCAAATCATGACTGCAATTCGAGATTTTAACTAAATAGACTTGGCATTACACAACTATTGTGTTGGGGGGGTCGACCCAAATTTCTTATTACGTTTTCGATTTATAAATTAAGAATAGACTGAGTATATAAAACATTAATTAATTTTGATTGATTATTTCAATCACACAGACACCAAATAAATTTTCTTAATTTAGTTACTGTCGTGTCATGATTAATTTAAAAAGATTTTAACACTTTGAGGCGTAGTGTACACTCATGGGCATTTCTAAAAATGTAACTCGTATATGATGGGTTACAGTCAAAAGATCATCAGATAGTCTCTTTACCGTGAAGGCATGACGGACCATACAAAACAATCGCTCTCTCTCTCTATCTCGCTTTCTCTTTCTTTTTTTCTTTCTTTCTTTCTGTCTTTCTTTCTCTCTCTCTTTCTTTCTCCCTCGTTCTCTTTCTCTATCGCTCTTCCTCTCTCTCTCTCTCTCTCTCATTGAATCTCTCTTAAGAAAGCTGGTTCTATTGCGGTTCTGTCGTGTCGTGGCATGATTAATTTAAAAAGATTGTAACACTTTGGGGCGTAGTGTACACTCATGTGCATTACTAAAAATGAAACCCACATCTGACGTCAACCTGGGTTACAGCCAAAAGATAATTAGATAGTCTCTTTATCGTGAAGACATGACGGACTATACAAAACAATCGCTTTCTCTCTCTTTCTCGCTCTCTCTTTCTTTTTTTCTCTCTCGTTCTCTTTCTCTCTCTCATTGACTCTCTTTTAAGAGAGTTGGTTCTGTTGCGGTTTTCCAAACCGACCTTTGTTCACTCCTCTATCTTCTGTGATTGCATCATGGTCGACAAAGATGTATGTATGTTTTATGACTTGGTATTCGTAGGTTCGTCTGAATCTGGGAATACCTGGTATGGCATTACGATTTGTTTCATAGTGTATGGAATCCTCCTTGGTAGTCTCAGCTAATATTAATTTTCATACAGTGTATAGGGCGATTTTTGTCGCATTTGAAGCGATCAACCGTTTGAAGATAAAACACTATCAAGTTTGACGTCTACTTTGACTATCACTCAACTACGGTTCATCTTCTTTAAAACAATACAATATGGATCTCAATACAACGAAAATTGGTTAGTGATCGTTCATTTCGTTCACCTGATGATCAATCCTCGCCAAGCAAAGAAGAGCCGTCACAAAAAAAAACGATATGGTGATCAATAATTTTGGCCATGTGTACAATCTATCCTAATCGAATCGGAGGTATCGCAGTTCCAAGTATTAAATTTGACCACCTGACCAATTTTCCCAAGAGGAATCATACATCGAGATCACAAAAACAATCTGCATGGCAGGATCAAAAAGGACGGTTCAACCAGATCGCAATGAAACGTGTCCAAAACAAGTGGATCGAGAACACAAAAATAATCTGCATGGCAGGATCAAAACGTTGATCGTTCAACCAGATCGCAATGCAACGTGTGCAAAACAAGTGTATCTAGATCCTATTCGAGAGAAGATAAGTCGCAAAGAACACGGGTCAAACAACGAAGTACATTCTAATAGAACCATCTTGCGTTACTCGAACTAAAGATCACTGACGTCTTGTGTTGAAAATCACGGACGTCATTTCTTATGAGGTCCGTCATGTCATTTATGATGAGCGGAGGCTAATGTATAGGAATGTCCGTGACCGAACTTATAACTTAACTGATGTCGTTAGGTGAATATTAGTTTTGATCAGTTGTGTGAAGACATAATCACCACGCTTCTTCCTGAAAAAAGACCTTAGATGTGTCCCTTCTTTTACCAGCAAATGAACGTTGTTATACCATTTAGATATGGTGAATGGTATAACAAAGTTCATTATACTTGGTTAAAGACGGCATGTTGTGCCCTGAGGACCCATTTCATCCACACTTTTATTCCCTGCTACAGCCAAATGTTCTGGCCACAACAGGTGGATATTGAAATGATCTCCTAATTCGTTTTGAATGAGAAACAATTCTTGCTATGTACATCATACCTGAACGAGTTCATAGGTTCCATTATCACAATTAGTTTGACTTCGAGGATCTCATATATCTTAACTGCCTAAATAGTCGAGTCACAAACTTTAACCAAACGAAGCAATGCTCTCGAAAAACTCTATCAGATTATGCAAACTATCGTAAAATTGGTTGCATGAAGCAAACGATTGATATGTTGGCAAATCTCCTATGAAGTTCGATACTGTCTGCCTGTTTTATATATAAAATGAAACTTAAGGTCAAGAATGGGACGCTAGGGGTCCTATTTTATCAACATCGACTCTTTTGCATTAATCAATTGTATTGTTAGTTATTGATTTTTCAAGGTGTTGTGATTCGCTTATAGCCTTGCCCTAAAGGTATATGATTTGAACACAAAGAGACGAATCTCATCTTCAGTTAGTGGCTAAATATATCAACCGCCCCTGCTGTTTCCGAGGTCGTACTTTTTCTGTACGAGTGTAATGGTTTAAGATTATATGACTATTGTGCCGGCCAAATATCGTTGACGACCATCAGTTTCGGCTGAACGCCTTAGAATATACAAAAGCTCTATATATAGTATTGACATGGAAGGTCGGCCCATAAGATTTACACTCCATTTGCGCTCTTTGGTCCACTATCGTTATACTATCTCGCATTGATGGTACGTAAGCGAAAGTTGTTCTTTCGAGAAAGGTGCGCGAGCGAAATTTTGACCAAAACACTATTACAAGATTTATAAAACCAATTGCCTTTCAGTTCCCCATACACTCGCGTATGTATATGAGTACGCGCGATTTCCGGTTCTTGTGTATGGTTCCATACACACACGCACACCTATCAAGTTAAGTGGTTGGTTTGACATTTTAATTTAAAAAGTTGTATTAACCGTAATACAAACATCGTCTTATATGCATAATCATGAAGGCATTGAATTGTATGAATATGTATACTGTCGATGGAAAGTAGATGGTGGTAAGAAGAAACTGCTGAAGAATTTGTTTAACTATGTTTGTAAAATTCACATAACTTCGTCTTCTTTGTTTACTTCTTTGATATAAAAACTAGAAAACTGGTTTCTTTTTATTACCTCTACGTTGTAAGAATTCTTGGTGCTATTGAGTACGAAAAGGCACTTACAATAAGATCTTTATACATACATGCGAGTATAGTTACGTCGTCTTACAAATCTTTTCTGTGCCTTATATTCAATTATGTTTGATTTTTTGTTTGAGCCATGAACCGCACATTGAGTTCCCATGACTTGACGGTTTTATATATTGATTTGAATCAACTGGGTGGTCAATTGACCTCTGTTGCACAGAGTAGAATGGTAGACTGTGAGCACGTACTTAAGTAGTGTGCTTGTAAGTGCGGCACTAATACATAGGGAGGTTCTTCTCTGAAAATTCATTAGGAATTTAAAGCTTGCCCAGTCTGGTTACTAAATAGTCTAGCTAAATAACTCTAATGACTGAAGTACAGAGCCAGTGCATATAACTTTGAGTTCCAGCCCCAATCATTTCCCAAAAAACGGTTTCTTTACTCTTTGTTTCTGAGAGACCGCAAAGTACATCATGTGTTGGCACATATTGAGGCATTTTCAAAGGCACAATCGGAACAGGTTATTTATGACCAAGTTCTTGAGAAGGGAGAACAATACATCTCATTCCATTCGTAAAACTGCTGGCAGTGGTGTTATGATCCAGCATTTTATTCAGCTTCTGAGCGACCTCTCTATGCCTAAACTCGTAAGAGTTCGTGTGATTCTCTTTGATTTGACGTTGTTAAATGAGCCCTTTATATCCAGAATGTTTATCATGAAGTCTTTCTTAAGTAACCGAGATGGCTTCTGAAATACGAGAATCATGCGAGTGACTTAAGTCATATACTTAAAACGTGATGGAGTCAGATTGTTACAAAATTCCTTGTATTGAAGAGATTTCTCCATAGGTCCTACAACAGAATAAAGATCGTTTCCAAACCTCTTATCTTTCAGTATTCGTACTGAGAGCTTCTTTGTTTCAATCTAGCACCTGGAATGACCTTGAGTTTCATTGGTCAAGGTCATTGAGTTGTTTTGATTGAAAAGTGTTGAATTTGGGCAGTATGTAATATTTGTAATAATACTGTCATTAAATGACCGTTGATTGAATTAGACGTAGCTCGTAAAAGTGTTCATATAGAAAGAAGGGTGCGTAACAGGCGTGAAGTGAATAAATAATGAGGCCCCGATTGTATAAATGTTATACAGGCCTGTATCAAAAATTATATTAAACACTTACTTTCGCCGATTTTCGGTCTATTCGTCCAGGGCGTTGATTTGACATTAATTGCGTGCGTTACAGTCATTAATGTTTCAATTAAAACCTCTCGATTAATTTTCGACATAATTTATGGTCACGATAGATTTTGGCTACAACAAGAACATTCTTATGTATTTTGGACTAATTAAATTCGAAACAGTTTTGAGAACCTACAACATCCGGGCACAAATGTTTTTGTTTAACAATGATGAAATTATCTTGTTCCTCTATTGTTGTGTACATACCGCTATGTTTACTTAATTTAATTAGTTGATCTCCGGTAATTAACAAAAGATGTGTGTGTACGTTACTAAGACGACAAACCTGCCTCTCAAAAACACTGTTTTGTATTTAATTCAATTCGCAATGCTTCCATATGTTAGTGAATAGTGGGAATTCGTTTTGGTTGGTCGATAGATTGCGTCCGTCACCATCATTAAAATTAGATATATGAACTGTGCATGATAAAATGTGGAAGAATCACTTCCAGACCAACACGTAAAGAGCCTGACCGAAGCTACTCTATAAGTACCTACTTGTCTTTCGTCTTCATGAACTCGATGTCTATCGATGTTTCTCCTAAAGTTAAGCATTATGCCTGTATAAGTACTGTAAGCTGGTTCGACTTTACCAAACCGACCACAGTGGCTATGGCTTATGACCACACAGCTCAAATATTTATATGGTCCGTGGCTTTACGTATGACATGGTTGCCATCATTCTCGACTGTACGTGCATAAAACACTACTCCATCTTAAGCAATTATTATAGATCGTAATTTACCAGGCTGCTGTATAAGACTATCTACTGATCCATCACATATATCTTATATCTAACAGCCTGGTAACTATTAG
This sequence comes from Tipula lateralis, assembly GCA_963932295.1. Lineage (NCBI taxonomy): Eukaryota > Metazoa > Arthropoda > Insecta > Diptera > Tipulidae > Tipula > Tipula lateralis. Next base: position 169,185,084 of record OZ010738.1, on the reverse strand, counting down.
TACCGGTAGCCAGTGGTCAGGTGTGCAGCTGCTTGCCGGAGATAACTAGTTGATACTAGCAGTGGTCAGACTAAAACAGGTCCCTAAACTATCGGGCCGGATCAAGATGTCAACCGTATACCAAGCCGATAACCCACCAGACCGAGATCCCGGTCTAAAAACCAGCTCATTCACAAATGGTGTATCTGGATACTTGGCACTCTTCAAATCTCGTACCCTTTTCTGTGTAATGTGCTTTTTTGCACCCGATACATCTGACCTTAAAAAGTTTGAGGGGCTAAAGGTCAACTGGGATGAGAGCTTAGGATCAGTGATAATTCGGGAAGGTTTATTGTGCCGAAAGAGTGATGAATACACTATATGATGAATACTTGTACAAACGACTAAATTTTTAGTTGGTTCTTCAAAGCTGTGCCGTTTCTACATCGCTGCGGGAGGGATGTGAATCGGAGTATATTCTATTCAGACACTTACCTAGTCATACATAGATACGTAATACATGAGCGATGAAATAGGTACAGTGCTTATTTAAGGTCCAATTCAGAAACCTTCATACATTCTTAAGGGTCTGGAAAACCAAAACCAGGAACTAGGGACCGATAGTTGGATCAATTATGACCAAATGACGAAACCGAAAGATATACTTCTACACCTGAGCCCGGATGAGCCATCTGTATCCAAGCTAGAGAAACTAAGGGTTCCAGCTCTTTTCAGTTCAAAAAATTAAAAAACTCAATCAAATTATCAGTATTCCAAAGCAGCTCGGATATAAATTCCCTTTTGCAATACTTAGCTGGATCTGACTTGGCCTACTATCTGACATCAAGAACACCAAGACCAGACGAGATATTTATCGGTATCTCACTGTTATTCATCCTAGACCACCTTTCACACATTTTTGGAAATTGAAGGTGCGTTTCATAACCCGTGTTTCAGTGCTTTGGTTAGTTGAACGAAACGACAACGCGATTCGTAAGTTTGGGGGATCATACCATATACCACAATCTATACAGAAGTCAAGTATTTTGGGATCTGATAAAATGGGAAGATTGCCTGACAAAAACATATTGAACAGAAAAGCTTGTGCCTGCGGCTATATGTTTCAGTTACCAGACCCATAATCTCCTTTGTCGCATATATCTGGTAAATCACAACCAGGAGAGAAGTCTAATATTTGCCCGTGCTTAGTCGTCACTCGAGAAGAAACATCAGGAGATATACTAAATTCAAATAGAAGACTATAATCCATGATGTAGTACCTGTGTGTTCCACAATCGATCTCATGCTTCAAAGTGACTCTGGGAACCAAAATAGTATAAAAGGATGATGGGGCTTCTCACCCTTTAAAAATCACTGGGATGTTTGAAATGGGATCTGATCGTGACTATCGCCTTTATACAGTCGAAAGAGGCCGGGTGGAAATCACAATAAGGAGTTGAGGTCTAATCCTATCTCGATTGTGGGCATCTCTGGATTGATGTTTTGTGTCACTTGTGCAAATATGAATCCCCACAGCAGTTTTGAAACGTGGAGGAAGGCTAGTAAAGTTTGAAGAAGCGTTATTAAACCAAAATTAAAGGTAAACGCAACTCGTCGAAACTTTGGAATTGGTTCAACTGCAAACCGTAACAAGGCCATAGGTGTGGTAGAAAAATAAGGGAATTGGGTTCCGTATTAACTCAAGCCAGAGACGTAGATGCGCGGAAGGTGTATTTTGCATCGAAGCGTGATGGTAGACGATAATTGGATTCAATTAATCCGAGCAAATATCGGAACTTAATTATCTAAACCTCCACTGGTTTAGGATAATATACCACAATAACCAGTTTTACCTCACTGACCGCGATATAGTAATCTTTACGGATGAATCAATATGTTGTAATCTGGCTGGTGCCGGACTATACGTACTAGGTTCTGAGGAGGAATTATCTATTCCTTAGATACGCTACTTGAGACTAGCAGTCTATGAGACGGAGATGAACTACAGAGATTGTCGAATCTGCAACATCTCTGACAGTCAAGCAATTGATTCCAACACTGTTTCTTTGCAAGTTGTTTGGAAGACAATGACTATCTTCAATCGACTTGGCTGTTTTAAAGCTTAGCCCGAACAGGTGTATCCTTTAGTTATATAAGTCTCGAGCCAGTCCTAGCCATGACATGGCTATGTCTTAACAAAAATTTAACAACCTGGCCTCATGTCCCTATAAGCCGCAAAGATCCCAGTTTTTGTGACTAAGACAGTCGTACTTTGAGGGTCTTACTTAGTATTCTCACTCTCACTTTCTGATTAATTACAATGCAAACTATGAACAGTGCTGAGGAGAATAAACAAAGACGATTGATTTCACGTGCTCCAGTCCAGCATATTATTACCACCGACCGTTTTATTTTAGCCAATTGAGCCTGAGTGACGGTAGAAAAACAAAACCTTGGCACAGACTTGAAATTCATGTCAAAGTTCAAAACTGCAGACTCTCGAAATCGGATTATATTTATCTACTACAATCGAACAAAATTCACTCGTTGACGCCAAATCGAACATATAGTAAATGCGTCTGCCAACAAAGTCATAAAAACTGTTTTGAGACGCCGACAAATCAGCAACCCAACTCATTTCCATTTCTTTATATACATACATACAAACATACACTCACACATACATATTCCATAACATGTCGTCTTATGCATGTACACATTATATGAGCAACAATAAAAGAAACTCGCAGCGAACAAATTCTAAGTACACGCGGTGTAACAATCATATACATAGTGATATACCATTATGATGTTGATGATGATATTGAGGAATGGAAAATGAGGTTATGTACATATTATGCTATTGTCTTACATTGTTAACCATTTTGTTGCGAAGAAAATTGTACAACAACACGAGAAATTCCTTTTGTCTTTATCAAGATGAACCAGTTCACTTTGGCATAACGAAACATGCATTGGGAAGTGTTATACGCAAATACAGACACAGTATATAGGTAAAACATTTGTTATGTACCATATATCGTTCGAGCCACCTTAACCTTGACACTATTATCGACATTCGGGGCGATGGTCAAATTGTCCGCGAAAGGGTTAAAGTATCGTAAAAATGAACAGCAGACAAAATCAATATTCGTCTTGACTTTGGAATTTTGCCATCGTTATGTGCCGTTCGCACACACATATGCTTTTATGCACAACACAAAAGAAACGAGATTGCAGACAAATCGAGATGAGAAAAATCGTTTTTTTTGTTATAATATACTGTTTGAAGACGCTTTTGGGTGGTTTAGTAGTGCACAGTTGTTATACTGCACAGCGCACAATGGCGCGGTTATTCAACTTTATAAGCTTTTCGTATTAATTTTTGTATCGACCCTATATATCGATCGCACAAAACAAGACGTGTATATTGTTTGATAGTTGGAATGCAATCAGCGATTCGATACACCGACCAAATCTAAACGTTATTGTATCATTATTTCTCGTATTGGGTACAGTGGAGCCGCGATAATTTCGATACCGAAATGTTGAGATTTTCAAAATGTACTACACACTGCAGAGCAGGTCAAAGTACTTAAATGATAGGGACGGTACTGTTGATAATTATTGTTGCGCGAATACAGTGATGCATTTCAGGTATATGTGTGTAAGCGTTACAAATTGTCAATTCGGAATTTCAATGAGTCTTAAATTAACCAGTTTGCAATCGTCAAGGTATATAACGTCAACGGAGCTTGTCATCGAATTCTGTTTATTCTAGAAATGAGTCAATAACGTTCACTTTATATGTCGAAATCAATTCTAAGTCATATAAATTTATTGCACCCGTGCAGGTATAGTAAAAGGTTTGAATGTGGTCCTGAGAATATTTCTGAATTTTACTTGAATCTACTTTGTTTAGTCCAAATATTTGGAACTCGGATCGATTGTCACTACTTTTCGTGTATTAATGCTACTTGTTGGGCTGGGAAGTCATAAGCTTCCAATGATTTTTGAGTTCCACTATAAACGATTATTAATCTTATGCTGCATACTACTGAGCAGTGAAACGTATTTATTACAATTGCCAAATTGAGCGATGGTTGAAGCTTCTTCGTTGGATTCGCTGATTTAAATCCTAATGGGATCGAGTTCTAAAAGAGTTTTTTGAACGGAACATGCCCACCACAACCTATATTGAAGTGTAGAATACACGGAATACCCCATCTTTCTTATCAGTGGTTAAGGATACGGCCAATCTACGAATAGCCAGATTTGCTCTTTAACAGAAGGTACAAAAAAACACTCATCTGTTTGGAGGCCGAACTAGCTTGCTGACAAGGTTATATCGTGAAGAAGTAATTGTGGAGTGGTTATAGTCCGGAGTACATTGTAGTAGTAGTCGCTATAGAACCTGTAATGATCGCGTTTGGTTTGAGAATTAGCTCCATCGACCAAGTATTTAATCTTATACAATTTATTTTGAGAATTAAATCAAGTGACAGGTTTGGATAATCTGGATAAAATCAAATCATATATACTATAGGGTTATTAGGGGTTATTTTAACCCGACTGTTGGGTTTATTGCTGAACACATGCGATTTTTAAGGCAATGTAAGCCAGAGGTTGCTGTCTCACCCTTAGCAGGTGAGACAGCAACCTCTATTTGCAAAGCTCAAAGTTGGTGTAGTCCTAACAGCTGAACCCAAAGGTTAGAGAACCTGCTATCATCCCATCTTCCACCTCAAACGAAATTTATTAAAAATTCTGACTGAATTCTGGATCTCAATCTCATGTAAAGAAATATGTCCGATGGGGGTTAACTGTATTAACTGGTAGGCCAATTCTGATCACTTAAACGGGAAATGATTTATGCAGTAATGGAAATCTTTCGTAAACTCGTGTAATTTAGACATGACTAGGTTATCATGTCACAATAACGTCACCTTTCGGATTTCTTTCTAATGCAGTATTTTGACGTTGAACGAAACCATCAATATGAAAATGAGCCTCATAGCTGAAAATGGGATTTAAAAGGCCAGCATCAACTTCTTGTTGTTTAATTGCCCAACGAACTTATGTGGGTAGCCAGTAGACTTCGGGTCTTGATTCAATTGATGCAAATCTTTTGCGAGCTTTTTGAAAAGTTTAATTCTTAATAACGTTCCTGCATTGCTATTCATGTGCTCTCAGCAACACTCTTACGAACTGCTTCGATAGAAAAAACTCAAAAGTGGCATAACAACTTAAGAAGGCTATATGAGGTTAGCTATATAAGTTCATAGCCTAGGATGATGTCTCGCCTAGGATGATATATAAAGTTGTTTAAGGCACCTAGGGTACTTATGGGGTTTCAACTGAAAACGAATATAACTTATAGGTAGCTCCTAGTTAGTAACTTCATTCACGCACTGAGGGATAGGAACTGCTTTTAGAGCAGGGAGTTATTATTGGCCACCATCAACAGTTTATGGCACGGTACGGCGCATACTAGCAATGAGTTTTGATATCCAACAATTTGAAGTAGCTCGAGAATCGACACCTGGCTACTACAGTTGGAACTATAAAAGCCAACGAAATAATCAGACTATAAGAACGACTACCAGCTTGAAGAATAATGTACCTCTATCAATTAATACTGTTGGTATATCCTTATGCTACTAAGCTCGGGTCCAATATTGACTAATGGGATCTAGTAAATAAGTATTGAGACCACGAAACCAATAAAGCTTTATTCACAGAGTATAATCCCGATGGATGGTTTACTTCGAGCTTGAGGTGGGTGGAGAATATTGCGCTAAAGATTGTTCGGTAAGTAAAAACAACGCGACCAAGGGGTTTCAGTATTCGCAACTGAAGACATTCTGCCAGTTACTTATATAAGGAAATTGATCAATTCATCAACAGCATACGTCATGTAGCGAGAGATAATACCCTAGGGTGTTGCAAGTGTTAGGACTGATAACAGTAAAAAGGATACCCGAAAGCACTGGTGGTAGAGACTCGCAATTAGCTGTGTAATCAGCTTCAACTAATAATTAAAGAAATTAAGAACGAGTACAGCCCAACATCAATTTCAATTAGTCTTTGTTTGTAATTCCAGAACCTCGAAGATATTAGGGATAGTATTACTCAAGTAGCTCATACCAAGAGAAGTAAAACAAGTGCCGTCTCATTTCAGCTTTAGAGAAACCTTAATAGAGCAACAACACTGATATCTTGAGAAAGCATCTTCAAAACTGAAGCTCTAAGCTATGGAGACAAGGCCTCGAATAGATTTGCCAAAGCAGGTTTATCAGGTAATAAAATCGGTTATAGTCATTATCTTGTCTCTGACAAGATATAAGCACAAGATCCGTGTGCAAATTATACTGAATTCCATGTGAAAATCCTGTCAAATACTAAGGAATTTCACCATTCTCAGCATCGTCAAATATGGAGGGAAGTGGGCCTGCACACAACTACTATCTAGCCGGTCCTGGGTTATACATACAAAATCCTGAGGTCGAATTATCTATCACCCTTGGTAGGTACGCTGCTGTTCTTCAAACGGAAATTTTAAGAGCAGCACTCTTTACAAAGGAGATGAACTGCAGAGATTGTTGTATCTGCATACTTTCTGACAGCTAGACTGCTCTAAAGGCAAATGATTCCAATACTGTTTCATCGAAACTTGTTTTGGATACACTGGTTGACAACCTGAGCCCGTTTTAGGAGTTTTCTCTTAAACGAGAAATTGACTATCACTTTGGTGATTTACACCAAAAGAGATGGATTAGTCTCATCTCCTGTCGACTATCCAAAATCTTCTTTGGATCAAGAAACCAGCAAAGGTCCCAGTTCTTCTTAGTTGCTGGGCATTCTCACGGGTCATTGCTCCCGAATCATATGTTCCAAATGAACATTCGGAACATCGCACACTGCGAACAGTGTGGGGGAGGAGAAGAAGAAACTGTTGAGCATTTCTTGTGCTCTTGTTCCTCATATTCTTGCACTCCTTTGAATCACAATTTCTATTTGAGGAGCAACTGATGACCTTGACTATATGAAGTCCAGACCTTTCAGGCCTAGAGGTTGTCATGTTGACAAACGAGTTTTCGGATTAAAAACATATTATAGATATAAAATAAACCGGAGAGGGTCAGACAGTGTGCTTGAAATCAAAGGGTAGAGGCATTTAATTTCATTTAGACCTTTCTTCTTCAGTTTCATCCTTATTACATGTTCTATAATTGCTTTCTTGTTCACTATACGAACACGAGACTTACAAAAGATCATAGTAATACTTATATACTACGACTCTATTTTAGGCCAAACACTTCTTGCTATCTTAGCTTTTATTTCATTCTTTGAACCTTTGGGGCAGCATCTGAGCGGTCTCACGCTGGTAAGTTAAAGGATTAAATGTGGTCCTGAGAATATTTTAAAATATTGCTTGAATCTTTCTATTTAGTCCAAGGGTTTCGAACTCGGATCCATCGTTCCTACTTTTCGTTTACTAACGCAAACTACAAGTAGGTCTGGGAAGTCATCCTACGAACATTAATCATATGCTGCATGCTACTGAGCAGTGAAGCGTATTTATGTATGAACAAGTTCGCCTACATGCACCCTATCACGATTGCTTCTTGATTTGTAAGTTTTGGTTAGGGATTGACAAAATTGAGATCTAATGGGTTCGCGTTATAAGAGCTTTGTTTAACACCATATCGATGATACGGACGGTCCAAGACGATATCCAGGTTTATTTTTTAGCAGGTTGTTTCATCAAAAACACTCATCTGTTTGGAGGCCGAACCATAACATATCCACGATATACATATCCATTGATGATAAGGTCGTCAAGAAGAAATTGTCGAGTGGTTATAATCCGCAATATCGCGAGAGAGAGAGAGCTGGTTCGAATTGAACTGGAGTAATGTGAACCCCCTCACATGAATCACACAATCTTCCTCGGCAGTGATCATACTTGTTCTGCGATTTGTCAATTATCTGGAGAGAATCAGATCGTAGACTATAAACAAATTAGGAGTTGTTTTAATCCGACTAATGGATTTATTGCTGAACACATTAGATTTTTAAGGTTAGGTAAGTCCTTTTTAACAAGTATAAGATCATCGAGAGAGCTACCTCTATCTGCTTAAAGTATGTGTAGATCAGTTGGTGTAGATAAGATCCTAACAGCTGAATCGAAAGGTCAGAGATCCGACTATTATCCCACCTTTCATCTCAAACGAATTATAGCAAAAATGCTGATTGTATTCTGGATCTTATCTCTCGTACATTGGGTCGAGATAAAATTTTTGATTGATACATAGAGTATACAGTAGTGTAGAGCTATGAATGAGGTACGATCGCGGTCGCGAAAGTGTTAAATTGTATTATCTGCGGAAGGCCAATTCTGATCACCTTAACGGGAGGTGACATATGTAGTAATCTTTATCGGGTTCTATGACATATCTGGTTGACACTCCATTTCGTCAACATCTATATTGTGTAATTAAAACACAAACAACTAGGTTATCATGTCACAATAACGTCACCTTTTGTATGTTTTTCTCTTTGAGAGCCTCATGCGATATTTTAACGTTTAACGAAACGATCAATACGAAAATGAGCCTCATGGCTGAAAACGGTTGTGAAAAGGCCAGCATTAACTTCTTGTTATTTCATAATCTACCCAACGAACCATAATCTACCGAATCTACCCATCCCTGTGAGTATTCAGTAGACTTTGGCTCTCAAATCAATTGAACTTTGAAAACATTTTGAAGACCTCATTGCTGTTCATGTACTCTCACCAACACTCTGACGAACTGCTTGATGATTTATGTTGAACAACTTGTAGAAAGGACGATCAAAGTGTCTAAGGTCACTAATTGAGCCACACATCATTTACTTTGGTGTTAGATAAAATCAAAACCACCTATATTTAGTCCCGATAAATTCGTTTATCTTAAGTAACACAGTACATGTATCCCTGTTTCGAAACAATTAAGATGCAATATTCTTCCGCAAATGAGGGTGTATGAACGAAAATCTAGCCTAGTGACGTCAACAGAACGAGATACAAACTGCTATCATAAATTTATGCTGTCATTATGCACAGACCAATCGAAAATCACGCTTGGAGTCTATAATTTTCTCTTGTCTAACAATACCGAAGCTTCTGAGCTCATCGTTAGAGACTGAAATGATTTTGGCACTAAGTGGCCAAATGTCCAATTGACAGAAAAACACGTAGGATGATGTCAATCTGGAATTGATTTTAACATTTTAAAACGTCTAAACGAGAGATTATCTCCTCCGCTTTAGCACAGTAGTTTTTGGAACAGGTAAAAACGTAACTATCTATATATGTAGTTGTTCAAGGTACCTAGGGTACTTATAGGGTTTCCACCGAAACTGATTAGAGCTTATAGGTAGCTCCTATAAACCTCATTCACATCCTGATGGAGAGGTACTGCTTTTATAGCAGGAAAGTATTACTGACCACCATCAATTGCCTATGGTACGGTATGGCACAAACTAGCAATGAGTTTTGATAACCAATGAATTTTTAATAGCTCGAGAGTCGAAACCTGAGTTCTTAAGTTGATTGAGACTATGAAAAATCAACAAAATAATCGGACTGTAAGAACGATCACCAGCTGGATGTATAATGAACCTCTATCAATTAATGCTGTTGGTATATCCTAAGCTACTGGGTTGGTATCCTACTAAGCTCACGTTAGAGCATTATTCACAGAGTATAATCCTAATGGACGGTTTATTGAGAGCCAGTTCGGCTGGTAAACATTGCGCTAAAGATTGTTCGATAAGTAAAAACAACGCGGCCAATGGCTTTCAGTATTTGCAATCGAAGACATGCTGCCAGTTTATATAAGGAAGTTGAGCAATTCATCAACAGCATACTGCATGTAGCAAGAGATAACATCCTTGTTCTAGTGTTAGAACTAGAGTGTTACAACTCTGCAAGTGTAAGGACTGATAACAGTAAAACGAAAACCCGAAAACAATGATGGTACAGCCTCGCCGTTCACTGTGTAATATGCTTTCTATCTTTGCAATCTGGCTCTAGGCTATCCCAACTGTTTTGCGGTTGGCTTATTTACGTCCTTCTTTATGCCATTACATAACGAAATCGAGGACATACAACTATAGGTCCGATTTGCGTATAGAACCATCTACACATTGCATAGCTTCATGCCAGCCTATAGTACTGTCATGGAAGATGGATTGACCCATGAATTCTGCACTCCAACAGGAGGTCATAGATGTGTTCATTCACACTACCGGTCGTAATCAGAAAAATATCTTGTGCATCCTGTGCCTATCGTGATACGTACCCGGTACCTTCCTTTAGAGAAAAGCATGCATCTTCGAAACTGAAGCTCTAAGCTATGGAGACATGGCCTCGAATAGGTTTGCCAAAGCAGGCTTATCAGGTAATAAAGTCGGTTATAGATAATCGATGTTTTGAGTGAAATATGAAGATGAATGATTGAAGACATAGAAATCATCAGCACAAGATCCGTGTGCAAATTATACTGAACTCTCTGTGAAAATACTGTCAAATTTTTAGGCATTGATACTTTAAGATTAGCACAAAGGAACATACGCCCAGAAGGGTAAAAATAAATTCAAGCCATCATTGCAACAGTCCCCAATGTCCGTTGGCCTCAAAGCGTTATCAAAATGCGCCTTGCACTATATGAAGCCTTTCAGGTTCAGAAGTTGTCATGTTGACAAATGAGTTTGCGAGATGAGTTATAAAATATAGCTACACCTAGACCTATAATACTGTCATGATTCTTATCGTAAAACACAAATGGTCTATCTAAACAGTTTCGGCCTTAGAACAGATTATGGATATCAACCGGTAAGGGTCAGACAGTGTGCTTGCAATTAAAGGGTAGAAAGTGATAGTAAAGTGTCGAGATCACGCTCTGCATGCTAGTACGGAGTAGAGGGTGTAATGATGTCTTTCGATAAAGGAAGAGTATGCTGTTATGTCTCGAAAATTCTTCGATATTATTTACATTATACAAGCTCTGATAAGATCCAAGAGCGTTCAAGTGCTTACTTTCTTCTAATGTGGAACAGGGATAAGTATCTACCTTTCCACACCCTCTCAGTAGTAGAAGGTATTCATTTGCATTTAGACATTTCTTGTCACAGCTTCATCGTTATGGCATGTTCTTCAACTGCTTTCGTGTTTACTATACGAACACGAGACTTACGAAAGATCGTAGTAATACCAACTACTACGACCCTTCGTTAATCAAGTCTTCGTATAGTAAAATAAGAAATCTGTCTAGTTTAGACCAACAATTTTTTGCTATCATGGCTTTTGTCACATACTTTGAACCTTTGCGGCAGCATCTGAAAAGTCATACGCTAGTTAGTTTGTCCGCAACAGCTATCACCTTAGTTTGGTACACATAGCAGTTACCAGGAGACAGACCGAGTTCAAGGTATCGATTTGACACAGTTTAATCAGTCCAAATGCCAACACAAACTACCAAGGTTAGCCTATTGAGGAGTACAAACGAAAGTTCAAAATTTGCATACGATTATAATAATTTATGTACATGACTCGTCGTATATGTATCTCACATACGACACTCGAAAAAAATTTATGTTTGCCCCTCTGCTACCCCACTCCCTAAAATCGCGACTCGAATATTGTTTTTGTTTTGAATAAAAGTCCAACTTTTAAATTAGAAAACCAACAACACAAAAAGTTCAAAGGTCTTACATATATATAATTTGGTTTGAAAACGAAAATACAAAACAAATCAGGGATTGAGAACCTTCCCAACTTTTATTGATTGCAATTATATATAAAGTGCGGCGCGTACATATAAGGTTTCGTATGTAATCCGATAATTGTTGTACTTCCTCCATATCAAACAATAACAATGTGTGACGTCATAATAGTTAATTACTAAACTATACGGATCACAAGACCGACCGATTATCTAACATACGTATATGTTATCTTCGTGTAACGATAACGTGACTACCTGATAGCAATAAAGTTGAGTAAATGTAGGTTTTAGTGTACACACATATATGTATGTGATATCCCTTTAATCGGCACGATTTATGTATAATTAAAAACCGATTAACGGTTCAAAAATCACCTACCTTGAAAAATTTAAGTAAATCCCAAAACACGTACAGTTTTAATCCCAGATTCTTGAGTTCACTTAACCAAAAAAACACTTGAGCACACTTAGTAAGCAAAACACTATACACTATGTCGGACAGGTGGTTCGCCCCCTTAAAAAATTTTTGCGCGAAAAACCTGTATCCAGTGGTCACTACACAACAACCGTTATATCACTTTATATAAGTAGCATAACACATGTACCCGCAACTTTATGTTTCACAGAAGTTTGTGTGTAAACAAAACACAAAATGGCTTACGATACAAACAGTAAATAGTGTAAAGTAAACAGAAAAAAAATTCTTTCTTTGAAGTATTTAAAAATTGCAAAGAATTTTGTATTTTGCAAACAAAACAACAAATTTAACAATAATAATATTAATCACCGTAGAACGAAAAACGAACGCACACCTTTCACTATCACGTTTCGTTGCTTACTGATGATTTTTTGTCGGTTTTTTGCTTCAAAATTTACAAACACATACAAAAGTGTTTGATAATTTTTTGTATTTAATTGAAATCGAGATTGTATATATTATACAAGGTTGGATGATTTATAATGTTGTGCTATTGAATAATAGATGGTAGTGCGTATCGTAAAAAACTGACGTGGTTCTTTTTGACAATGCTAGGTGTCAGTTTTGTATAAATCAAAAAATAATGTGTCTTTACTATATTGTATGTGGTAAATTATACAATTACAACTAATCAAAACTAGATGTCACAGCGTATTAGAAAGTATATATATTGTTGTATTGTTAATGACGCGAGCGAGATCTCTGATTTAATAGTATCGTTAATATAATATTTACATAATTTGTTTAAAATTTATTGATTGTACAAAACTCGCGGACATGAATGTCAGAACAATCAATCAGCTACTATATAGAGTACACAACCTGCAATGATATCTCAATCGTTGACGGATGCGGTTTGAAATGCTAATCTGGCCAAATGAGGTAAAGGACAAAGCTGCACCAGTTGAAGGCAATGGGTTCGAATGCCGATAGGGACGGCAAATTGAGCCTATCGTGCTATTTGGCTATTATAGCGTAAGGTGGCTCAGTGGTTAAAGCTGTGGCAGTTGGAGCGGGAGGTACTGGGTTCGAATCCCGATAGGGGCAGGATGCAAAAGGGATTTTTCACCATCTGATTACGATCGGTGGTGTGAATGAACACATACCCCCTGTTGGAGTGCAGAACTCATGGGCCGACCCATCTTCCATGTCAGTACTATAGGCTGGTGTGGAGCTATGCAATGCGCAGATGGTTCTACGAAAATCGGACCTATAGCCGTACGTCCTCGATTTGGCCGTTAAGGCGTAAAGTAGGACGTAAATAAGCGAACCGCGAAAGAGCTGGGAGAGCCTTGAGCCCCAAAAAAGATAGCATAGAATAAAATATAAAAAAAAAAAAAAAAAAAAAAAAAAAAAAAGAAATAAATAAGTGAACGGAGAGTTGAGAATGCGTTCGGCCCAAAAATAAATTGCGAATATTAGAAACAAACACTTACGGGGTGTTCTCAAACTGTAAGGTTTTAGAAAAGAACTGAAATTGGAGAATTCTAGCATTGATTATACAAACTTAACCAGACACTTCGATCGAGAAATGATTATGAAACTCTGCATCAAAAACTAGTTAGCGTTAGATTCGGAACCTTATAGAGAAGCCCGATGGAACTCACAAGAGTACGAATTTGGACACCATAGAGGTTTCAGACAAGAAGCAAATGTTAGTGGTTAAAAGAGTTTCTCATCGTGTCGCTGGAATGACCCAGCTTAGTAGATCCTTACGTGGTTTTACTCCAACCAGCCTTTGTTTTCTTCCATTATGTCATTCATTGCTGGTCTTACTACTTTTATTTCCATTTGCACGGGTTCCAGTCCAATGACATCCTCATTATCTTACTTGGTGATTTCCTCAGCGTATGGCCAATCCATTTACACTTTCATCTTTTTCATTCCGGCCTGTATGTCTGGCTGATTTTTTTTCTATGCCGTTCAATGTTAGTTATGGTGTTTGGCCAGAAGCATTTCAGTATTCGTTTAAGGGACCTGATCTTGGTCTTGCGTGACAGGGTACAAGATCTGATAGCTGTTGTATTTTCTGCTGAATGTCAGAGTGTTAGTGTGTAAGCAGGTATATGCAGATACCTGTTTATCCCCATTGCATAACATTATGAGGCATGACATTCAATTTGCGCATTACATTATCCAATACAATAAGGAACAGTGTGGTTAGAGTACGCATCTTTGCCTTACTCCTCGAGTGATATATATATATATATATATATATATATATATATATATATATATATATATATATATATATATATATATATATATATATATATATATATATATATATATATATATATATATATTTATATATATATATATATATATATATATATATATATATATATATATATATATATATATATATATATATAATATATATATATATATATATATATATATATATATATATATATATATATATATATATATATATATATATATATATATATATTGGATATAGTTTCCAGTATCCCGATACATTCTTTGCATAAGCTCAGTGGTGCAGGTACAATGGTGAATTCCATTCACTGTATTGATGATCCGGATAGAGTTGATGAAGTCACTGTAATTTCTACATGGTCCAAGCCCATCTTGTTCGTTCCTTGATTTTACATTTATCGTAGAGGTGAGATTATGTTAAAGATGGTCTCTGTGAGTATCTTTATTGTTGTGTTGAGCAAAGAGTTACGTCATCATCTTTTGCATTCTCTTAGATCACCTTTCTTGTGGATTGCAATGGCCAAGCGTTCCTTTAATTTTAGTATTCTACCAGTATTCAACATTTCTTGGATTATTGATGTTTGCGTGGTTGGAACTGTAAATTAATCTCCTTTAAATATTTCAGCGATGATACGGTCTGGCCTATAGTAGCCTTCCGCTTCATTGGTGGACGAGGTTGCTAGTTTCGTTATGGTTGAGATCTATGGACGTCAGAAAGTCGTCCATAAGACGGTTCTCTTGTACAGTTAACATAAAAGTATTCTTTCCATGTATATTGCTCATCATACCGGTTTCACCGGTTAGATCATTTATTGGTGAATTTTCCAGAAACCTTTGATTGCTATAGTGTGCTCATTTTTCTGCTTTTTCTGCAGTCTTGAGAATATCTTCTATGTATTTTCAGCGATTATTCCTTTGCATTTTCTTCACTTCCTTATCTATGTGTCTCATATTTTCTTCTAGTTTCCGTTGTATCCTGGTTGCATACTACCAATTGATGGTGTGCACATTGTTCTAACATCGTGTAGGTAATTCGTGATCAATTTGATCCTTGGTCTTACCATTAAGCAAAGGCCAAGTTGATTTATGGATATCTTTGCGTAGGAAGTTACTGCTTCCAGGTCGGAAGCTATGTTTCACCTTCTCCCCGTGGACATTTATGGTAAGCAGATGGCGGTGATTACGGCCACTTAACTATCAGCCATATCTCAGTGGAAATGTGTTCGGACAGGACACTCGATGATAGTTAGATGGATGGCTGAGGAAGGAACTGGCGAATCTAGCAAAGTACCACCGACTTTATGCTTCGAAAAAATGTTCCGAACTACCTGCCCCTGGGAATCGTGGAGGAGCGGGTCGGCTGCGGAAACGGAAGCATTGCAGTTCTTTACGGATGGCGCCAAACTATACACGGTAAAGTAGGAGCTGGAGTCTTCTGTGATAAATTAGAAGTAGATATAGCAGTTCGTCTCCCTGATCACTGCAGTGTGTACCAGGCAGAGGTGAGCGCGATTGAAGAGGTCCTGAACTGGTTGGGACATAATGTGGTATCCTCGACTGATCTCTTAATGATATGAGTGGGCATTTTAGCACAGATAGTCTGGGAAACTGCAGGATGAACAAACTAGTGCGGCATGGTACAACTTTCCAACTGCTACCGGAAAGGGCAAAGTTAACGAGATCGGTTAAGGCACTCAAGACTGAACTTAAAAGGAGGCAGTAGCGTCAGCGAACGATGTGTGACAGGACACAAAGACACTGCTCTCCTTAAGAAGATGTGAACTAAAAACCATCGTGGGGGTTCTCACAGGACACTGCCTACTTGGAGAACAGGCGAGGAGGCTCGGTCTAGAAATTAATAACTTTCGTAGAAGCTGTATGGACAAGGAGAAAGAAGACACGGTAGGCCAGCTCCTACGCCCATGCCCGGCTTTGGCACACAAAAGACATGAATATTTGGGTAAGTTCTTAATGAACTGCCTCTTTGATCTCGAAAGCTGTAAGGTGCGATACTTTTCACGCTACGTAAGTAGCTCAAACTGGTTCTCATAAGGCAAATAGAGAAGTAAGATCCTGTGGTATCACAACGGCCGGTCTAAGTGTGCTGAAACAGCCACTCAACCTAACCTAACCTATACTGCTTCCAACAATCGATAACTTGTGCTAATCTGGTTATTTTTGTTAGAGGTCTAATGTTCCAGATTCCAAATTGTGTCCGAGTACGACATCTACCGATCGATATATGACTTTGCTAGTTTGTGTTGTTCCTTCTATAGTGTTTGTTTCTGTAATCATTATTCAGATTAATGAATGATTGGTCCATTGAATCCAATTCAGTTTTCAGGACAAGGTGTCACCCAATTTTTTATTAACCCAAGCAAATGTTGCTTGACGTAGTAAAACTGTTACTTTTGATAGTTCACAGTAAATCCGAGAGCTTTTTGCCAGTGCATACTTTTAGACAAATGTACCGATAAAACTGCCTTAATACAACTTTCGGCTAATGCTTCAAAAAGCTCTGCTGCCTTTCAAGATATAGTCTGTGGAACATCTACTTGTTATACAATTGAATGTATGTACATGTATAAATTTGTCTTCTAGCTTCGTCTCGTATACTTAAGATTATAACATTATGGTAATTTAGCGCATATATATAAAAAGTACAAATGAAAGCTTTTTACATCAAATTGGATACTAAACTTTATTAGCTGGAATGAAAATGTTTTTAAATTATTCATCCTTACACGTCTATATCGTTCGTTCTATACCGAAAGTTGTACTCGTACACAGAAAAAAGTGAATTTATCGTAAATCCTATAGATACGAGATATAACAACAAAAAGCTCTTTTTCTACAACAAAAAAGCTCCTTAATATAATCATAAATTTTGTTGTTTTATTGTTTTAAAATCACAAAAAAAAAGTTTAACACAAAGACGAATTATCTTGAATTTATTTCTTGTGTGTTATCACCATATACTAAATTAAAAGACGAACCCCAAGACTAACGACTCGTTACTCTCTCTCTCCAATAGAGTTTGACACTGTATACCATCATCTCGGTGCGAGACAACACCAACTGATAAGCGTACATATTTTTTGTGCTCATGATGTGTGTGTATGTGTGTGTTATGTTTTTGTCTTAAGTTTATTTTTTTAAGATGGTGAACGTTGAGGTAGGGGAGGGGGAGTGAAACTGTCAAATTTTTTGTCTTGTGGTGGTGTGTATGAATTTTGTTATGTCGTACACTTGTTTCACAATCGTTCAGTTGGGTTCTTATTTACAGTTTTTGTATTATTCTTTCGATGACGACAACAACGATGATGTTGATGAGAATTTATCGATGCGATAAGGCTTTAATGGCAATGACTTTTATCCTTTTTGATCTAAACGAATTGTAAAGATTTTGTTAAATTACCGTAAAGGGGTTTAAAGGTCATTTAAAAGCTCTACAATATCGTTTACTAGTTTAGTCGTACCAAGGGTGTACGTAGTCGATAATCTAAATAAAGTCACGGGTGCAAGTAGCGCTGTGCATGTGGTTTCAATTCAGTGAAATATAATGGAACGGGGGAGCTTAAAACAATAACCCTCAATAGGGTCAGATGGTCAAGTCTAATCGTTACCCTATGAGCCTAAATTGGAGATAAAGGAAAGAATCAAGAACTGCTTCGTGTCGCATCACATTATTAGTCCAATATGAGAGGTTGAGATGATACGCTGGGATTTGCTCAGCTGGTCCATGAGTCCAAAAGCTTCTTGGTAATTGGATAACCACATCCATACAAATGTTAAATCTGCCCATTAACATCTTATATTACACTGGATGGTTAATAGTTTGTAGCAAAAAACATGAATTGGCTAATCACATCTAGCCCAGTCAACTTGCGCAGGGAACATCTTGTTACTTGCTAACCTTTACCCATGAAAAGCACACTGAGTTCTCTGTGATTGCGGGCATCCCTTTCGCAGTACAATTTGACTGCCTAGTAGTGCGACAAGTACAGGAACAATCAAAACGCAATACAAGTCTCTTAGCCTAATATTGTCGCGTATCACGAAACGTCCAAACAAACCGAAAGTAAGTGATAATGTCCCTCTCTTCTCAATCCTAACACACGGGATTACCAACAATCAGAGAATTTTGCGTAGATTCGATATCCTAGAGAATTCATGATCGGTTTCGACGTCATCAGTCACACGATTCCTTCAACAGAATTTTCATAACTTCGACATGGAAAAGCTCAGGTCATATTTGAGCTTCTATCTTTACAACAAGACATGCAAGCAAAACAACTGTTGAGGAGAAGAGTTGCATCTGACTAGTTTAAATCAATACGAGGCATGTGCTGGACAATTTTTGTCGCCAATATATTTTCCTGCCAGTTATGTCTAAACTCTTTGAGCAGTTACTGGTCCAAAAGAGATTAGTGTGATTGTCAATATCCAGCAGTCGATCAAGTACACACAGAATGGCCAATATTAATGAAAAGGCCTGTTTTGATGACTCGGCATGCCCCTGGTGCGATGGATATCACCCAAAGGCCAAATGTCAGAATAAGGTACACAGAAACACCGTTGACGCCACCTAGTATTTCAAAAAGGACCTTAAAGTGGACTACGTCTCAAATGAACTCAAAATCAATGCCCGAAGACATAGAGGAAGACTTCAGAGGCTGGTGTATGCAAACAGGGACGCATGGAAGCAGTTTTAATCACTGAGCCATCTGGTCGGTAAGCCCTCTAGTAAATAATCTTGATTAAGACAACGAGCTTTTATCAGACACGTCAGAAATCTACATGGTGAGGTATCAAACGAGAGGTTGGGTTTGCCTTCATGGCGTTTATAGATCAGTCGAGCATCCGTTGGAGACTGTCAAAGAAAAACCAAATTCTGAGTCTACCGCATCTAATCAAAAGCTTTGTATATATTTTCTGTAATGGTCTCCACAGTAATTTATAACATGGAGATGATTGACTCTATTCACCTTTGATTATGAATTCATAATCGTCGAAAGCTCACATCAGAATTTAAAAGCCAAACACAAAATGTTAATTGAAAGTTTCCTTTTATACCATTGGTTTTTCGTTTTTTTTTAACAGAAGCTTTTATCTACTCTATACACTGTATACCACCCTGCTACGTTGTACGTTGTATGATTGGAAATTGAACATTCATACTGCATCGTACTCGTACTCGACTATATATACACACACACAACATAATCGAGTTAACAGAAACACCAAAATTTCGAGATTATATATCGTTTTTTGGATTACAGACGACGGATGAATAGTGGAAACATAGATAAGAGCTTTTCCTAAAAGTTAGCATTTTATCGAAAGGGACGAACACAAAAAAAACCAAATTATGGACTTTACAAGCAAAAAATCAGTTGGCTTATGATCAGATACACCGTATCCACAATCAATTTTTTGCTGCTGTTCCCAAATGTATATATACTCGCATAACCAGAACGGGAAAATCGATTCGGAAAATATATAAGCTCTTGTTGGGTAAAAAAGTGATTCCCAAACAAAGTGCTGCGGACCATGATCATCGGATGATTGATGTGTACAAAAAGACTAACTCGATTGCACAGCTATGAAGACGCCTGGGCTAACCAAATTGGTAATAGTGGTCGTCTCCGTATCTCAAAGGTTCCACAACTAGCTTACCTAGCACGGCACTATCTCACTGGGACGGATAAATGGATCAACTGTACCAGGCTGGCGGGTCAATCTAAAACCTATAGCATAACTATTGGCTCAAAAGAACAAACTTTCAGAATGTCGGAATAGAAATGAACAGACCCATTACAATGACAAAGTTCGTCAGATAGAGGGTATAACCCCTATCATGAATTTACGCCGAAATGCAGCCAGAATATCAAGAGTAATTCCGAAATTGAGTTTCATCCAGGTATGTAGGTCCCGATAAAGCGTTCCTCACGTTTTGAGCAAATTACAGATATTCTGAGATCTAGAAGGATCATTCAAGACCAAAAGACTAAATCCACAAAGTAAATACGTCCACACCTTATACTGGTTTAGACATTTGTGCCTAAGCTAGAAACACCTCGATTCAAACTCTTTTAAACTCTGCGTAGGATCACAATAAGTGTGGTCCAAAACATCTCAACAGGGTTCGAACCAAACTGTCTTCCACCACCCTATAAATATAAATCCTCTCTATGTTAGACTATGTTCCATCGACAGGTCATCCCCAATCTCAACTAACCACCTCGAAGAGAACCACACATCCACGATGACTCGAAGGCACCACCAAACACAACAAGACGATCGTATTAAACCGCCAACTCGTTTATTAGAGAAACCTAGCAAAAAACAAACAACCCCTAATTCAGGCGTATTCAGACAACCCGAACTTGTATCTCATACTATTCCATTTCTTACAGTTCATGGAGGAATTCCCTTAAGAGAAAGTTTTATCTATTGTCTCTGGTGGTTGAGAAGCTACTATTTAAACTGAGAAGGGTCTGATGTCCAAAACTGTGCGAATGATCTGATTGTAATCATTAGGGGAGAATGGATGGAACATATTCAGTTCTAATGCAACATGTCATCTATTGAACTGGTCTTGGCATATCAGCAAGGTCTTTAAAAAAGCTACCCATCAGATCCATCTTCACTGAAGCTTTCTTGATATGGTGGCCAGGGCAGTTGCGTTAAATTGCAAACTTTACTAAATGAAGTTCAATGCATAGCTTGCATTGATATAAATGGATCAAAGTGAAAATGTCTGACTAGCTTTAAAGACACTGTTACGGCTGCCCAAAGCATCTGCATATCAAAAAAGATCGTGCGGAATATCTGATGAAAAGCACGTACCCACTGGAATGCTTTTGGACTATATACTGGCATAACTAGATTTTCACAAATTTTTTAGTGTGGTGCTCTCTGATCGCGATGAGTGGACTCGAGAAGCAGACGGAGCAAAGATGGACGATAGGGCAGGCATAGGGTCTTTACATAATCTGACCATGTCTAAGTTCATCGTATTTAGCTCTGGGCAAGGCTGAATTAACCAAGATGACATCCTAGAGCGATGGGTGGTTTCAAAGTTGACCACATATTGGCGCTTCTATATCACTTTTCAAACCAAATATCAGGATATTCACACTAGCTTTCTTATGGATCACGTTGCCGTCTTAAAAATGCGGCTGCTCTGTGGATCAACGCTCACTTATCCCCATAATAATAATTGTCTACTTTCGATCATTCAGTTGTCCGTATCGGCAAGTAGCTTAAGGCTATGTCCTGCTTATAAATAAATCCAATCTTACATAAGCTTTCACTATCTACTTACCGAGCTTTCTTGTACCGCAATAATAAACGGTTAGTTCTAATAGTTTGTAAAAGCTCAGCTCGATAGAACATATAACAGCATGACTTTAGCTCGTTTTGCTGTGTTTTCCATTACCTTTTAGAGCATCTCCGACCTTGAGCTCGTCAATGGTTTAAGACCTGCTGTCGTATAAAAAGATGTCCGGAACGTTCAAATCTGGATATCTGGGTGGTCAGTTAATGTAGTCTGTTTTTGACATCAGATGTCCAGGGACTTTTCATTGCAAAAATTGATTTGTTTGATTTGCAATGTGACATGGCGCACCATCTTGTTGAAACCATTCACCATCAACATCCACCGATTTGGCCATTCAATCAGACATCACTTTTTGGTAATTCAATGGCCATACTTAAAACGCCGTCAGAGTGTCTGAAATGGGATCAGACATCAACATTTGCTTCCATAAATCAGGTTCAGATAAGGTTACCACTGCCAACCATTCAGCATGTCAGCGATCTCTACCTGTCCCGTGCTTAACTTTTTTTTGTAGCGGACTTACATTCCATTATTTAATGGTCACTGCCTACGAATTTTGTGGACGACCGATAAGATCTGACGTCTTGGATCACCTGAGCCCGACCTTTAGAAATCAGCACATGGTCAATTTGGTGGCTTCAGGGAGTTTTACAGCCGTCCATGTTTCCAACTGAATGTTTTTATGAGGAAATGTACACAGACTATTGACAGGTTGGCTAATCTGATGTGTCCAATGAGAAATCCAACGTATAGTCTTGGGATATATGGTCTGGAGACCTTTCAGCCCATCGAGTATCTTGGAGCGCTACGAGTTTCAGCCAATACTCTTTCATACATGTGGTAAGGCCGTCAAACCCTCCAGGTTTTCTAAGTGACTGCACGTTCCACGTACCTCAATCTGGATACTTAAGAGGGCGTCATTGTTGTTTTGGTGGTATCCGATTTGTTTTTTTTTTGACATTTTTACATTTGTTGTTTTTTACGGATGCTGGTCGTCAACCCAGCGATCCAACCAGATTTAGTCGCCTCCTACGACGAGCTCTGGATACTGTGGTGGTATTCTATGGGTCTTATGATTCGTTCGATATTTACGAAACATGGCTGCCCCCGCTCACAGGTCTTAATGTTTAACATACCTAAAAGATGGCACACCCCGTAAAAGCACGCAGCTCAAAGGTTAGACTGTCCTGATACACACCAAAATGACATCATCTCATTCCATTCACGTTCCGATAGTAAATATTTTGCATATACGATTTACGTTTAGTTCCGCACAAAAACATCAAAAATCGGATTTACTCGTATGCGGGGGTTCATGTACAAGGGGCTATTTATACGTTAATTGTACCAAATAAAAGCTTTTACATTTAATTAATTATAGTTATCAATTGATTAACATGTTAGTAAAATATTTCGAAACAGCTTTGAGATTATTAATTAAATTTATTTTGAAGCTTTGAGAATGGGAGGTTTTACCACCCACATTGCGTATATACGATATAGGTGAGCTTTTATTATTTAAGGGTGATTTTATAGAGTTGTTGGGTAAATATTGATAGAGAACCCGACATATTTACATAAACGACATGTTGGAGACAATTAATTTAATCGTTATCGTGATATCATTCGAAATGTTATTGACAGTAATTACAAATATTTGTGCTTAGATTTGTAATAGATACGAACAAATCGATATACTTCTACATTTGGATTAGACTCGCACTAGGTCTGACTAATAAAGGGTATTTTAATCATCTGATTCGGTCCGATGGGTGGAGACATCCATGTTTCGTAAGTATTCGCCAAAAAAACAATGATCTCCCGCTTAAGTAGCCGGAAACGAGATTGAGGATTGGCATGTGGAACATACAGTTTCTTCGGAAACCTGGCGTGCGTTTGCAAATTGAAAACCATGTGTCCCAAGGCTACACATTGCTTCACAGTGGAGATGACCTCGGAAATATTGAAGTTGGATTTCTCATTGGGCTACAGGTAAAAATGCTGTTGGACTTCGAAGCTTCGCTTGCACATGAGATTAGCCAACCTGACCAATTGTCTGTGTGCATGCGCCTACTGATGTAAGCCAACCCCAAGTTAAAGACTCATTTGACAATAATTTGGATAATTTGATGGGCTATACATGAGCACGAAGTTAGTTTGGTGAATGGTGACTAATTCTAGAGCTGGCAGAAATCAGACCGACTTATGTTATAAGATAGATGGTCAGATGTGAAACTGTCTGGGGGAATCAAGTTGGCACGAGTTGTCAGTTCCGTATCTTGCAGCTTCCACAAGTGTTTGTGTTACCTCCACGTGGTGACCATCGGGTAACTGACTAACCACTTCAAGTGAGGAGCCAGGGAAAAACACAGCGCTAAACGACTGGGTCGGGTTAAGGTATCAACCGAACCGTGCCGATAACCAACTAGCTCAGTCTCGAACGGTGTATCTGGATACCAGGCGCCCTACGGATCACGTAGCCTTATCTGTGCATCGGATCTCTGCACAGGCGGACACTTTTTTCTCCACTACTCGTGAGCGTATTTATGGATAAGTATAAAAAACTTAATTTAGAGGAACCGAACAGTGCAACCAAGCCTAATAGCTTAGAGGTGCTTTTGACTTCTCTAGAAAACATATCTCTGGTGGCATCAATAGAATCTTTAACAGAAAACAATGTTGCCTCAGCTACTACTTTAGACTCTATCGCACAACCGTTGGGGTTGCAAGTAGTCAAAAGTTCTACAACTAAAAAGAGGATATCGGGTTGTTAGCGACGGAAAAGACAAGAACTGAAACGTTCACTTGTTCTGACGGCATAACTCCCTTGGAAGTAGAAACAGGTCGGATACTACCACGCCCTCCCTAGGGAACCAGAGTAAAAGACAGAGGGTATCTTCTGGCTTCAAGTCACAGGGGAACCGGGAGAAAGGCCCAGGTTAGGAAGAAATTCCGAAACAGAGTTTCAAAGAAGTTGTACTTCACGAGCACCGCGTGCTTGTCAAACACAAGCTCATGGATCTCGATGAGGGACAACGTTCATCATTTTTCGAGCTAATTGCTCGGAAAGTGATAAACACACCTTGTGCTTCTGGAGATTCTTTGGTTTTTGACGGCATACTTAGCATGCAGTGTGCAAACGATAGAATTCTTAAGTGGGTACTTGAAGCTGTACCGTCTCTACATCTCTGGGAGGGAGCTGAGTTGGAGTGTATCCTGTTGTATCCTGTTCTGCGACCTACCCAGGCCTGTAAGGGGTACAGTTTTTGTCCCAGGCCCGATTCAAGAACCTTCAGATATTGCGAAGGTACTAGAAAATCAAAACCCAGGACTAAAGACCAGCAAATGAACCAACATTTGCCAATAAGAGGGAGCCGAAAGGCATACTTCTTCATCTTGGTTTAGATGAGCCATCTGTTCCAAGGCTGAAATCACTTGGTTTTAAATCTTTCTTTGCTCTTAGTAGGGTCACAATAAATGTGACGCAAAAAGAGCTGAAGAGGGTCAAGGAAAAATTGTCCTCCACCATCCCAACTTGATTGGAATGTCTGGTGTACAGTTTACACAGATAAATTTGCAGCATTCAAGAGATTTCCAACATCATTCAAGACATCATTTGCAGCATTCAAGACTTTTCCAGTTGAAACAGCACTCCATTTGACAATGCGTCCTTCAATGCAATGTTCTCTGCAGCTGAAAGACATGGCATAGAGACCACACGTGTTCGGTAGTTTAGCGTCATGCTTAGGTCAAGGAGAATTACTGCAGAGTTAGGTAGTGATACGACGACGGTGAACACCCGAAAGGGATGTCCTCAGGGAGGAGTTCTGCCTCCGCTCTTTTGGTGTCTTGTGGTCAACTCACTTCTAGTCCAACTAAATGACAACGGATTTTTCTGCCAGGGTTATGCTGATGATATCGCCATAATACTGGTAGGTAAATATACGGATGTAATATGTAATCGCATGCAAACTGTGAACAACGAAGTTTTAGCCTAGTGTAGTGACCAGAGTCTTTCAGTCAATCCTAGGAAAACTGAGATGGTTCTCTTCACTAGACGCAGGAGTCTTGGAAGCTTTAGTCTTCCAAAAATTGGGGCTCATACGATCCCACTATCTTCGGAAGTCAAGTATCTGGGGATCTGGTTAGATCGGAAGTTTACTTGGAAAAAACATATAGAAGGTAAATGCAAAAGCATGCAATATTTACTGGAAATGCAAACAGTCATTTGGTAAATCATGGGGCCTGAAACCTAGACGCGTGTACTGGCTATACGTTTCAGTGATCAGACCCATAATCTCTTTTCACGCATTTATTTGGTGGCCTAGAACAATGAGACGGGTAGGAAGAAACTGTTGAGCACTTTTTGTGCATTCTTCATATTCTTCCCATAGACTGCACTGTTTCGGCTCACAATTCTTATTTGACGACCTTGACGATACTGGATATCTTGAACTTCATTACAAGAACAAACAGATTCAGAGACTGATAGTGTACGCCAGGGAAGGCATGTCACAATGGGCCAATTGAGGCTGAGTGACTGGAAAAAAAATGTTATAATACATCGAGCTTTTAGCCGAGTGCCACCTTTCGGTAGGCGAAGAGGTCGTTTTCGGTGACAATGGCTCCACGGCGTAGAGAGCGAACCGACATCTTCTAATTCTTTGCAACATGGCTCGTGATCGAAACCGAGTCAGATGGTTGACACGGTACGGGCCAACAATGGCCTGTAAAAGCCGTCAAAAAATCATCTGATAGTGTAGACGATATCACCCGTCTTTCATGGCATAGTGCTATATATGTAGATTTGTATGGAGCTGTATAGATTGAGATCGATCTTGGACTTAAGGCTAAAATTCAATCTATAAGAAACGCAGATGAAGCAGAAGCAATGTTTAAACACCGATAGATTTTGCACATCCCAAAGCATATGTGCATACCGAATATAACACAGGAGGAAGTGACTGTCGAATGAAAACCAATCGAAAAAGGTTGATTTACCTCCTAAGAACCTATTTTCCAAATACTAACCGGTTTATTTGTTTTGCGCTTAGCAGCGAAACGACTGGAACTAAAACCAACAATTTATGGGTTTAGGACTGGATCAGACTAGAAAATGCTTTTGTTGATTTCGATCACGGTCCTTCATTTGTCACACCAACACATTTCTCAGTCCTCTGTTTTATCTAACTCTTACGAAAATTTCTAACGTACCTTTCCAATGAACCTGGTAAAGTTAACTGTCTACGTATTTGGTTGAAGATGGGTCTCGATACATGATCAAACCGAGCTCGCCCTGTTTAACACCCCTGTGTGTGTGGTGCATATATACAGCTTGGATAATCCTTTCCGAGGCATGATCCACTGTGTTACTTTATAACTTTAAGGTGCTAGATCTCTACTTTTAGGCTTTCAAGTTTCTTGGCGAACCTAAAGAGCAAATTCACCAAATTTTCAAAGTGACTTGACTTTGACGATGACGGTATCCGTTGACATTTTAAGCAATTCACTGACTGAAGGTGAATTTATGGGTACCACGTTTCGTGTGCAGTATAAAAGATTTTAGCATCACGTTGCGAACTCGAGTTCGACTCTGGCTGTTGATCATATGCTCCAGATGGCATAAAAGCGATTGTGTGTAAAAGCACTCGTTGGGCAGTGTGAATACAATATAGAAACCACAGATGCTCATAAATGATTTGTCGTCCTATGTCGAATTCACAAAAGCTTTTCATATACGGGGAAGTAATTTTATCAAATTGGCTACGATATGACGAATGAAGCATACTCCAGTAAAATGTAGACTGTTCCAGAACGAAGTAAAGCATTTGGGAGTCACAGAGAACGGAATTCGCACAGATCGAGACAAAGTTAAGGACTGTTCGATACCAAGGAATGTTCACGAGCTATTCATTCTGAATACCGATACCCATAGCAGAACTAGAGCTTTTCTACTGGAAACATTGAAGAAGAGGAGAAAGTGTGGCGTACTTCAGTAAAATGCTGTCCATGGGCTGAGAGGAACTACTGCGTTACCAGAAGAGAACTATTGGCTATACCATTAAGGCAGTTATACACTTGCACAATTTTTTATGTGGCCAGCAGTCCTGATAAAAACTGAAAAGGTGCTCAAAAATGGTTTCCTAGTTCAGTTACCCAGAAAGGACAAGCGACAGCGGGGGTTACGGTGTTGCAGAAGCACAGCTATACAACGTGGTATAACCGATGGGACAAACAGCTATTGATATAAAGGGACGACTATTTCCAGTGACAATCCGATGCAATAAGTTTATCATGGTCAAAATAGACTACTTCACAAAGTGGCCGGAAGCTTTCGCACTACCAAACCAAGAGTCAGTGACTACTGTAACGGAATCTTGGTTTGGTTCCAGCTACTTTATGAAGTAGTCCATTATGTAAGTGCTTTGGTTAACGAGTGGGTTGGCAGATACGGAGTGCCAACGAATCTACTCATGGGTCATGGAAGAAACTTCGAATCTCAACTATGGAAGAACAGAACACAAAATCACAAGGAAACCGCCAGCCAAATCAACAATATAACAAGTCACAAGACGTGGACCAAATGAGGTTTAGAAACTTAATGAGAACCTGAACCAAGTTCGGAATTGAATCATGATTGCCAGCGACAAGCTAGTACTGAAGGGTTCCAGCAAATAAAACTGGTGTGGTTACAACCGAAAAGAACGAAAGGGGAGTTACAATTGGCTTGGGAACAACATTGTTAAAAGGATCAACGACGTCTTTAATCGACTATCGAAATCACCAGCGATTAAGATGAAAGGAGTTGGCACTGTACCATGGAAAGCTTGATGTGTAACGAATTTGCCTGTTATCAATTAATGCATTAAACCTCGTATAAGTCATGGTCTAGTTGTTATACTAGTGAGCGAGGAATGTTATCTCTTCGACACCTCAAACGGTATAATAGTCGCTTTCAGAATGAGAAAAGAAAAATTTTAACCAGTGAAGTGGCAAAGTGTTTTAATTGAAGTGAAGACTGGTGTTATAGCAAGCAGCAGTGGCAGACCGCTAGTATGGAATAAAAAGTGAAATAGTTAAGTGTTATAAAAAGTGACATAATCCGAACAAGTCACAGCATTAGTGATTAGTGACATAGCCTTTAATAGTGGCCTAGGAGTAGCGACATTAGTGACATAGCCCCCATCAGTTGCGGAATTAGTGAAATAGTTCCTAGCAGTGGCAGCATTAGTGACATAGCACCCACCAGTGGCGTCATTAGTGAGTTGCTTCCACCAGTAGATCATTAGTGATATAGCTCCCACCATTGTCGGCATTACATAGGATATAGCCTTTAATAGTGACGGGATTAGCGATATAGCTTTTACCAGTAGTGTCGTTAGTGACATTTCCTTTACCAATGGCGGCATTAGTGGATTAACCCCCACAAGTAATAAGTTTGAAGAAGCAGTGGTGGCATTAGTCACGTAGCCCTTAACAGTGGCGTCATTAGTGACATAGCCCCCACCATTGTCGTCATTACATATGACATAGCCTTAAATAGTGCCGGGATTAGCGATATAGCTTTTACCAGTAGTGTCGTTAGTGACATTTCCTTTACCAATGGCGGCATTAGTGAATTAGCAATACAAGTAATAAGTTTAAAGAACCAGTGGTGACATTAGTGATATAGCCTTTACCAGTGTTGGCATTAGTGACATAGCGCCCATCAGTGGCATCATTGCCTCTTCTAGTAGAGCATTAGTCAGTGGCATAGCCTCCACCAGTAGAGCATTAGTGACATAGCTCCTACCATTGTCGTCATTACATGTGACATAGCCTTTAATAGTGTCGGGATTAGCGATATAGCCTTTACCAGTGGTGTCGTTAGTGACATTTTCTTTACCAATGACGGCATTAGCGACATAGTCCCGACAAGTAATAAGTTTGAAGAACCAGTGGTGACATTAGTGACGTAGCCTTTACCAGTGCTGTCATAAGAGACATAGCGCCCACCAGTGGCGTCATTACTGACATAGCCCCCACAAGTAATAAGTTTGACTCAACTTTCATTTTGATTAGTGTCTGAATCGTCAATAATTCGGATACGAACCGATGCCATGTTCGTCGTGTTAATAACAATCTTCGAGTACATGTCACTTCAATGAATAATTAAACCAAAAATGAGTTTCTCACTTTTGATGCAACTCAAACTCATCACACAACCTCCATCAAATAAACATTTTAATTTGTTTAACCCCGCAACAACCTCGTATAAATCCCGCAGCAAAAAAAAAAGAAAAAGTTAAACCTCATTAAAATATTATGCCCAATTTCCCGCCAAAAATAATACACCACCCTTCTCACCCAGACTCCGTGAGTCGCGTGACGTTTAACATTGGAATTACATTTAAAATAATCGGTTTCTTATCTTCACTGTGTGTGTGTGTGCGTTTCGAATAACAAAATTCCTAAATTCAAATCAAACACTTTGTATACTAAAACATGTAGACACATAACCCCCTCAGCCTCACATTTGACATTTTATTCGCCGTTTTTGCATTCTGTGAGTTTTCCCAAAGTTAAATCAAATCTCTGTTACACCAACAACAACAATACACTATAAACAAAACAAAAAAACGCGATAAAGGAAAACTGGAATCCATTAAATTTTCATTAAAAATGAAAAATCATTTTTGTTGTTGTTGTTGTATTTTCATTTAACTTTATGACACTTCGAGAATGATATTTATGAACGTTTAACCAAATTATAATCCAACAACAAAATAATTTCTGAGATATTATACTGTGTACCCGACCGACTGTATACTGCGGTGAAAGATGTCAGTAACTCAGTACATATGTTTGGTATGTTCGGCGAAGTTGGGGTGGGTTGGGTGGTGGTTTTTTTTTGGATACGAGACGAGATGAGTTTTATATTTAAACAACATTTCTAATTAAATGTCTCAAAGTTTACGTACATAATTACTTTACGTCTCTGCACATACATACATACATGTGTTTGAGATAAATATTATTTATTTACGAGATTTGAGAAAGTCGACGAAACGCTAAACACCTAGTGTGTGGTGTCGATATATATACGTACACTTATACGAGTATGTATAGCGCGGTTACCGGTGTTAAGTGTGACACAACGCAAATATATTTGTTTACGTGTCAGATGCTGTGGTTATTTTCCGCGATGTCGTGTTCGTGTACATACATACATACATACATGGATGGGTATACATAGGCGTAGAGAGTACATTAACAGCGATAAAGCGTTTACAATTTAAATTTAGTTGTTAATTTTTATGAATATGGTAAAATGTTAAGCGTTTTTCTCGGTATATGATGAGATGTGCAAGGGGGATGGGGAGATACATGTATACGAGTATAATGATGGGAAATTTTACTGTGCGAATCGTGAATTTTGTTTGGCAATTTAAAATCTCTCAGCCATGTTTAAGTGCCGATCATGTAGTTAGCACGTTTTTAATGTGAAACGTGAGATTGATTAGTACGGGAGTTTTAATGGGAAGAGAGTGGGTGAGGCATAATTTCAACTTTCCAGGGCTCGAAGTTTTTTTTTAAATAACACCTTTATTGGTATGACTACTTTTTTTAGCGGTTTTTACAGGCCGTACCGTGGTAACAATCTGACTACATCGGTTTTGATCACGAGCCAGCTCTTCAAACCGTTGTAGACAATTTGAAAATGCCAGATCACTCTCTACGCCGTGGAGCCGAAAGGCGGTTCTCCCTTAAAGGTTCGCTGTATCATTCGGTTCGGATCAGCACGCAGAACGTGACCGACCTAGCGTACTCGCTGTCCTTTGATTTCATGCACAATATCAGGAATTTGCATTAAATTCCTGATCTCGTGATTGAAAAGAACTCGGTAAGTGCCATCGACGTCACGTTTTCGGCCATATATCACACGCATGATTCTTCTCTCGAATGTTAGAAGCCATCTTTCGTAGTCATCCGTCAAAGTCCAACGCTCACATCCATACATGACAAGATATTTTGATTTCAGCAGTGGACGTAGAGGATACAAAGCTCGATTGCCAGTGGCAATCCATGATACTTGAATCTCATCACTCCTTCAAACGTGTGGTTACCACTACTGAAATCAATTGAGTCGTGATCTCGAAACTCAGAGATCAGATATTTGGTTTTGGATTTGTTGATTTTGAGATCAACGGAAGCTGAACACTGTTCCAGTGGATCAAGTATCTCTTTCACTCCGTTGCCATTTAAACCAATCACACAGATATCATCTGCATAAATAAGAAGTTGATTGGATTGTCGGAATAAGATATTGTCCTGAGTTGTGTCGCAGTTTTGTGTCGGGAATACGGACCTATATTGTTACATAAGTCGGTCTGATTTCTGCCAGCTCTAGAATTAAAGTCACCAATCACCAATTTGACATCGTGCTCCGGTATAGAACCGATCAGATTATCCAAATTATTGTAAAATGAGTCTTTATCCTGGGATTGGCTTACATCAGTGGGTGCATGTATACAGACAATTGATAGGTTGGCTAATCTTATGTGCAAGCGAAGCTTACACATTCGATTATCGACTGCTTGAAAGTCCAACAACAGTCTTTTTTACCTGTGGCCCAATGGGAAATCCAACCCCAAGATTTCCGAGGTTATCTCCACTGTGTAGCAACGTATAGCCTTGGAACACATGGTATCCACTTTTAGGCCATCGAGTTTCTTGGAGAGCTACGAGTTCCAGCCGATACTGTTTCATGCATGTGATAAGGCCGTCCAACGCGCTAGGTGCCGATCCTTAATCTCGTGTCGGGGTACTAAAGCGGGGGTTCGTTTTTCGGACAGGTCCCAAAACACTTCCCAGCGGAACTCCTGCTAACGTTGGATAAAAATCAAAACACGTTTCTTCATGGATGACTCTGAATTGACGATCAGAAAGATATGAGCTCAAGCAGCTGGCAATAGTTAGGTCGGTAGCATTTTGCTCATCTTGAATATCAATCCCTCGTGCCAAACCCTATCAAAGGCCTGGGATACATCCAGAAATACGGCGGGGCAATATTTCTTTTCTTCTAACGTTTGCTCTATTACCGTAGTTATTAGATGGACCTGATCTATTGTAGAGTGGTTGTTCCTGAACCCAAATTGAAAATTAGGGACGTTTATCATTGGCTTTAGACGTTTCAGTAGTAGTTTTTCAAACAGCTTTGATAGGGTCTGAAGCAGTGAAATTGGTCTGTATGATGTTACTTCTTCATCTGGTTTACCAGGTTTCTTCAGCATAATTATTTGGGCCGTTTTGAAGCATTTGGGTACATGCTTCAATCTCGTACAGGCATTAAATAAGTATGTGATCATGATGATTGCTTTACATGGAAGCTCCTTGAACAGACCCTGTGATATTTCATCAATTCCTGGTGCCTTCTTTTGGTTCAGATTTAAAATCCTGATTTGGTTGATAAGCAGGTGTTACGTCAATGTTGGAATGAAGGTCATGGGGCTGAAAAACTGTTGCTCTCTACACCGTGGAGCGATCGTTGACGATAGCGACCTCTTCATATTACCAACAGGCACGCAGATCGTACCTTGGTTATTGTAAACTCGATCAGGAATTCGAATTAAATTCCTGATCTCGTAATTGAATAGAGCTGGGATGTACCATCAACCTTTTAGCCACCGAGTCTCTAACAAGAGAATGTATATTCCCTTGTCCTTCCTAACTTCTTGATTTACCCTTACACTTTGGGTGCCAGCCTCTGTAATTCAACTAAATACTCTAACGAATGTTAGCGCTTTATTTCGTCTAACCGGATCCAAGGTATCCTGTTTGCGAGTCATGAGACTTCCGCAATCCCAATTCCTTGATTTGTTTCTTTACTCATGAGTCGATTCGACTGAATGGTGACAAGCTTATCAATTCAAAGTTGATATGGAAGAAGGGAGAGTCTCGATCGGTGTGAAGTTTTTCGACAAACGTTTATACGATTGATATATGAGGTCCTCAGTGACCGATTCGCAAATAGCTGAGAAGGAATTATTGGTCTTATGTATAAACGATATGCAGTTGTTGGCCAAAATTCGATTTATTTAATTATAATGTAATTATATAATTATTTATTTAATTATAATTATAACAGGAACTCGCCAGACTAGAAATCATTAAATTTAATTCAAGTATAGGTGCAACCATAGATCATATTGCAGCCGAGGAGGAGATATTTTTTCGAACTGGGTCGATGGTGGACGTAAGCTTCGCCTGTACGAGGATGATTTGATACGGGCAAACCTTAGTCTCGAAGCCGAATGAAACGCCGGTTCCATATAGTGAATGTGAAATTTATACTGGTATGACTTCCAATTGGTTAGCATATAGACAGATCAAAACTGACGGCCATTTCGAACCTCTGTGAGTTTAACCTTATTTGGGACTACATAATTAAGCTCGATAAAACAACTGTCAACTGAAACACTTATTAGACCAGAAATATTCCAAGGATTTACAAGACGATGTCAAAAACGGTAGAGTTAGGCTGGGCCTGCAATCGGTCCTTCAACGCTGCCCAATAGTTAAGCCCAGGGGTAAGCAAAAACCGGCATGGTGGTCCAAGGAACTGGGCACCTTCCGGAGAGCGTGTAGGACAGCATTTAATAGAGCCAAAAGTACGAGAGAGGCTCACGACTGGGACTCCTACAAGGAACACCTCAAAGTATACAAAAAAGAATTAAGGAAGGAACAGTTCTGCGACAAAATGGAAAAAGTCTCGGAGACGTCTCGTCTTAGGAAGATTATTTCTTCCAATCCTACCAGTTTAATTAAACCGGATGGATCCTAGACTGTTTCTAGTGAGGACTCTTTGAAATTTCTCATCGAAACCCACTTTCCAGGAAGCTTCGAAGACTCGACAGGGACTAGTACTCACCAAGAAGCACACTCACTGCGCATAGAAGATATCGTAACCAAAGAACGGGTTCTATGGGCAGATTAAGAGAGGATTATGCTCGCCTGACTGGAAGAAATCTTCAAATGGTGTTTAAAACTAGTCTGTATTTCGTGGAGGTGGACGGAGGTCAGAGTGATCTTTATTCCGAAAGTCGGTAAATGCTCACAGGGCTACCCACAAGATTTAAGACCGATAACTCTATCATCCTTTGTATTGAAAATCTTGGAACGGTTGATGGATATCTACATACGCTCTAAAGCCTAGTGACTGGGCTCAGACTCAGCACGCTTACTGTAAAGGGAAACCTGGACACAGCTCTGGAACAGGGCACCTCTCTAAGAGAACTCCATAGAGATGCCCTGTCCATTTCCTCTGGAAAATAGCAATCAATGGGTTGCTGTTAGAGCTGGAGAGAGATTAGAGTGATTGCTTATGCAGATGATGTAGCGATAGCTGTCTCTGGGAAATACTTAAGCTCGGTGACGGAGGTACTTTAAAATGTCCTCCTAATTGTTACGAGGTGGGCCATCAAATGTAAACTGGCAATTAGGGCGTCCAAAACTGAACTGGTAATATTTACTAGGAAATATAAAATCCCGTAGACCCACCTCTCTTAAATGGCAAGAGACTAGCTTTTACGGACAACACAAGATTTCTAGGCATACTGTTGGACAGTAAGCTTACCAGGAAGCTCAACATTCTGGAAAGAGTAAACAAGGCTAATATAGCCATGTACTCGTGCAGGAACACCATTTGAAAGAGATGAGGCCTGAAGTCTGTATGTATGGGTGGGTGTGTGGTGGCCAGCTCTTGATAAAGTAACGTACAGAAAAAGGATTGAGAAGGTGCAAAGAACGGTCTGGATGCTTATAAGCCGGGCACCTAGGACAACTCCTACAAGTGCCTTGGAGGTCATGTTTCACCTTCTCCCCGTGCACATTTATGGTAAGCAGATGGCCGCGATTACGGACACTAGACTATCAGCTATATCTCAGTTGAAATGTCTTCAGACAGGACATTCGACGATAGTTATACATCGCTGAGGAGAGAACTGGCGAATCTAGATTATGTTACATCGACTTTGAGCTTCGATAAAAGATTCCCAACTACCTGCGCTTCAAGGGAATCTTGGAGGAGCGGGTCGACTGTGGAAATGGAAGCATTGCAGTTCCTTACGAATGCCTCCAAGCTACACGGTAAAAAAGAAGCTGGAGTCTTCTGTGGATAGCGAGAGGTATAGCGACTGAGTAGGTCCTGAACTGGTTGAGACATAATGTGGTATCCTAGATTGATATCGCAAATTATGTGGACAGCCAGACGGCAATCAACTCGACTGTTTCTCTGAAGTCTAGAGTAGCGTTGGGTTGCCGGACGTCTCTAAATGAGATGAGTGAGCATTTCAACATTCAGGTAGTCTGGGCTACCGGCCACTCAGACATCATGGGAAACTGCAGGGCGGACGAACTAGCGATGCATGGTACAACTCTCCAGTGCTTAAAAAGGAGGCAGTAGACTCAGCGAACGATATGTGGAC
Source organism: Tipula lateralis (assembly GCA_963932295.1). Taxonomy (NCBI): domain Eukaryota; kingdom Metazoa; phylum Arthropoda; class Insecta; order Diptera; family Tipulidae; genus Tipula; species Tipula lateralis. Next base: position 169,148,820 of record OZ010738.1, on the reverse strand, counting down.
GAACACCCTTTCATGTAGAGTTGCAAGGCAAAGCTGGCCAAAGCTGAACTTTAAACGCTCAAAGACACTTATCTCGCTACGGAGACGTGAACTTAAAACGATCGTGGGGATACTCACAAGACACTGACTTCTTGCAGAACATGCGAGGAGGCTAGGTCTAGCATTTAATGACTTGCAGAAGCTGTATGGACGAGGAGGAGGAAGACACGGTAGTCCACTTCCTATGCTCATGCCCGGCTTTGGCACATAAAAGTCATGAATATTTGGGTAAGTTCTTAATGGACTGCCTCTCTGATTTCGAAAACTGTAAGGTGCGTGAATTATTACGCTACGTAAGTAGCTCAAACTGGTTCTCATAAGGGTAAAAGGGGAGTAAGATCCTGTTATATCACAACGGCCGTCACCGATCTAAGTGTGCTGTAGCAGCCACTCAACCTAACCTAACCTAACTACACGACAATACATACACGTATGACTACACGTAGGCTGGGCTACACGACAATAACCCTCATTTTGGCGAGGCTTCATGATACATGTAGAAATCAGTTAACTTGATTGGATGACTAGGATTAGCAATAAAGTGTTTTGTTGCTATATAACCACCCACACGAAATATACATTTCCAAATTCCCCAAACCAATATTTAATCCCATAACCAAATCCAATTCGTTACGTCGAACTGACATAAAACATATTTTACATTCTCGCACAAGTGGAAAATCCCCTCCATATGTATACAGGATGTGAGATAACACTAAAATTAAGATAAAGTTGAAAAATTAAAATAATTTTCACTTATCCATAATACACAACAAGACAACGAACGCAAATGAAAAACAGGAAAAACCGAAAACACAACAAATCCAATTATCGTTTTGTACGGGTGTACGTACGAGTATGCATGGCATCTGAATGAAAATTTTGTTGGTACTGAAATAAGTCTTCCATTAAAATTGGTTTTCTCGTTTACCAATCGACATTGTCTTGTGCATAAATACAATGCAATCATAAATAATTTGGAACTATGTATACGAGTATATAGACCACAACCGGAAGGTGGGTGGTTTATAGATCGCTAGTGCATATTTCCTATTATTTATGGCTGTGGATGTCTATTCTCAACATATTACCAGTTGTTTCGTTCGATTCATCTTTATAAGAAATTAATTTGAATGGAACTATATAGTGTGGTGCGGATGTGGTGTTAATACCGAATGACAGATGGCCGCAAAAGAGTTAAACTATTTTAGGAATTTATATCCTCATTCCATCGTAGCCTGAATTCTTTATCCAATGAGGAATTATTTATTACCGAGTTTTAGTAACAGTACCGGCCGAATGGTGTCATGACGATCGCAACAGACATGGTGCTTTGAATGGAAGTATAAAAGTGCGGGGGAAGCAAATATTCGGGAAGCAACCTATAACATTATCATCCTTTCTGTTTAAAACCCTGGAAAGGGTGGTAGAAACACTTATTAGTATGAACTTAAAACAGGAGAAATGGTCAGCCTCTCAACATGCGTACTGTAAGGGTAAATCGGTAGATACGGCCCTACATGCCTTGGTACGCACAATTGAGAGCTTTTCTTGATATTGAGGTCGCCTTTAATAACGTTCAGACATATGCAATCCTGAATGGATTATCGTTCATGGAAGAGGAATCCTCCATAATCAAGTTGATCAGTCATATGCTGGAAAGCAGGACTGTAAACTCAGAGTTGGGGGAGTCAACCATAAGAAGGCGAGTGGTTAGGGGAACCCCACAAGAGGGAGTCCTGTCTTCTCTTCTCTGGAACATGGTGATCAATGGATTACTTCTGGAGTTGCAGAGGGAGGGTATAGGAGTGGTTGCACACGCTGATGACGTGGCGATCATGGTATCAGGTAAATTTTTACCGACCATTAAGGAGGTAATGCAGAATGCGCTTCTTATTATTACAAGATGGGCCAGTAAATGTGGATTGGGAGTCAATCCATCCAAGACAGAGCTGGTACTCTTCACTGAAAAATATACAATTCCGGCAGTTGACTCACTAAATGGCACTAACCTGGCCTTTACTGATAAAGCGAGATTTCTGGGTTTAATCTTAGACAGTAAACTAAGCTGGAAGCCGAACATCTTGGTAGTAAGACCCGTTCTTATGTATGGAGTGAGTGTTTGGTGGCCAGCATTGGATAGAGTAACCTATAGAAAGAAGTTCGAGAAGGTGCAAAGGATGGCCTGTATGCTCATAAGCGGGACACTGAGAACAACACCTACTCAGGCCTTAGAGGTCATGTTACATCTTCTTCCAGTGGTTATCTGTGGCAAACAGATGGCGGCTAACACAGCCACAAGACTAACAGCCGTTTGTTAGTGGAAACACCTTCAAGCAGGTCACTCGACAATAATTGGTTCGCTAAAGAAGGAAATGGCGAACCTTGATTATATTACACCGATATTATGCTTCGAAAAGTGTTTTCAAACCTTAATCCCTTCAAGAGAATTCTGGGGGAATAAGCTAGCACTGGAAACCGAAGCTATACAATTCTACACGGACGGCTGGAAGCTGGATGGTAAGGTCGAAACTGGGCTGTTCTGTGGAGCATTGATTATAAGCACTTCCGTTCGTCTCCCTGACCACTGCAGCGTGTACCAGGCGGAGATAATAGCGATTGAGGAAGCCATGAGCTGGTTGAGGCATGACGTGATATCCAAGAGGGATATCACAATTTATGTGAACAGTCAGGCGGGTATCAAATCGCTGGAAGCAGTGCTGTTGAAGTCTAGGGTGGAATTGGGTTGCCACTCGTCTCTTAACGAGATGAGTGAGCATTTCAATATTCAGATTATCTGGGTCCCCGGCCACTCTAACGTCGAGGGTAACTGCAAGCAAGACGAACTAGCTAGGAAATGGGCAGAAGCTTTAGCATTGGAGAGGTGGTCTAATACCCTCACATGAAATAAAGAGCGAGACAAATGTTGCCAAGGTTGGATTTGAATCGCTCCAGGACCTTAATCTCTCTGGAGAGGAGAGATCTAAGAAGGATAGTAGGAATATTAATATATGCCTTTTCGGTGAACATGCGAGAAGGCTGGGTCTAGAAACAAATGTCTTCTGTAGAAACTGTATGGACGAAGAGAAGGAATATAGGCACTAAGAAGGCATTAACACTTGGGTAGGTATGTAATGCACAACCTTTCACATCTTGCAGATATTAAGGGGCGGGACATTTTACGGTACATTAGTAGCTCAGGATGGTTCCAATAGAGTGTTAGGGGTATTAGGGGACTAAGATCCTGTGGTTTGACAACGGACCGGCAACGGTCTAAGTGTTCGTTAGCAGCCACTCTAATCTAACCTGACCTAACCTAAATATTCAGGATTACTAGTAGACGGTTGGTGAGTCTCTTGATCACGTTATTCACGAGTGATATATTTTCGCACTCGACATACTCAGGCACGATTCTAGCATAACATGACTACGGAATATACTATCCAAAGAGTCCTGTGAGCTTAGATTACAGAAATCATATCAGGGATGACCTATATCGTCTTATTGCTTGACTTTATATATTAGTCTTGAAAATATTGATGGTCGAGATGTCAGATCTTAGCAGAACGCTATCTCTTTGTCGATCAAATTGTACTCCATTTTATTCTTCACGGTGAATTCATTTAAGATTGGCTCAATTGAGTTGATTAAGGCCTCGATGACTTTTATGACATTTGGATGATTGGCAGTTGGTGTAATGTACTTACAAAGTCTTCTATATCTCCTATATTTTAATAAGATCAACCCCTCAAATCCGGCACTGTAGATAGTCCACCAACGCGTTAACTAAGAAATTAAGAAAATATCCTTCCTGCCAAGAGACAGAATATCTTAATTCTCCTCGACAGTTGTGACAGACTTAAAAAGTTGAAGGCACACACAGAGGTGATCAAGTCCACTCAGCTAAAGGAAGGTGAACTAGGCGGAAGGGAACTTAACAATATAATCACGTGGAGTTCACGAACTTAAGGAATGGTTTCGTGCCTATATTACAAGCCCAAACATGGTACCCATAAAAGTCCATCTGTTGCTCTATAGACATCGGATAGTATCGGCCATCAACAAAATCCGTAGACAGACATCACTATATCGGGTAAAATTCAGGAAGAACAAGAATCACCTCGTGATCACCAATAGCAATTTGCGATACAGTTACCAGTCTGATCAAGAGAGCCTGTATTTCTTTTTTTTGTTTTTCTTTTGTGTTTTCTATCACTCAGGCTGTAATAGCCCATTGTGCTCCATGCCAGCCTATAGTACTGACATGGAAGATGGGACGGCACACGGATTTTAACCACCAACTGGGTCTCAGATTAGTTCATTCTCACCACCGATTGTACCGCCCAGACGATCGATGGTGAAAATCCCTTGTTATATGCACTGCGCCACATGGGCGGTCGAGCCTGGTTTGAAAGTATTGAAACATTAAGTCAAAAAATGATTGAATCACTGTAAATAGCTTGCAGGTGCTGCCATTATCGTCAGTATGTTGGTGATCGTTATTTCCGGATTGACTTACAGAGATCTTTCAGGTACTTGTTCGCAATTGAGAAGTTCATGCTCCTGGTAAAAGATCCTCTGTTTGTGCCATTAGTATGCGTTGTGAGACACGACTTATTGTTTAGATTTCAGTGATTGATTCGACCAAATAGCATTCGCCATTTCAATCTCAACCCCATATCTCACCAGCTTAACACTGTAGCTATAGGTGCATATACCCATGTACATAGTATATTGAATGAACGGAGTTAATGATTTATAGAAAATTTATTGTAAAATTTCCACGAATACGATGTGAAAATTTAAGAGCATGTTTTGTTGTTGTTTTTGGGTGCTGGTATAGGGGGGATTTGTTTAGGAAAAGCTAGATTTTGCTGAGTTTTTTTTTTATAGACGATAAAGTAGATATTCATGAGGCTCGACGTCCCTGTTGTGTTTTTCAAAATATTTTAATTGGATTTTCATGCAAGCAATTTTTTTTACGTTATTTAATTTTTTTCATAAATTATTTAATCTAAATTTCAAATGAGATGATGTAATTTAGATTGAAAATAAATTATGTCGAGTGAAAAACTGAGGAAAAAATTTGAAAAATGTTTAAAACTTTAGAAAGTGTTTTTTTTGGTTCGAAAACATAAGGTTGGGTGGATAGGTGATTCTCATAAATATTTCTGGTCTACCTATTGAATTCTGTCGACATGATGGAAAATTTAGAAAGCATAAGGATTATAAGGCTTAGAAAACCAAACACGTGAAAAGTGTTCGGATTCTGAATCGACACGTATACATAGTAGATAAAAGCAATCGTAACCCCAAACACTTTAAATCTAACATGTGTGTTCCATTTTAACAATGTCTATCACACATACAGATCATATTCCTAGATCATCGACACGTTCCCTAGTACGCGTTACAAAGTTTTTAGTGAATATCTTTAAACTGCCATAACTTATTGCCTTCCAAAAACTGCCCTTGTGATCTTCATTGGCGAATAGCCGCCCTTCAAATTCAATGTTGGATTTTTCGTGGACCTTCTTATTTATCCTTTTTGGTAAATGATTCACTGTAGTCGACGCATAATCTCATGCTTCCATCCTTCTTTTACACTGTCAACGATAAATTCAATGGGCTTGTCGATTGTTCAACTACTCGAGCTCTTTATATAATATTAGTTACCACCTGGTTCACTACTATACCCAACTAATAGTAAAATTCTTGGCACTCGTCGATTTGACGTTGGTGATCCCAACCGCCCGTCTAGGAACTGTAATTAGTTCTGTTAATCTATTATTTGTATATGGAGTCAAATGTTATGCTAATCATCCAGAGATCAGTTAAAAACCACTTGTGACTTGGACGCTGGAACAAATGGTCGATGAACTCCGGTTAATATTTCACAATATAATTTTAGATCGGAGAGTATGATAATTTTCAGTTTATCTTAAATTGCGGGGCATGGTAGATTGTCGAAGTTATGTTAATTTTTCATCAGACTGTTGAGCCTTAGCTATAAAACCATTGAACTTTACAAGGTAGCAATAACTTATCTAAAAAGGATTCAAAGGGTTGCCAATATTGATTTTTGTATTCATTGCAACACTTCGGCTACGCACTACGCCTCTGATTTGTGGATATACTGAAGCTGGTGTTGCTCAGAGGAAGGGGTGACATATGGTCATGAAGGCAAGCTCACTTTTAATTTGGGCAACCAGTATTTGGGCCTCGAAAAAGCTCAACTTTTATGCGGCATCTTATTTAAATCTACCAAATGGTTTGAGGGTAGTCTGCCATCTGCAGATATGTGGCCTAAATGTGGATTATTATTCCAAATTATCCTTGAAGTAACCGTTTGGGTCCTCGTTTTTACTTGTTTTTGATAATTCATGGAGTGTTGAAATGTTTGCACAGCATCACGAAGGTCAAAAGGAGCATTCTCGTGAATACGAACGTCTTTGGACGCAATGACGATCAGATGAACTTTGCATATTTCAAGGTATATGGAACATTTTTGAATACGTGGAATATAGAATATCCTGTTCACTGACGGCTTTAAGACCAAGATAATCTTTACATGGTCTCTAGTCTGTTCCATTTTTCTTCTCAACTATGATACTTCAGAAAACGGCAGATCGCATATGCCCAGTTCAACCATACGCGCAAACTCAATAAGCGCTCTTTTATGTCTGACAAAGGCAGACGGCCTTTTGTATTACTATAACACATTGTACTTAACTGGATGGTTATCTTTCGGGTGATTTGGGTGAAAAATTTGGGAGTTTGGGAGTATCCAGGTTGTCAGCAATTTATAATGGAAATAACAGTTCTCGGTTGTAGGCAAATCGACGTGTTTTCGATCCGTGGTCAGTCAGTAAGCTGGTAAAATGAGTATAACTGACATTATGAGAATTATGAGAACACGGTTTGTTTATTAGACTGAGTAGAGCTTAGTGAACTCGTCGAGTGTAGGTTTTATACTAACGTTTCGACAGTTGTCTGTTCGTTGATCTGGAAGAGTTCTATCAAATTCCTTAGCAATAACTCTCAATTGTAAGTAAGTGCACAGAAGAGCTGCACTGCGATAAATTATCTTAAGAAGCAGTACAGAATGTGAAATCACAAACATTCATCAATATCGATGTTGATAGGTTTTTTCGCCCCTGTAAATGTTATATGCTCCAGTTCCATTGTTGCCTTCCTTGTACCTTATCAGGACTCTACTTTAATTACATTAAATTACAAATTACCCTTTATGTTTCGCTATCTACTGGCCTTCTAGGTGCTTTAGATATAGGTTGAGTATACAAATAAGTTGCCGCTATTCGATAAGAGATGGTGCTAGTAGTAGGTTATGGTTAAAATTATCCGATATAGAAAGTCATATTCTAAGATAAGTCATCTGTCAACAACATAACGTTATTGTAGCGTATTGATTGCTTCTAGAAGCTGACTTAAGTGAGAGAAGTTATCGAGAGTTGTTAAGAAGGATATATATGATGTCAACGTAAAAAGTCGAAAGTATAGACGAAGATGCGGAATTAAAAGCATTATTGGGAGGATTGAATTGAAATGACCGTGTTTCATTACCGATGGTGTCGTGTGATATGAGTTGCTCCGAATAAAAACACTACTGAAGCCCTGTACCAAATACAATTTATGAGATCACTAAACGGTTATCTTTTGGATGAAAAACTGTTAAGATTTATTTGTAACCATTTCCGACATATGGGAGTTTAGGTGTAGGCAAATTGTCTGGAATTTATAATGGAAATAGCAGAGTCCTAGGTTGTAAATAGTGAGATCGAGTGTTGGTTTCAACTCAGTTGTTAGTTCATTGATTTGGAAGAGTTCCGTCAAAGTCTTTGGCAATAACTCTCAATTATAAGTAACTGTACAGCAGAGATACACCACGATAGTTCATCTTAAGATGCAGTACAGGATGTGAAAATACAAAATTTTTTTTATACCATCCGGCATCTTCTAATGTAAACTAAACAAATTGCATGATGAAAGCTGGGTATACATAAAAAATTCAATCAACTTATCGATTACCGAACATACACCCCATCCACCCACATCCACATATATATACTCGTACATACATAAGATTCTATTGCCAATATTTTTACGAGAATCAAATTGATTTTGGTTTATGTTGTTGTTCTTGTTTTTGCTGCACAATTCTAAACAAAAATTTTACATTCTAATCAGACATTTTTCCTTTCTCAAGAACAACAACAATTGAAATTTTTCAATTGATTTCCTTCCTGCTTTTGTCGTCTTTAGATTCGTTTAAATCGTATACACATACATCAGGATAAGAATTATCCCAAAACGTATACGAGTAGATGTATGTACTCAAGACGAGATTTTCCACTAACGGGCGCTCACCGAATGCTAACTGTGGTCGGCGTTACAATATTGTTCTAATGATTTTCTTTTGTTTTTTTTTCTACGTGACTTTCATCATACTTACTCAAAACTCTGTTCCCCGCATGTTCCCCGTTGATACCTCTCATCTCTTAAGTATATAAAATGTTAAGTTACGTGTTTAAGATGAAGCAACGTACGATGTATACATACACACCCACACACACATACCCACCATATACTCGTTCACATTATGTTCATATATAGTCGGTTTTGTGTGGTTGCATGGGCATATAGGCATGGGCACCAACCAGCATGGGCGAGTGTTATATAATATTTTTTGTGTCGTTTCAAGCTTGTGGGAAAGCTTTTTTTTTATAGACGACACTCACACACTCTCACAAAAATTTTAATTTTCATGTAACATTTTTCGACTTTCGTCGAGATGGTAAAAATGGAAAACAAAACAACAAAAACATAATTCGTTTGATGTCTCAATTGCGAGCTGGTGACGGAAATTTACAAAACAAATATCCACTTGAAAAGCTCTTTGTACCATGTTTTTGTTGTGCTTGTCGTAGAGCAAAATCAAGGTAATTTGAAACTGAGAATTGTACACAATGAAGTCGATTGTATATATGCACGAACTGCTTCTTCCGAAATCTATATCACTTTGAGATATGACTGTTGTTGAACAAAGTGATTATGTATACTGTGAAGTGTTTTGTTCAAGAGGTATATGAAATTGGAGAGAAGCAAAATGTTGCTAAAAACTGTTATCGAATAATTTAGACGAATAGGATGTCCTATTATCTATAGGGTGCCCCAGTTAGATTTGTAAGAATTCAATATGCTTCCTCAATTTACACCTCGAAATTAATTTGCAAGTACTTGAATCAATCCCGGACCATTGTGGTTAATGTATGTCTTCAGACTACTCTCCATGCAAAAATACGAGTTGTATATGAAACTGTTTCAGAATAAGGTGTTTTCGAGGCTGCGATCACCAACAGCAGTTACACCAAGATCGCAAACTGATCAGAAGCAAATAATGTTGCATAAATTGTTTGTTGAGCGACAGTTTGATGTTGCTACACCATGACATCGCTACCAGTCAAACAGAAGGTACTCATCAGCGATGGAGTTACAAAAAACTGATGGAAGACTTAGACTGAATATCTCTATCACAGTCATAAACAAAGAGGCAGGTGGTTACGGAGATGTTGTAAGAGTCAAACTGTATCTTAGTATCTACAGAATTGCTGGCTGTTTAGACGGTGCCAACAGTCAATACTGCTGGGATTCTGGGAAGTCATCAATATCAAGAAAATGAAGTACTTTAATCAGAGCACTGTTTAAGGGCAAGCTGGAAGTGGATTTCGTAATATTAATTGGATAGAAGTGGAAGGCCAGGCTATCTCCAACGGAATTATAAATTATCCTCAAACGTCACCAGAGTGGCCGCCCAAGGAGAACTGATTGATTAGAAATGAAATCACTGAAGATATGGTAAACTCAATATAATAACTTGCAGACTCGTCAAAACTTGACGTTGCCGAGACGCAAAGTACTAGAAGTAGTCGATAAACACCATATGACCGAAATGGCTGGGGTCACCTTGCAATTGGTTTATTGGGTGAGAGATCGTGACATCTGTAGATCGTGTAAGATACCGAGAACCAAATCAAGAGGTGAAATAAAGTAATCTGACTTTGGATTACTAATGGAACGAATAGCTGTTGATATAACCGGATCGGACTGTTGCTAGGCACACAACGAGGACTAACAAGTGCGTAATAGTGATTATACGGCGTTATTTTAAAAATTTAGAGGTTTAGACGTCCTCCTCATGATTACATATTTCTTTCTTGGTTTTCGGTTTAATATCTGATTTTTCCCTTATTGTGACGATTATTCTTCTTTAGATTACAGATTTGATAACCTAATTCTTTGAATTTGACGTCACATGAGGTTTTCGTTACCCAGATATCCCGAAAATATTTTCTTTTTCGACTTGAGATCAAACCTTCGTCTTCTTGCTTTTGGAACCTGTATGATCCTGTATGAAATGTAAAACTGACTGAGTCAACTGATCAACTATATCAGGTGTAACGTAGGATGTAAACAGCTGTAAAGACGGTTTCTCTCTCTCTCTTTCTCCAGAATTTCAATGAAAAGTCCTTCAACGTTTCATAGTTCTTGCTCTGGGGTGTAGACATTTTAAGTTGTTCAATCTCACTGTAACTACAGCACCTTCTCTAATCAGTTCACACCTTTAATTGACTGAAGTTAATAGGCTTTGTTCAAGGCTCAATCTTGCAATAAATCTGGCACGCTCAACTTATTTCAAGATTTCGTTCAGTTTATCATTTGGCATATTAAAAGCTGGGTCATTTGCAACATCCTTGGTACCGCTACCGTTACTTCTCTTGTTTGATGGACACTCATTTTTCCAATACCCAACCTTGTGACTTCGGAAGCTTTTACCTAAGAACCCTTGATTTCGTTTATTTTTATGTGATTTATGGAAAGCACCCCTGCGACCTGACTCTTTTTCCTCTTATTAGCAGAAACATTAAATTTTCCAAAGTCTGTTAATTTTTAGAAGGAAACTCCCATTTAACAAAACCCTCTGGTAAAGTAATTAACATATTTAAGAACAAAGTGTGAATACCCTTGTTCATCGAGGGTTTAATCCTCTAATATATGCAATTTCTGTCCACAGGCGTAACGTTTAGTTGTAAGCTTTAAAAGGGGAGAGGAGATAACCTATTTTAGAATTAGAGCTTTTAATACCAAAAGTTACAGGTATTTAAACCGTAATGTCCTTTCACGTCCTTTCATTGGAATTTTGACATTTAACTACTTAATCGTCTTGTTCGACACGTTTGACCCATATACAATTTATATGTACATACTTATAAAATATTTAAAGAATGTGTGACTAGTCCATCCCACATTCACAAAACTCTATTAAATTATATTTCCATTATTAAGTTTATTGCTATTATGTTCAATCAACCTTTCGAACAAAAATTAAGATTTTCCAAACCAAAACGAAAAACTTATTATTCGAACAATAACAAAAGTGCCAATTCATCCCATATAATTTTGCGATTATTGTCAGAGGACTTTTCTGTACTATGTACGGGTGCCATAGTACAATCTTTAGGGTATGAGTGCGTGTAAACTATAATGTATATACGTGAATTGATTAATTGAGTTACGTAATATCAGAATCAGATACACACACATACACACACACACACAATACATAAGTAAACGAAATCGTATCGTATATGAGCAACCTCGTTCGTTGTGCTATATGAATTGGGTGATGTATGAAATTCACAAGAGATTTTTCATTCGTTATACGGAAATGGCATAAAAGAACGACGACGACACCTTTAATAAAGTTACGGGAAAAATCAATCAATAAAATCGGATAGGAAAATAAACAAAATATCAAATTAAAGTTTTCATTCCATTTTCCTATTCCTAAGAGGATTTAACACTTGCGTCTGCAAATTTTTGGGTGTTATACGACTGATAAGTTGTTCGTATGTTTGGTCACGATTTGACTCGCTATCGCCCAGCTAAATATCACAGCTTAATTTAATCTCGTATAACTTTTGCCCAAGTCAAATTTAAAGCTTTTTAGTAACATGACAAATTTACACCACATTAATCCACTATACATGATTATACGTTTAAAAAGTTAGACGTTAAGTTAACAACAATACGATGCCAACAATAATAATGTATATAGCTGAGCTATATGTAGATATGGTAAGTAACACAAACTATAAAAAAAGCTCATCTCATATGCTTGATATATAACGTCTTTTACTTATTGTTGTTGTTCATTATCGTTATCCGCTTCTTGTTTGTTTTTATGTGTAATAAACATGTACAGACATCCCTTGTATGACGCGATTCTCTAATTAAAATCAAACTTGATAGATACCACCATTTTAAGCATTATCGAGCACCATTTTAATGAAAGATATGTTGTTTGTGGAACTTATGTTCGATTTTGTGGAATCTAAAATGATCCAAAATTTGTGGAACTTATGTTTAGAAAAGTACAAAATTGGTTTTTGAAAATAGTTTAAAATGGAAATGGAATTTTAATCATTAGCAAATCGAACTTATTGGTTTGGACATAAGTTCCACACATGTTGGTGGAATAAAATCAGTAGTGGAATATATGTTCTTCTTCTATGTTTGAACCCGATAAAACAGTTTTAGATTACAGTTAAATTAATAAATTATGAATATGATTTTAGACTTATTTTTAATGTGGAATCTATTACTTTCATCTTGATTTAAGTGTAATATTTACATTTGGAGTTTTAAAATCAGTTTAGTTCGCACTATATATTTCTCTAGTTGTCACATATATATTCCACACGTACGTTAAGACAGTTGTTTGATTTTTATACCTCAATTAAATAAAATGTGGAATCTAAGTTCTGTATAGTCACGAACATAGGTAACATTGTTTAATCAATTTAAGAAATCAATACAAGAATAGTAAATGAGTAATAGAAAGTGATAAGAACATGTATGTACAAGACAAAACAAAAATAGACACAATAATCGATATTGTGGAATCTAAAGTTGTGGAATTTATGTTCCACAAAATTGTTAATTAAAAATAATTTGAAATATTGATAATTTGAAATAGAATATATTGATTACAACATGCGTTCCACATAAGTTAATATCAAAAACTTCTATATCTGAACCCGAAAACACAGATTAAAATTTTGCTTAATCTAATAATTGTGTGGAATCTAATAATTTAAACTTGATTAAAGCTGATTATTACTTTATTTATTTGTATCTCTGAAATTTATCAGTTTATTTCGAACTATAAATTTCTGAAGTCGTAAACAATACGTTCCACACTTAAGTTAAATTTTTATTAAAATGTGAAATCTATGTTCCGTACACTTTACATAGGTATGGCCACGACCATGGGTGACATTTATTAATTTGTAAAAATTTATAAAAGAAGAAAGTAGTAGAATGAGATAACAATATGTTAATATATTTAAACTAAACAAAGGTCATAAATATAGATATAATAATCGATTTTTTGTGGAACTTATTATATTCATAAAAATTATTATTTTAAAATAATAAAAATAAAATCAATTGAAATATTAAATTCAAAATTGTTCAGGCTTAAATCAATCAATCAATCGTTGATTAGAACATAAGTTCCACATAAGTTTGTGGAGTAAAAATATGTGGAATATATGTACAGATACTATTTCTGGACCCAATAAAACAGTTTAAAATTTTCGTTGAATTGGTAAACGAAGAAAACTGTTTTTGGATTTATTTTTGATGTGGAACCTATTACTTTAAACTTGATTAAAGCAGATCTCATTATAACTATTACTTTATTTATCTGAAGTTCCCAATATTTTTTAGTTAAGTTGTCAAACATATGTTGTACACTTAAAAAAATAATGTGGAATCTAATTTAAGTAAGGAATATGAATGAACTGGAAAGTGACGGACGATCCCTTTTTCTCATAACTTTTGGATGATTCACTTGTAGAACCGACTCCTAAACAACCTATACCTATACGTGTTTATCGTCGACGAAGGCCGCTGGAAAGTTCTCAACCATATGAAAATGCAACTAGGTAACTTAAGTAATGATTCCTTAGAACAACTATTAAAAACCTATTTTCAGGAATGTTCAGGATGGATATATTCAATGGTGGATATAAAGAGTTTTAACACTGTTAGAACTGAAGCTATCACTCGTGCACTCATCCAATGCAAACAAAATCAAGATAGCACATCTGTGTGGTTCTTGCGTCAGCAGATTTTTGAGCGAAGGAATACCATATAAGGTAGAGTTTTGAATTTGGTCCCAGGTTGGTAAGTTTTCTTGCATCTTGAGTGTGAAATATTCGCTTATTACTTTTATCAACTAGTTGATCCTATTCTTAAGGAACTATAAACTTCTTCAGAGGTGGTTAGCATAACATTTTCAAACCATTCATTTGGTTTATCTTGAAAACTTGGGTTTATCTTGGGCAGCAAACTATGTTTACCTTCCAGAGGACTGAGTAGGTGATGCGGTCATAATTTAGAGGGTTGGATGTAATGTATTCTCACCTCCGATCACATTAGGAAGCTTACCAACTGGGAATCTCTTGAGCTTGTTTCCTTACTCAAAACACTTATGATGGTTCGTTCGTCTGTGAACTTAGAGCTGCAGGCTTCTGCACTATCTAAAGCAATCACAACTGCGTATGAGATTTCATGTCCATTATTGTATAACCAAATAACTAGCAACAATTCTTTTTGGCGTTCTTCTCTTAAACGGTCAGAAGTGACCAGAAAGCTAAAGAATGATAAGCAATAGCTGTCCAAAAGAATTAAGAACATCACAGAGATCCTCCTGGGTAACCTTCTGTGAGTGAAATTAATAGCTTACCTACTGTAGTTAGACTTAACAAGTCGCTAGCAGTAATAATAGTTGTACATCCTTGATTCACTCCGTCTACCTAATGGTAAGCTTACTTCTTCTCACTACCCATTTTCCGGGCTGTAAAACCATTGCAACTGACTATGTAGTCAAGAACGATTTGGATGTAATTTCCAATAATTAATCATGAGGACATTGGAGCTTGTTCTCTTTCGAACCGGCAAGTCGAAACCCGATCCTAAATCGCCTATATGTCTGTCGTCATCTTTTCTGAAATCTTCAGAAAGGATTGTTCTGTATAGGTTCATCAGGGACCAACATTTAGTTTTTTGTGGGTACTTTTTTGGATACAGGGTCGGAGCCTTTCATAATACTACTTTCGTCTCGATTACGAATGCTTGTATACTAAATTTGGTATCGCACCCAATATCATCAAATGGATTGAATGTTTGCTTAAATCTCGCATAGTGATACGCGAGGTTGAGAATACCTTTACTTCCAGAGCATACCCGCGATGAGATGTGCTTTTTTGCTCAAACAGATATCCTAGTATTCTGCTTGTATTCTTTTTTAGGTGGCTCTGTCTTTGAACAGGGTACTGGCTTTGGCTACTACTGTCCATCGCATGATCTGAGAACTTATCAAGCGGAATTAATTGCGATTACTCACTGTACTTAAGCTTTAAGCTTTTAATCTCGTTGCCAACGTCAAAGAGATTATATTATGTTGGATAGTAAAATTGTCCTTAACTCATTGAACAATTCTCAAACTAGCTCTAAACTGGTAGGGGGTTGTGGGAAATTGATCCTCTTTGGATCGAATAATAAGGTAATGGTCATGTGGGTTCTTTCCCATTGTGACATTGACGGCAACGAAGTTACAGGCAGTTTGGCTAAAACTGGTTCTCGCTTATTTTTTGGAGGGCCTGGACCAGCTGCTCCTTGAAACATTGGCCTACTTGTCGTATGGTCAACTACTTTGTAAGGAGGCTTAACCCGAAGCTGACTAACTACGTTCTTTCATTGAAAAAAACGGTTTGAGAATACTGGTTTTTGTTACCTTTTGGCCATGGCGATTGTAGGGGACTTGCCAGTGATGCCGTATGCAACGAATGTCGTGATGATAGCTTACACTTCATTAGCAGTTGTCCGGCTTTCGGCCGCATGAAAACCCTTGTGTTCAACTCTAGGACTATTCTTGTAAATCATTTCTCTTCTCTACCGTGGT
Source organism: Tipula lateralis (assembly GCA_963932295.1). Taxonomy (NCBI): domain Eukaryota; kingdom Metazoa; phylum Arthropoda; class Insecta; order Diptera; family Tipulidae; genus Tipula; species Tipula lateralis. The sequence goes on along the minus strand of OZ010738.1, from coordinate 169,132,730 downwards.
TCAAACTACACCAGTTTGCTAAGGTCGCAGAGTGCGCCTGTGCGCTTTAATGAAATCCAACGTTTGCACCATGGATCCCACGGTTCCAACCAGTTTTAAAGCTCATAGAACGGTTCAAATAGAACGAGAACAGATGAACTATGTGAAATGTCTATTGGCACCACTTTAACCTAACTTGATTAGTGGTGGCCACGTTATACAGAGATGTCCTATAAGCTCGTTATAATACGAGGCAATCCTGTGCCACAATATAAACAGTTTTCATATCATGTCATCTTAAAATACAGAAATAAAATTTCAAATTCATTTTCATGAAATATGGAAAATTCTTGTAAACTTGTGTATGTGTGTGTGTGTGTGTGTGTATGTACCGATAGTGTAGAGGCAAGTATTAAGGCAAGAACTGACAACAACAAATTTATATGTACTCGTTCATTTCGTATACAGATAATAGTGTATGTACACGTATATCGAACGAGAGATGACAAGAAAAAAGTACAAAAAAGCTTTAAGCTTACAACAAACAAAAAAACTAACAGCACGAACATAATTTTAGTTTATAATAATAATAATAACAGTAATGATACAAAGAATCTGTTTATATTTATTTTTATTCAACATTGAAAAAAAAGCTCGAAAACTAAACTTTTAAGTTTTAACGATTTTTTGTTGTTAATTTAATTTACTTAACGATAACTTTTTTCAATAATATTTTTTTTTTATTAGCAGAGAACACATATTTAGATGAAAAGCTTAAACGAGAAATAAGAAAATGATACTTTAATTAATCAACAGAGATGTGTATGAGACGCAGTGGAGGAGGAGATGAAGCTGGCAACAACTATATACTCGTATACATAGCACAATGAAAATATTATGATTATGATTATTCATTGAGACGGTGATGGTGATGGAGACGAGAACGACGACAATAATGATGGTTTTGGGTTTGAGTATATGGTATGTATAATGAAATATGAGCTTTTGTTAGCTTATCTGTATATGGTGAGAGTGGATCTGGATGTTGTATAGATTATATATATAGTTATCATCTTTATATTGTAGATTTAAGTGATATTCAATTTAATTGACCGTGAATTTGTAATTTGAGGTTTTATTGTTTGTGATAATAATACGATGATTATAATAAATTTTATAGTTCATCTTTGGAAATTCGATTATTTTGTATTTAATTCGATAAATTATATTGTTTCGTTATGTTTATGGAATCATTATCAATTTAATTTAATTTATTTTTGTACAATGTAGTGGCACCGATTTCTAGACATAATTCGAAATCTTCAAATAGGGTGGCACGACAAATTACAGACGGTTTGAGACGGCGACGTTCGAATCATTTTACGAATTCAAGATAAACGGGCTACTAGGAACACGCGATAAGCTGTATAACAACCAGGTAACAGTCAGTGAAACCTGAAAACAATAAGTTCAACACAAAGGTAACAGATTTTCCGGCTAGTTAAACCAGTGGTTAATTTAACCAGTAACAATCAATAATATTAATAATCAATAATTGCCTACTAAAATTAAAAACTAGACAAATACAGATCAAGATCAAAATAGAAGGACTTAGAGATAAAAAACCTGGTATCTATAATCATATAAAGTAGAACTTACCTTATCCTCAAGATTTAGGTGATTTACTTTGAACATTCCAGACATCGATTCACAATCGCAAGGTAAAAGTCGCAAATGGTTGAAATCGGATGCATCCAACATTATGATCGTTTTACAAAGACCAAAAACTCATTCATATTCAATTTGGTTGGTATTTCTAGATATTCCAGACCAACCATTCACTCTCTCGATCATATTGGTTGAAAAGCCTGCAATTTAGAAAAAAATGCGTGAATTATAATTTTTATAATAATGCTTCACAGTATATACTTGGAATCTGTATGAGGTTTTCCATCTGTATTGAGAGTAAAAACTAGGTTACCTAGCTATCTGCACTAATTCAGATATGCTGACTTAAACATGCATACTGTTACTGGGAAAAACGATGTCAAGAAATAGTTGAGTCCTTTCATCATATCTGGTGAATGAATGATAGGATTAGGTCTTTTTTTTATCGATGTCGTTGTCGATTGTAGCTTAATAATTAAGAGAGTTTCTTGAGTTCGATTCTCGCCGTTAAACAAAAATTAACATGTAACCAGATGACATAAAAACATTCGTTGAGCTGACGACCTACAATATGCGCCAATACGTTAAAATTGTTCGTAAGGTCTCAGTTGAGACGCGGAAAGGGTTTACAACCTCTAAGCCATAGATAAATGTCGTTCAGTATTGACGTTATCAGAGAAGGAATCTAAAGGAAACCAAACCAGCCAATAGTTCTATACAGGAAAAGTACAGGGTGTCCGTCGGGAAGGTATACTACTTTGTTTTGCCGCCATTTTGGTTAACGTTAGTGTTGACAGTTCATATTTGGCAAGCGTGAACGATGAGAAAGTAACGTGAAATTTTTGGGAGAAACAACGTGCCAACAAAACGCACTATTTATCGTATAGTGAATGATTTCGAAGAAAGAGGATCGTAGGTGATAGGCCCATGCATGGGCCACAACGTCCTGCAAGATCGGCTGAAAGCAGTAATGTTACTGCTGCTCAAGAAAGTGTTCAAAACAATCCATCAACCTCAATTCGACACCGTGCTGAGGAGCTTGGTCTTCAAAGAACAAGTTTGGCCACAATTTTGAACAATGATTTGCATTTGTTTCTATTTAAGATTCAGTTGACACCAGAGCTTCTTCCACCAGACCATTTACGCCGCCGTGCATATACCAATAGGCTGGTACAGCTCGCCCATGACAACTCCGATTTTCATGAAAAAATCATAATGACGAGGCACATACATTAAATGGATATGTGAACAAACAGAATAGTCCGTTCTGGGCAATCGAAAACCCTCAAAATATTCATCAGTCACCTTTACATCCATTAAAAGTGACAGTCTGGTGTGCAATTTGGTCAGGAGGAATCATTGGACCTTACTTCTTTGAAAATGTAAACGGCATAACGGTAACTGTGAACGGGGAGCGATAGAGTGATATGATTGAAAACGTTTGAACGCCACAACTGCATGCTTTGTGCTTGATTAACATGTGGTAGCAATAAGACGGTCCCACATCGCATACAGCCAAGATTACAATGGAATTACTGTACGTTCATCTTAATGTTTCTACTTTGTATTTCGAGATCGAAAAAAAAATGCCATTTTCTCTTCAAATCGAGCAACCACGAATATTTCTAAACCAAAACAAAATCAAATTGAAATGCTCATTCGTAAAAAAAGTTTTCACTGCATAGTGTTGAAAATTTTTCATCGTTTCAATTTATTTTAAATTTTAATTCTAAATTCAAAATTATATACGATGGCTGAACGCGATCCATGTGCCGCACTTGAGAGCTTGGCAGTTTTGCTTAAACAACAATGTCGCAGAAGTATGGCCGGCAAATGTAGTGGTTCTGAAGAAAAACCTATTCGATGTTTCCGAGAATCTGCCGAACCTGAAGTTGAGGTATGATTATTAATTGCATTCAAATTCAAAATTCTTAATTGACCAATAATTTTAATCGTTGATAGGAAAATTGCCAATTAGGGAATATTGATAAAAGGCGACGGAAATTTGTTAAAAACAAAAAAGATGAATTGCAGAAATTAGGAAACGAAACGTTTGAGGAACTGATTAAATGTACGAAGCCTAAAAAACCGGAAAAGGAGGCTGAAAGTGATGTTAAAGGAGCGATATACCAGTTTGAAGAGTTTAAAACGCCTTTTACAGAATCAAATTCTACAGGTTAATTTACTTAATGCGATTGATTAGGGAAATCTTTAATTATTTTATATTTTATAGTTTCTGGAATCAGTAATAACGCTGATGCTGAAGAGGCCGGTTGTTCAGGAGGTTGCTAGTCATCCACCCATATAATAAAGTCATCTTACATCGTGCTAGTGAACGAACAAGTTTTGATCAATATAAGGTCCAACAAAACCAGCTAGCACGGGAAAAATCGAATCTATTAGTTCAGATTGGAATTGTAGACTGTTATATAAATATCGTAATAAACTTTTAGGCACATTTTCGGACAAAATTATTTCTATGAATTGTTTTGTTTTATTTATTTGCTGTTCCAAATTGCAATATGATCTATTTTAACCTTTGTAAAAACGAATGCCAATTAAAGTCACCGTTTTCTTTCATGTTCATTTCATATTCAATTCATATTCAATTCATATACAATTCACATTCAATTCATATTCAATTCATATTCAATTCATATTCAATTCATATTCAATTCATATTCAATTCATATTCAATTCATATTCAATTCATTCAATTCATATTCAATTCATATTCAATTCATATTCAATTCATATTCAATTCATATTCAATTCATATTCAATTCATATTCAATTCATATTCAATTCATATTCAATTCATATTCAATTCATATTCAATTCATATTCAATTCATATTCAATTCATATTCAATTCATATTCAATTCATATTCAATTCATATTCAATTCATATTCAATTCATATTCAATTCATATTCAATTCATATTCAATTCATATTCAATTCATATTCAATTCATATTCAATTCATATTCAATTCATATTCAATTCATATTCAATTCATATTCAATTCATATTCAATTCATATTCAATTCATATTCAATTCATATTCAATTCATATTCAATTCATATTCAATTCATATTCAATTCATATTCAATTCATATTCAATTCATATTCAATTCATATTCAATTCATATTCAATTCATATTCAATTCATATTCAATTCATATTCAATTCATATTCAATTCATATTCAATTCATATTCAATTCATATTCAATTCATATTCAATTCATATTCAATTCATTCATTCAATTCATTCAATTTATTCAATTCATTCAATTCATTCAATTCATTCAATTCATTCAATTCATTCAATTCATTCAATTCATTCAATTCATTCAATTCATTCAATTCATTCAATTCATTCAATTCATTCAATTCATTCAATTCATTCAATTCATTCAATTCATTCAATTCATTCAATTCATTCAATTCATTCAATTCATTCAATTCATTCAATTCATTCAATTCATTCAATTCATTCAATTCATTCAATTCATTCAATTCATTCAATTCATTCAATTCATTCAATTCATTCAATTCATTCAATTCATTCAATTCATTCAATTCATTCAATTCATTCAATTCATTCAATTCATTCAATTCATTCAATTCATTCAATTCATTCAATTCATTCAATTCATTCAATTCATTCAATTCATTCAATTCATTCAATTCATTCAATTCATTCAATTCATTCAATTCATTCAATTCATTCAATTCATTCAATTCATTCAATTCATTCAATTCATTCAATTCATTCAATTCATTCAATTCATTCAATTCATTCAATTCATTCAATTCATTCAATTCATTCAATTCATTCAATTCATTCAATTCATTCAATTCATTCAATTCATTCAATTCATTCAATTCATTCAATTCATTTAATTTATTCAATTCATATTCAATTCATTCAATTCATTAAATTCATTAAATTCATTCAATTCATTCAATTCATTCAATTCATTCAATTCATTCAATTCATTCAATTCATTCAATTCATTCAATTCATTCAATTCATTCAATTCATTCAATTCATTCAATTCATTCAATTCATTCAATTCATTCAATTCATTCAATTCATTCAATTCATTCAATTCATTCAATTCATTCAATTCATTCAATTTATTCAATTCATTCAATTCATTCAATTCATTCAATTCATTCAATTCATTCAATTCATTCAATTCATTCAATTCATTCAATTCATTCAATTCATTCAATTCATTCAATTCATTCAATTCATTCAATTCATTCAATTCATTCAATTCATTCAATTCATTCAATTCATTCAATTCATTCAATTCATTCAATTCATTCAATTCATTCAATTCATTCAATTCATTCAATTTATTCAATTCATTTAATTCATTAAATTCATTAAATTCATTAAATTCATTCAATTCATTCAATTCATTCAATTCATTCAATTCATTCAATTCATTCAATTCATTCAATTCATTCAATTCATTCAATTCATTCAATTCATTCAATTCATTCAATTCATTCAATTCATTCAATTCATTCAATTCATTCAATTCATTCAATTCATTCAATTCATTCAATTCATTCAATTCATTCAATTCATTCAATTCATTCAATTCATTCAATTCATTCAATTCATTCAATTCATTCAATTCATTCAATTCATTCAATTCATTCAATTCATTCAATTCATTCAATTCATTCAATTCATTCAATTCATTCAATTCATTCAATTCATTCAATTCATTCAATTCATTCAATTCATTCAATTCATTCAATTCATTCAATTCATTCAATTCATTCAATTCATTCAATTCATTCAATTCATTCAATTCATTCAATTCATTCAATTCATTCAATTCATTCAATTCATTCAATTCATTCAATTCATTCAATTCATTCAATTCATTCAATTCATTCAATTCATTCAATTCATTCAATTCATTCAATTCATTCAATTCATTCAATTCATTCAATTCATTCAATTCATTCAATTCATTCAATTCATTCAATTCATTCAATTCATTCAATTCATTCAATTCATTCAATTCATTCAATTCATTCAATTCATTCAATTCATTCATTCAATTCATTCGTTCAATTCATTCAATTTATTCAATTCATATTCAATTCACATTCAATTCACATTCAATTCATTCAATTCATTCAATTCATTCAATTCATTCAATTCATTCAATTCATTCAATTCATTCAATTCATTCAATTCATTCAATTCATTCAATTCATTCAATTCATTCAATTCATTCAATTCATTCAATTCATTCAATTCATTCATTTCCTTCAATTCATATTCAATTCATATTCAATGCACATTCAATTCATATTCACTTCACATTCAAGTTTTGAATATTGATGGGAAACACTTCGTAAATTACACTTTGTATCGTTTCGTAAGGTGATTGAAAAGTCGAGTTTTCTTAGACAATTTCGAAATTATCGAACGAACCTAGTAACCCGAAATAATTGTAAAACAAAATCAGGTTTTCAAATTGCTCATTCAACCAAAATTTTCAGTTCGTTTCGTATCTAAATTTTTATCAAAATTTATTTCTTAAATTTTACCAGAATGGCTGAAGAAGAACCACGCGTTGCAACTAAAGCCGGCAGTAAGGAAACGTTAACGGAATTTAAAGCAAAACTGGAAAAGTTTAGTGTAGGTGGTGAATCATCCGCACCGCCAATCAAAGCTGATGCAGAAAAAAAATGTTATGACGAATCAAAACTTGCCGAATGTAATGTATGTATACAGAATTATGTCTTAATTATTAAGAAATTATTCATTTGTCTGGTTATTTATAGGATTATAACGATTTTAAAGACATCGATAGAACTCGACATGAATATTTGCGGAAAAGTGAAAACTCCATGATCAGATTAGCGCAGGAAGAGTTTGCCAAACTTGTGCCGAAAGCTAAACCCAGTGGAAATGATTTACCACCATGTTAAAGATTTACCTATCACACACATCAGCTTTATATGACAAAAGCACAACCAGTACCCTTGAACAATAATGGAATCGATCAAAAAAGTCTTAAACGTAAACTGGTAAATGTTAAGATTTTAATTTAAAAGAATAAATTTTTCGATTAGATAATGATACCAAGAGAGTTTTCTTACATTTACCTGGCTGCGGCTAAAACGATTTCTTCCGATCTTCGTCATGGTGTGAAAGAAACTACTCCTGTGAATTTGAAGGCATTGAAAAGTCAAGAGTCTAGTGTATAAGTAGTGGTATTCGGCTATCAGCTATACCACAGCCCAGGGGAACCGGAATGGTTTGTGAAAATTAGTGAGAAAGCTTCCTAGATTAGAAGATATTATACTTAGATGCTTCTAGACCCATTGCGTTATTTCAAATACTATCGAAGGTAAAGCCGAAGTCTAAATTTCTATCACTATATGGAATCCATAAGTTGTGGCTGGCAAAAAGTTTTTCTTATTCATTCAAACCTCAACATTCCGTATATTTTGAATTTTTGATTCATTGACAATCTGTTGGAGCACTTTGAACAACAAGCGCTCCATAGCTGCGCCGATTTGCTCCAGGGGTGTTCGTTTTTATCCTACACTTCTCCGAACTACATGGATTCTCAATCTCTCAATACTCCCACTTTAAAGTTAACTTACCTCGCACTGATGTCATTTTTGAACCACATTCTCTCCGAGAATCTCTTTAATTTCTCAAGCTCATTTACCTTGATTCATCATTTCTCGCCTACTTTGATATATTCTAAAATCATCCATGACCAATTTGATTATGAAGTCATCCAGACTCGCTACCTCCACATTCCAATTGACTTGATAAGCCAACTAAATGGATACTATCGAGACAACGAAAGTGATACCACCTCAAAGGAATTAATGAAAGGGCCGATGTGATTGCTAACAGGTTACAAGTAAATCAGAATGGAAAGGAGATTCGAAAATCTATTGTTGGATGTTGCGCCGGATTCAAGACTAGAGAATAGTTCCAGAGAGTATCGACAATTGATTCCCTGCACACCAAGGTGCTTTATGGTTATAAATCGATTATACAACTCGCCACAATGGCAATGGCGGGAGGCAATCCGTTTCGCATTCGATCCGCATTTGAAAATATTTTGCATCATAAAATACAACGGATATTTGGGTTTTTCACCAACAGCTGTCAAATTTGACAAATTGAGGCCAATCATTTTGTTGACATGACACAAACAACAATTTTGGTTGTACTATTGGAAGTGCTTAGTTTCTTAGAAATTGAATATCTCCAAAAAATGTGTCTTCCCTGTTGCCATGGCTTATTTCTGCATTCAGAAGTGCTGGAGATAATAATCTATATCTATATATACCATTATTTCTAGATCGTGCTTTGAAATTAGGCATCGTTGGAATTAAATGGTCACTTGCGAGGAAGACCGAACTTGACTTTTTCCACACCTTATTCATAATCTTTAAGGTATGCCAGTTCTATCCATTCTTCCTCCAAATCTAAAATTCAAACATCTATTTGATTTGAGCAAATTTTGTAATTTTTCCAGTTCGCAATTTCTAGATGGAGCTGAGAAGAGCCCTCTGATTGCGTAATAGAGGTAAAGCCTAAAAATAGACTTTGCTCTCTGCAGATTTCTTGCAATAACTCTGTCTCTTTTTTAAACCAACGATTTCCAGCGTCCTTAACTCCACCCTCCGTCCAAACCTGTTCGACTCGATTATAGGTTTTCCTCGGATTCCCTTTTGAATTCAGTAGATTATATCATTGATTCTCGTAATCACCTTATATGGTCCTTCCTAGTCAGATTCGGTGATAAACCTCTTTTCTGTTGTAAGTTGTGAAGCCAGACTAACTACCCTTCTTCAAATCCTCTATTATTTGCACGAATGTAATATTGTGCCTTAATCCTATTGCTTGAAATTTGTATCCTGTCTCTGACAAATTTGTGTATCTTGTCGATATCTTCTGAATTCATACAAGAACAACGTCTTTCCATCCACTGACTGTGGATGAAAAGATGTTCTTGTTTTGTTGATCCCCGATAATTGGCACATTTCCCGGAAAACCACTAATTCAAAATTGCGACCTTTATCTGAATGCAGTTTCATGGGTACTCCATAGCAATTTATCTAATTATGTACCACGGCGTTAGCGATTGTTGTTGTTTCTTGGTTTGGTATTGGATAGACCTCAGGCCATTTACTGAAATAATCCATCACGACTAAAACATACTTGTTTCCGCTTTCACTGGAAGGAAATGAACCTGCAATATTCAAATTTGCATTTTTCCATGGCTTTGTTTTGCAGGACCTTTAACTGCCATGCACTGGTGACATTTTTGACAACATTCTGCAACCGATTGTCTGCATCCTGCCCAGTTAAATCTTTCGCAGACTTTACCAAAGTCTTATTTATACTTAGAGGCCACCACTTGTTCCTCCATGATACTCGCTCAAAATTTCAGGAATTCGGATCCTTGGTACCACCACTAATGATTGTTTATTTCTACCATCGGAACTTTTCCAAACCCGTTTTAAACAACCATCTTCAATCGACAGACTATCCCATTGAGCCCAATATACCTTATGGGACTCTTATCTGCAAACTCTTTCCAACAGAGTCTGTTCTGGTCTTATATACATATTTCAATATGATCGATAAATCGGGATCTTCAGATGGTAGCACTTGTATAAGTCTCACATCAATAACATGTTCTTCATTCTCCACTCGAACTAAATGTTTGCAATCGACAAGAAATGGCCATCACTTCGTTTCCGATGTTGAATGGTATAATCGAAGCAACACAATCTCTCGATCCACCGGGCTATCTGTCCTTTCAGATTCTTATCTTGTAGCAACCATGTTAGAGCACCATGATCTGTCCTTATAAGAAATGACCTTAAAGATACTCACGGCCATTGTACTATTGCCAACAGGTCTCTTTTTATAACACAATAATTTTGCTCTGGCTTTGATAAAACTTTCGAAAAGTATTCTATAACCCGTTCTTGTCCTGAGACAAAACTCCTCCAATACCATTATAACTCGCACCAGTATCCAAGGTAAATCTTCGATTTGGGACTGGGTATGCCAGTATTGGCGCTGTGCACAACCCCCGTTGAACGCTTTTTCATGCTGCTTATTCCATTGGAATGGCTTTTTTTGCGTTAATTTATGTAAACTTTTCGCAACGTCTGCAAATCTTGGTACAAATCTTTGATAGAACGTGCAAATCCCAATAAAACTTCTCAGATCGTGTAGGTTTTGTGATCTCGACCAATCCTGAAGAGCTGAGATTTTATCCCGAGCAGCCGACATTTGATATTGTGTTCGTATTTTTTCTTATTGAAATACGATCTTATCATATGAGCCTGGAATCAAAGGACATTCCTAAACATTTAGCTCTTTTTTCTGTCGTTCTTTTCAATCTTTTGAGCAGCCTCTCAAACAATTTCGTTATTGTTGGTAAAAGTGAAATTGGCCGGTAAGGTTTTCAGCTCCTTTATTATTTGCCCTGTTTTCAGATCGTAACCAGGAGTTTTATTTGCTTTTATGTCAGTTGTTTCTCAGTTACAGGCCTGATACCTTCGAAGTCAGATGTTCTGGGCGTGTTCTCATTACTGGTCTGCCGACCTACAGGTTGAAATGTTTCTTCAAGATGTTCAGAATGCCAGGCCACTGGTAACCTAATTCGGCCTGCTCCTCCCCAGCGATATGTTGCAGCAAAACCTAATCTGCCTCAATTCTGCTGTGCTATACTTCCTGTGATTGTGACAGGTCGCGATATCGAACACACAACAAACTACAATTACACTTCAATGGCATAATTTATGATTCGGTTTGAATAATTTATGAAAATTTATGTGTGTCGCTCCACCCTCTAGTTCACCGCTCGCCGTTTGCTCCTTCGGTTGTAACATATTTTATACTTTGGTTTTATGTTTTATGTTTTCATAAACATAATTTTAATACAAAAAAGTTAAAAACAACGACAACGACTACAAAAAATATAATTGGAATGTCAAACATTATCATTTATATTACACAAACATATTATTATGTTCGACGGGAGTACACTATATGTATATGTATCGAGAGGTATATATACACACACGGAGGGGAATAAATAATCAAAACAAATAAAGTCGTGCATGTCGAACATAAACGTTATTGAAATTATGATAAGAAACATAAAACATATATGACGTATGAAAAACGACCAACAAAATTTAATGATCCCTCGCTAACAAAAAACCGCGCCATAAAACATAACGAATGCATTCTTCTGCCTCAATCGTTCGCGCATAACGCACATACGAACAAAATTTAATAACCAAAGTGGGGTGGGGGAGTTGTTGGTGTATAACCCAGTTTTGAATCGTTGAGACGAAACACCTTTATACCATGTATGCGTATATGATTGATCCCAGGATTAAATACATTTATACTAGGAAGAGACGAGCATAATTATTCGGACAGGGACGGGTATGGACGGGTGGGGGGTCGAATATGAAGTAGGGACAAAATTTAAAAAATATATGCTAAAATAATAAACCCAATTAAATTTTTTATTTATTTTAATTTCCAAATTTACATTTTCCTCGAGTTTTCTTCTTTTATAGATGTACATACAGTCCTAGATTATATGTTTTGGTCATTTCCCATTGAAAATGGACGAAATATATTTATTTATTTAGTTAAATTTTTTTTTGTAAATGGTTCGTCCTCCAAAACAACCAGGGGTGAATTAATCGCGTATATATTCGGATTTTCTCGTCTGGTTTGAGTCGCCTCTCAGCAGCGCACATATATAAACGGCAAAACAACAAAATGACATTGTTTGACGCAGCGTGTGTTAAAGTCTATTGTTTTCAATTTGTTGTCATGTTTAAATATGTCTTTAAGCAGTGTTTACATAAGACACCATACTGTGTTAATCATTTGTACATGGAGACACAATCTAATGCACCCTTTACAATTACACGATTTCATGGTCTAGTATTGTGGAAAGTATCAAAAATTAACAGGAAGACTCCGATAAGCCTAGGAGAAAGATTCAGGTATAACTAGGTCTGGAGCGGTAACAAATATTATGACATCTAGTTGACTGGTTTACATATTCTCTCTAGCATCAAAATGGAAAGTTAATTATTCAGACATGTCCTGAATTTTTACGATGGACCCTTCGTTGAAGGTATTTGGAAAATTATTACTCCCGAGTCAGGCCTAACTAATCGATAAGGATATCGCAAACGTTTCTGTTCTTGTAGCGTGACAACGGATTCTTTTGGCAAATCAGACACCTGAAGAAGGTGCACACCCAACACTGTAGTTCTAGATACCGGTGGGTCTGCTGTCACTTAACCTCTGAATTAGATGGTATTCACTTGCAGAGTTTTGACAGTTAATGTAGTATTCTGTATCTTGCCAAATATGTAAGAAAGTGAGCAAACATATAATAGCCCACCCACATGATTTCGGGCATAAAAGGGTCAAAGCACTTTCACAGCACTTTCACATACTTTTCGAATAAACATTTGTAATGATGGAAACAATGCGTAGAGGGGGGAAATAAGAAACTTCTTGTGCCCTTGCCAATCGAATGCCTTCCCCGAACTGTATTAGTTTGGATCCTAGTTCTTATTTCAAACTTTAAAGATATCGGATATTTTGGCCATTACTATTGGTATACAAGCAGTTCATTTTCGCTGCTTCCTCTCATTTTGGATTTTCAAGGCTACTTCAAAGATAGAGACTTGTCTGAAAGAGCCTCCCAAACCTTTTTTGATTAGCCCACCATTACAGTTAATTTCACAAACACCATAGTCGATACAACTTTTCATGGCAAAATGATGAAGGCTGGTCAAAAAAATAAGGCCGAACAGGATGTGAAGGTCAAGAATGTTGAGTGGTGATTACAAAATTAACAGGAGCAATGGGATATTCTTACTGAGCCAACAAATAACAAATGGCCAATAACCTTCCAATCTACACACGAAAACGTAATTTACGGTACAAATATACGCAACTCAACTCAACCAGTGATAAGGCATAGTATTGATAAGGAATAATAACCCATTTTCAAAGCATAGGTCTCATAGACAGCAGCATTATGTTACTAAAAATGATAGAAGAGCTGAAAATAAATTCATGTCCAGAACCAGAGGACTCTTCACCAATGGCTTAATCAAGAACAACATAGGGAATGAAAAAAGGTTTGGGAGGCATGCCGACGATCATTGTCTGCTTTACAAGCAATGATTTAAAATATGCTGGGTTTCTAATGCAAACATTCTACTGTTCAATAATCGTCAAAAGTCGTATGGTTTATGAACAAGTTGAGCCAGTTTTTGGAACTAAGCAGGTAGTTTTGTCAATGGTTATGGCCAAGTACTAGGGAATGCTATCACTACTGGAAATTTGTACGAATTATACACGAATTATTGCCATAGAATTTCCCCACGGTGATCCTAATTCACAGTGGGAGGCCGAATAACTCTAATTGGATTGCTGGGCCGTCCTGTAAAAGAATACTGCTAATCTGTGAAATATATTGAATATCAAGGAAATAGTGGGCTTCCACTTCCAAGAAACTTGATTGTGTAACATCAATCATCTAAGAACGGCCTCAATTGGCACTTGCTCCAGTCGGACTCCAGTACCGCCTCAATGACGATTTGATTTTCAATACCTGACACCTGGTGACTAGCACGTTGCTTTCAGACTGAATAAGTTGGATAAAATATTTGACGTTAGTATCCCCGTAAAGTTGACCAACAAGAGAGACCTTACTCCAACCCTGCCACATCGTTTAAACCTCTTTTTTCTTCAAAAGATTTTTTCCATTTTCCAAAAGCTTTATGATTTCTTGTCTCAATATATATTTACGTATATGTATGTCCGTATAAATGAAGGAAAACCTTTTTTTTAAAACATTTTGGGGTTTTTCATTAAGTCTCTATATATAGCTGGCCCGACATCGTCGTTAATAAAGAGATCAAAATTATTTATATTAATTTTCCGTTTTTATTCATTTTCAAGGCACTGACAATAACACGAATGGTTTGTACAGTACATACCGACACCAATGCGAGAACAACAAGAAAAGAAAAACGGAAAATAAAAATTTGTCCTGGAAAATTAAATGAAAATTATCTGTATGTTTTATGATTAATATTTAGTAAAATTTCCTGGGTTACAGATAAGGGAAATATTTAAATTTTCCCTACCAACAACATTTTGGTGATATTTTTTATTTAATGTTTGTTGTTGAGTGTTTGAGCTCATGTGGCCCGAGGGTACTATAGAATTGCACAAATATATATAAAAAAATATTCAACGAAGTAAGCAACATACAGTGAGACTCGTTCACGTTCTCTCTCCAACATCCTGTATACCACGACCTATATCCAGCATAATATCACAGGGTACTATGGCCAGGTATTATATCAAGTTGAGTGGTCAATTCACGAATGCTTTATGGGTCACACACAGGTGAGCGGACGTTATCCTAAGAAAGGTCATAAATTATAAGGTAATTTTTGAAATTTTAAGACTTCCTGCCTACTAGTATATGCCTTCTATGGAATATTCCTGTTATATACGCAGAAGGGCCCTCTTATGACTTGGCCACTTCTAAGTCTTGAAGGACATGTCATAAAACGTTAATTCTTCAATCAGGTGGCCATGAGGTTTCAAGCTTGTCAAGGACTAGCTCAATAAAGGAACTGGTGATAATATTACTCTTATTTAGACAAAAAATGAAGGAAATTAAAACGCTGACTAACCTGATGCCCCACAGTTATCTGTGGTGAAGAGTTAAATATGTTGGAGAAAAACTAATATGCCTTACTAGCTGTTTCATACTTCCAAGGATCGGGCTAATAAGGACTTTCAAATAAATGAAAACTTTTAAGTCTTTAATGGTCGATGTATGGCCTAAATTTCTCGATGGCGTACATCACAGCCAGGATATTTATGTTAAGTAGAAATACACTTCTAGCTCATGAACGTAATCACTTTTTCTCCCTCGTCATCTGTCAGTGTTAGGACAGCTCTAATACTGGTGTCGGAAGCCTCAGTTTGAATGGTGAATTATTTACTAAAACCTGGATTAACGAGGATTGGTGTAGACACCGGAAATTACTTTAACGTGATTGTAATTGGCGCGGTTTCGGAGAGCTATGAAATGAATCGATGATAGCCTGTCATCATAATTATTTTCAGAAGTTTTTAATATACTTCGGTGTTACGAATTTCAAGATTCAGGTAATTTTTTCAAGATCAACCCTCCATCTATATTCGTCCAAATTGATTTTTATTCGACAGACCTGTCATTTTTCTAAGCTTGTCATGAGCTAAGCCTGGGCGAACGTTTGATTAGCTCACCCAGCAGCGTAACATGATCCTCAAACGGTTGAGTTATCACGATCATGTGGTCTAGGTACACAAAGCCCCTGGGTTATTGGTGGACTCACTTGGAATAAAGTAATGGATTCTCTGGTATAAACCTCTGCAGATACAATAAACACCGTTTTGGATCGAGAAGCATCTATTATTTCGATTGGTCAAAAAGCGTCACTTAAATCAACGCAAGACATATATGTCGGAGCAGATAACCCAAACAAAATCCATTTTTGACCAAGTACGTCCAGACAAAATCGGATTTTACCGGAAAATTACGCGGGCCACCGGTTGTGCCAAGTCAGTAGGATTCAACTCCACGTTCATCGCTTATTGCTGATAGGGTGAAATAGATTGTACTCTAACCCTGGCTGCTTTATCATCTCCAGGGTCGATAGCGTGTTTGATCAATGAGTCACATTCGAGCTTGTCCGTGGTTGTTGTACCGATTGAATTTGACGTCGAGTGAATATCTCGTGCTCATTTATCTTCGCCGAATATGGCACATCTAGCAAGTAGCCAATACAAATGGACCGTACCATCTCTTGCCTTTATTTTAACTTAGGGTGGGACTAAATCAATTTCCAAACGGTTGTGCAAGTTTGATGCCCCACCTTAACATATCGTACTACTCATATACTCGAGTCCTACAATCCATACCCGTTCTATATGAACCTGCACATGTGCTATCAGTCTAACGACTTTAGCTGAATATAGCAGGTCGTCCTGTACATCTAGCTCTTCGATTTCGTATTCTTCTAGACTTTATTTTTGTGATACCCCCGCCCCCCTCCACTCGTTGAGATTATTTGATGGGTACATCTGTTTTATTAGATAGCAGCGATCTCCTAAAACCCCTGATCTGTCGGTTCCCGTTAAGTTGCCTGAGTTCTGTCCGAAAATTTATTTAGCTCCCTTTCGGTCCATCACGATTTATATACCTTAACCGAATGCAACTTAGTATTTTGATTAGAGTATGTATCATGGCAGAGAACAGTTTCGGACCTCAAAAGGTCAAATATTGACGATCCACGAGTCATTCCTTTATACACATTGGTCTTTTGGACTTAAAGCTCTCTTAAAGTTTTGTTGAATGTATCGGAGTGGATTTGTAACAATAAGGTTGCGGTGAAATAGAAACTTCAATGTCCATAGGCCGAGTGTCTAGGGATCGGGTTCCTCGAATACGTACAGCCACAGTGAACTTCTCACAAAACCGACCGAAGTGTGCAGCTGGCCTCCAATCACAATGTTTGTGACTCCTTTTTGGCTATACTAACAAGATACACGAAGGCTGAAAGCCTAAAACGTAGATCTTCATGCACGTCTGAAATTATGTGTGAGGAAAAAATTTTTTGGGTTTAAGTGCTCGTGCAGGAACGCCATCGGAAACTGGCTATTCACTTCCGTAGTAAGATCTGTACTTATATATGGGATGAGCGTGTGGTGGCTTGCTCTTGATAACGTAACGTCCAAAAAGGTGATATAGAAGGTACAAAGAACGGCCAGATGCTTATAAGCGGGTGCTGAGAAAAACTACACTTCACGTGCCTCTACACGTGCCTTGGAGGTCATGTTTCACCTTCTCTTGCGATCTAATTCCGAATTTCCTGTCCCTCGCAAGAGAATCTTGGAGACACGAGAATCTTGGAGTTCGTCTCCCTGAACACTGCCGCGTGTACCAGACAGAGGTGATAGCGATTGACAGAGGTGATAGCGATCCTGGGAAGACCAATTACTGTGATAAATAAGGAGGTAGTAGCCTCAGCAAATGAAAGGGAGACGAACACCCTCTTATACAGGGTAGCAAAGCTGGACTTGAAACGCTCAAAGACACCGATCTCCTCACAGGACACTGCCTACTTGGGAGAGACGATAGTCCACCTCTTATGCTTTGGCACACCAAATACATGAATAGCAGCCACTTAACCTAACCAAACCTAACCTAGTTGAGCCAGCAGTGGCTTTCGTTATGTTTTAATATTTTTATATTAGTTTAAAGTTAGATACATTTAAATCAAATCAAGGTATATAGGATGAGTCGACGGAAGACGAAAAAGATACTGGAACTCACTCTCCCAAAAACGAGAAACATCATAAATTAGATTAGAAAATTTTTAAAGTGAATTTTTTACCCAACTTTACAACGTTTTTGATTTAGTTTTTCTTCCTCTTTTCAACAGTCGGTTGTGTCAGTAAAATATTATCATCTGCAGAAAGATTAGACAGAAAACTGTGTGTATGTGTATAATTTTATACAAGAAATGAAATGATTAATCGCTTTATACATTCGTATCCTTATCGTTATATATAGACATATCGATATGCAAACATTTTCACACAACTGGACACATATCTCAATTTTCCATTTTACACCGACCGACCACACATATACATACATACACGTATACATAATGATATGGAATCAGTAATTTTCCATTTTGTGTCTTGTATAAATATGTACTCGTATCAGGGCATCCAAATGTATTCAGGATCAATATTTTATCACAAACAAAGGATAACACACGTAGCTGTTCCGATGTGGTGGGAAAACCCCTCCAAAAAAAAAAAGCTGACCGAACACGTCATCACACTCCCAACCACATACACACACACACGTATATATAGAGATATATCTCGAAAATTGTGTATTTAGAGACACATCTCACTATATAGAAAACGTATTTCCATTAAATTGACATTATCGTGATAAGGACGAGGGCGAACGGATGATAACAAAATAAAATAAAATATTAATGGATTTTCGGAGGGGGGTTTAAAATGGTCGGGTGGGTGGAGTATGTGAATTTTTGCTTTTCGATATACGTGAAAACCACACACACACACACACTAAGTGGTTTTGTTCCATTTCGTATCAAATAAAATCAAAAACTTCAACGGATATATTTCACCCCGTATACGGGACGACGATACACCACAATTCCGTCAAGAAATCAAATTAATGAATATTTCATTGCACTGTGGCTCACTGATTGATTAATTAATTTCGAAACAATTTGACATTTTGATTTATCGATGTTTCAATTTTTTGATGATACAGATTTCATGGGGCCCATGCTGGGCATTTGCTTTATATATTGTGAATGTGGGCGTTTGTATATACAAATGGTTCGGTTGGTGGTCGAAATTATGTATGGTGAATTCAAATGGCGTGATATATGTTCTTAATGTACATGGTTTATGGTTCAATGCGAGTGATGATAGCAGAAAATATGATTGATGGATTGTTATATCTTAATATGAATCTATAAGGTTATAATCTATGGTTCCTAAAACACTGTTGAGAAAGGCATCCATTAACCTATCTACTGGTTAAGGCAAAATTCGGGAGCTATTTTGTGGGTAGGCCAAATCAAATGGCCTCAATTGAATTGAAAAGAGCATCTTTTGAGCTATCTACTGGCAAAGGTAGAACCTTGGAACATCTCTGTAAGTCAGCCAATGGCAATGGTCTCAATTCAATTTGAAAGATCACCTTTTTAGCTATCTACTGGTAAAGACAGAACCCAGGAACATATCTGTGACTCATCTAATGGCAATGGTCTCAATTCAATTGGCAAGAGCATCGTTTAAGCTAACTACCTGTAAAGGCAGAAGTCATGAACATTTCTATGAGTCGGCCAATGGTCTTGATTTAATTTGAAAGATCACCTTTTCAGCCACATACTGTCAAAGACATAACCCGGGAACATCTCTGTGAGTCGACTTATGGCAATGGTCTCAATTCAATTCGGAAGAGCATCTTTTAAGCTCACTTCTGGTAAAGGCAGATAGGGTTTCCAATCCGGATATCCGATCCTCAAATAATCCGGATTATTCGGCCAATTTTGACTATTCGAATATCATAATTATCCGGATATATTTTTACATTTACTTTTACTTAGAAACCAATTTTATGAATGTAAATAATTCTGAAGATGTTAGCATAATCTTACAACAAAAAGAGAAAACCTCAGAAAAATTATAAAAATGATTAAATCCTTTTTGAAGCATCGACACAGTTCCCCAAACTAAAGCATTTTTTGGATTTCGTGAAGCACCTTTCTCGGTTGGCAATATGGAAGCTGGTGGAAAAATTTCAGCTGTTGGAACAGTTAGTGATCTGAAAAATCGAAACCGTGTGCATCGCTCAATGACAACTGAGAGTATTGCCTGTAGTGCTGAAGAAAACCCAGGTTTGTCGATTTCTCGTCGATCTTTAGGATTAGACGTTTGGTCGATCTTTGGTCGAAAATTACATGTTTCATGTTGCATAAAGACTTAGGTTTTAAGACTTTTAAAGTTAACACCAGAGCTTAAGCCGGTCAATCACCATAACATCCGGAATTTCATGGAAGAATCACAAAATGATCTGCATTGTCATGGAAGAATCATCTTCAGTGATTAGGTGGGCCCTTACACATCGTAGGCTACGTTAATAAGCAGAATGGTCTCATTTGGGGCTCAGAAAATCCAATGATTGTTGAAAAGCCTCTCCATCCTCAACGTGTCACTGTTTGGTGCGGTTGTTGGAAGATATTGATGTGGACGACGCTTATTTTAAACAATACGGCGCTACATGCCATGCAAGCAACAAAACATTGCAAGAAAAGTTTCCTGATCGTGTTATTTCTCGAAGAGGTGATCGCAATTAAACACCGAGATTTTGTCATTTATTACATTTAGACTTTTTTCTTTGGGGCCTCGTCGAAGCTAAAGTGTTTGCTAATGCTCCACAATCGATCAAGACCTTAAAGATGGAATTCGTAAAGTTATCGAGTATAATTATAGTACAATTTTTGTTATTATCCGGATATTCGGATTATCCGAATTATTTTATCCGTAAATATTCGATATTCGGATAATCATAAATGTCGGATATTTGGAAACCCTAAGCAGAAGTCATGTACATTTCTCTGAGTCGGCCAATGGCAATGGTCTTGATTTAATTTGAAAGATCATTTTTTCAGCCACCTACTGTCAAAGACAGAACCCGGAAACATCTCTGTGAGTCGACTTATGGCAATGGTTTCAATTCAATTGGCAAGAACATCTCTTTAGCTATCTACTGGTAAAGACAGAACTCGGGAACATATCTGTGAGTCTGGCAGAAGTTTATTTATTGGTAAAGGCATAATCCAAAAACGTCACTGATTGAGAACAGTTTGGCACATAAGTCTGGGATTAGTTACAGAGAGAATACGTCATTATTCGGCCATGATTATGACGTGTACTGTTACAGCAAAAATAATATTATTCAAACCATAAATGAACCAGAACGAATCTACGGAAGAGGAAGTGATTCCGTTCAACAACTTCAATACGTTTCTAGGGGCTAAATTTTACGAAAAGGGACGATTGAGTCCAAAAGATTAAAATTTCAGACGGGCAATGATGAGAACATACAAGTGACAATATGGAACCGAAAAATGAAAGACCCAACCGTTTGCTGAAACAACACGAGAACCTTCTGAGAGGGTCGATATATCACAGTTAGTGCGACTGTAAAAATAGGGTTTCGGCAATACCAGTTCGTTTAGTAATCCCAAACGTCAGTTTGATACAGTCCCCACGACTGTATCAAACTGGCGTTAGCGAAATGCGAGGAAAACGAGTAAGATTTCAATGTCTCCGATGCAGTGCAAAGCAAATCGAAGGTCGCCTAGAAGGAGGAGCTTAAACACCGGAGTCAAAAGGTCCTACAACTGATTGGCCCATGATCTCGGAGCTATATGTATTCCGGAGTTACATGTATTGTCAAAAGATGCGTACAGAGGGTAGCAACCATCTTACAGTAGTATACGAGATACTTTTGATACGAGAACCTCAGAGATTGTGCATGAAGTTATTTATGAGATGGATACAGAGTATTGAGCTTCGATATTGGTAATATCGATTTGCTACTTTTGGGGAAATGTGTTACCGAAATCCGAGACAATTGTATAAAGAAAATTGAAGGGAGATTTTGAACATCTCTGTGAGATTTTGAACTCTTACTCAACCCAGAGGGGAGAAACAATTATTGGAACAGTTCATGCCTAAATGGATCGAATATTAGATTTTTTGGTTCGGCACAAAAGTTACTCCAACGAATCATATTTTGTTGTAGATCGGGTAATCGGAAGAGCACACTAGTCCATCGAATCGATACAGGTCCAGATATGTTATGAGATTATCTTGATAAGAGAGAACAACAATTGGTGGGTGAAAATGGACAAACAGATTAATCATGGCGCTTTACGATGGCTTCTTCATTTCAAGAACTCGGAGATACACGTTGCATCGAACGCCAACTATCACGCTGTATCAAACGGTTGTAGAGTTTCAGATAGAGTATCGACGGGGAACGACACATTCGGACATTCTGACGAATTGTTTGAGACGTCGATGTTTGAGGGAAACTATAAGTATAAGGAAATTTCCCATTTGTATCCCATACACTAGCGAACATCTAAATTTTTGAACTACATGCAATATTGATGAACAGTGGCTAAATTTTTAATCCCCGTCTCCCTATATCTTATTCAACAACAACAGAAAAAAAATCATGTTCCACAAAATGTTATTTTTACTCTTCTTAACTACCCATTCGATGAAGAAAATCATAAAATTTAATGATGTCGCCCGATTGTACATTATACAAATATACAGTGAAACGACGATTTACACAGCATCCAGTACAAATTCCGATACAAGTAAACGTGGTTTTAGACCTAAAATATTTGAAATCCCAAGATTTTTTACCATCTGATTGTGATCGGTGGTATGAATCAACACATCTATGACTCCCTGTTGGAGTGTAGAATCCATCGGCCAACCCAACTTCCATGACAGTACTACAGGCTGACAAAGAGCCGCCATGCAATGTGCAGGTGGTTCTACGAAAATCTGACCTGTAACCGTACGTCCTCGATTTGGCCATGTAATGGCGTAAAGTAGGACGTATATAAGCGAGCCGTTAAATAAATCCCCAACGTGTTCGTCAACAACGGCGACACTGCAAGGCCCATGCGATGAAGATGGCGTTATAAATGGTCATAGTCAAAGCCAGTATATCTTATCTTAAGTTTTCATTTTTTATAAAACGAGCGTACTTATAGTTCGCATCGAGTTAAGTTCACTACGTAGTTGACCACGACAAAGGAGCAATGATTTAAGCACAAGCAAGAACCAGTTTTTTCTTAACTGTCTACAAATTCGTTACCATCAATGTCACAGCCGACAGGTATCTTACAATCGCTTACCAGATTGGAGCTGGCTAAAGGAGTGTTGAAGGTGTTTGAAGGGAGTTTACTCCTAAACTGTCAGAGTTCTTAGATCATACGACGAACAATAGATATCAGAGCTAGCATCATAATCAGAAGATGGAGCCATCTGAAAAGAAGTGATTCAAATATCTGATTGGGAAAGTGTGGTGACAGCCAATTATCTCTGAACGAATAAATGATTTGTGAAAATAAGAAACATGCGTAAGACTGTCATTAACTGTTGTGAACTTACGGCACATTTTGTTTAAATAGATTAAGAATTAATCCATGGGCCGAAATAGTGCCGAAAAGTTCGACGCCCCAGCATACTTCAAGCAATTGTCAACCGATCAAGCTGTATTAAAAGGAGTCGAAACCATAACTACAGGCTAAAACAATACTGATCGTTTAGTTCGTTTTCTTCCGATTAAGTGGGGAGGACCTCAGCATCCTGGGATTTCAATTTAAAGCACAATGAGGTTCATCTTGCTCTTATGTTATGTTATTTTGATGTGGCCGCTATCGCACACTTAGACCAGCGATTGGTCCATTGTGATACCACTCTATATACGGTCCGATTATTTTAGAACCATCTGCGCATTGCATAGCTCCATGTCAGCCTATAATACTGACATGGACGATGTCGGCGCGAAGATTCTAACACGACAGGTGATCCAGATGTGTTCATTTTACATTACCAATCGCACCGACCAAACGATCGATGGTGAAAAACCCATTTTGCATCTTGCTCCGGATCGGGATTCGAACCCGGTACCTCCCGCTCCAACTGCCACAGCTTTTAGCACTACGCCACCCGGGCGATTCATCTTGCTCTTAGGGAGCCATCATTTTCCATCTGACTCGAGTTCAAAACCGATGTAATCAAATTTTTGCCTGTGAAACACGTCACATTTGTCCGGTTTATACTGTGTTGCGTAAGTCGAGGTTATACTGTATATAGTATGAAGAAAATCAGAAGCAACAAAACCAACATACAAAAAATTGGCAAAAAAGGAAAATAATTTTCCACTTGATGGTATTAAGAAATAATTCTTATCCTCCTCGTTACTTTGATCAAGGGGGGGCAACTTTTGAAGAAGAAATGACAATTTTTCTTCACGATTTTCCGTTTCTTGTTTATAGATGATTTCAAAGAAAAATTCTAAAGAAAATCTCGTTCAACTATGTATGTATACAGATATAGGTTGCTACTCGTACGTTGTTGGTTCATTGTTTTGACATAAAAATGGAATTTAATCATGAGTGCGCATTGGAACGATATACAAGACAGAATTAGAAATGAGCTTTGAAAATGGAACTTACAATCGCTTTATATACGTAACAGTGGATATAAATTATTTCCAGAATGTTTAGTAAGACGGTACGGTACGTCTATAATGCTATAACCTATTGGAATCTCAAAAGTATTTATTACATTATACATGCGCTCGTACATCTTAAAGCACTTTATGATATCTTGAAAATATTATATTTCTGTCTGCTATACTCGTACATGCCCTCGTCCACCCTTACAGTGATTGTGTGTGTGTGTTTACCCGTATGTTGAGTATATCGAAGAATTTTGTAATTTGGATAACGATACATTACCATCGGATATATATATATTCTGATTTTCCAATCAATTTTTAGTATTCTTTATCATGCCGCCCCTATATAGTCGCCCCGAACCCAAAACATAACAAAAAAAATTTTTCGTTATCTAATCGGCAGAAAATTCATTTATTTATGAAAATTAAAAATAAATAAAATATTATTGATTGAAATTTATGCAAATAATGTTGATGCATTCCAAACGTTATCGTTTTGGTATATAGACGATCGATATTATTATCCTGGGGAGGCTGGGTTGAGAACTGAACCGAATGTTTTATATGTGTGTCTCGGTGCGTATATTTATGGAATAATAGATAATTAATCTTTTAAGTATGTGTGCTAAGCCAACGTTTTCATTATCAGAAATGGTCCGACAGGGTGTGTCTCAAATTAAAGATGCATTAACCGTTGGAGTCTCAAATTTGTTTGATCTCGATTGTCTCGTTACACCTATAGTCAAGATCCATATCGTAAACCCTTCATCTAGCAATCAAAATACACTTCTGGATCTAAAATCACGTCGATTGAGGCTGAAGTTTTATATTGTGGAGCTACTGATGAGAAACGAGGAGCTTTAAAATCATACCAAAGAACGTACTCAACAGAGTCACAAAATCAATGCATTTCAAGACACATCTACCACAGACAGGAAATGTGAAACATTTTTGAGTGAGCAGAAGCTGAGATACGGTCAGTCGAAGAGAGAGAGAGAGAGAGAAAGAGAGAGAGAGAGAGAGGGGGGAGAGAGCAAAGGTTCCTACGGACGTACTGAACAGTTTAATAGTGGAAGTGTTCAGTAATGCCTCGGTAATTTTTTTTTAAATAACACCTTTATTGGTATGACTACTATACAATCTTAAATATTATTACTTAATTCATTAGTAGGGTTGACATTAGTACTTGCATATGAGATAAGCATAAAACTTGTTTGGGTCTGCTGTACCAGTGTCCAGTTCCCTTGATATATAATATTCATACGGTTAACTCATGTGGTTTGATTCGTTGGAGCCGCCTTACTTCGTTTTTACTGTCCAGTAGTTGTACGGCCTCGACGTTGGTATGGGTAAGAAGTCTCTTCTCATGTCTTATGGCACATTCGCGGATGACGTCGTCAATCAATTGAATTTCTAGATCATTGTGTATTTCCTGGTTAGTCACGAATCGGTAAGCGTTGGTGATCATTCGAAGAAATTTATTTTGACTACGTTGTATAATGTCTCTATTAGACTTATGAGTACAACCCCATAGCTGCGCGCCATACATCCATATTGGTATGAAGATAGTTTGATAGACTAGTCTTTTGCAATACAGGTTCATTTTGGAATGATGCCCTATTAACCAGTACATTTGACGTTGTTTAAATCGAATCTGTTCAGCTTTTTGTCTTACGTGATGTTTCCAGTTGAGCCTTGAATCTAAATGCAGACCAAGGTATTTTGCCGAATCAGCCTGCGGCACTTGCGCTCCATTGAGGTATAAGCGTAGATTGTTATTTTTGTGTCGAAGTGTAAATGTCACATGGGTTGATTTAAACTCATTAAGCACAATTTTCCAGTCAATTGTCCATTTAGTAACGTCGTTCAATGCTCGTTGCAGATTTTCCACTGCCCTTGATTGTGATTCGTCTACTGACATAATTACGGTGTCATCGGCAAACGTACCGATGGATGTTTTATTCGTTGTAGGTATGTCCGAAGTGTAGAGAAGGTAGAGGACAGGTCCCAAAACACTTCCCTGCGGAACTCCCGCTAACGTTGGATAAAAGTCAGAACATGTTTCTTCATGGATGACTCTGAATTGACGATCAGAGAGGTATGATTCAAGCAGCTGGTTGTTTGTATGGAGGAATATTTCCAGTTCTTGGGCTCGTTGGATGAGCCCATTAGCGTTCCAAGTTACAATGCGTAGGAACGAGTTAATCATTATTGTGTATGCTGACTTTTTTGCTTTCCAGCTTTGATACTCTCTCTGCTAGGTGACCAAGTGTCTGTTGAATTTGATTAAGCAGTTTAATAAATTCATAATTACTATAGGCTCTTCATTCCATTCTCTGTGTTTGTTGTTTTGGTTTAAATCATCAGCAGATAATTGTGTGGCTTGCGCATAGGATAATCCAGCTGTGGATGGTGTAATTGTTTTTTGTGGTTTAGCAGCTTTGGTTTGTAATCGCTGTACTACGCTTGTTCTATTATTTTGTTGGCTTTTAATTTTGTTTTGGTATACACAGCATCCTTTATAGTTTGCAGTATGTCCTTGTTGGTGACAAAGAGCACATGAAGGTGCGGTATCTGGTTGTTTATTGCATGTTGTCGTGTGATGATTTCCAGCACACTTAACGCATTTGGTTTGACGATAGCAAAAACTCTTGGTATGTCCAAGTTGTTGACAATTCGTACATTGTGGGATGCCCCTTGTCTTGTTAGGTGGCTCAATTTTAACTATACAGTACGCAAGTTTCTTGATATTGTATACTCCTTTATTGTTGTCTTTTTGTTTTAAGTCGACGTAAAACAATGGAAAGTGTTTCTTGACTTTTTCTCCATTAATTGCGATCATTTTGTATATGTTGGTAATACCTGCGACTTCATGTCCCATTTTTTCTAAGTCTGCTTTAATTTCATCGTGACTAATGGAAGATGGTAAGCCTCTGATAACCACTCTATAAGCCTTTTCGCTCTTCAGCTGGTAAGAATATTCGATATTTTCTAGTTTGTTGCTGGCTTCTTTTTTTAATTCTTCCAGTAATTTTTGACATTTCTGTAATCGTGTTCATTATCAAAGGTAATTCTAACGTCACTATTTGAAAGCGCCTTAAACTTAGTTGATTCACTAGTGGTTTTAATTACTTCTTGTCGAAAAAATTCGAAATTATTGATATTGCTCACGTTAATGGGTGGAGGCGGTGGTATTTTTGGGTTTTTCTGTTCAGTGTTATTGTTCACACTTTGTGTAGTATTTTTTGGAGGGGTTTTCGTTTTTGTGCGCCTACGTTTCTTAGTATTTCTGTTATCAGCACTGGAAACTTCTTTTTCCAGCTCTTCCTCATCTGTGCAATAATCCTCTTGACTCAGAGCACTGAATCTATTATTTTGTTGAAAAGCTGGAAATTGCCAGTTGGAATTATTTGAATGATCATGTTTACTGGATGATGGCTGAATATCGTTCGAAGACAGATTGTTAACTCGTGCTGAATCCTCATATTTGCTGTTTTTAATCTCTTCTTTTAGTAAAAAGTTTTCTCTTTTAAGTTCAGCAACTTCATTGCTCAGCTGCGCGATTAGATTCTCCATTTTTTGAAATTTATTTAACAGTTCCTCACTGTTTATAATATTTGTTGATGCTCTCGGCATTTGTTCTGATAATAAAGTTCTTTTTTCAGAGGAGACTGCGTTGTTTGCAGATATGAGTTTGCTATTTAAAACTGGTGATCTCAACATTTTCGTGCTCTTCGGAAAGTTATTTCCTCTATTTGGCGGTAGTTGTTTCTCCACAGGATCTATGGTACCGGCTTCCGAGCAGCTGGGTTGAGTTGATGCTATTAAAGACGCATTCGTCTCGATTTCATGCATAATGACCCAAATCTAGGTCATTATCATGTTGTAATGCACACACTTCACTTATGATTTGCACTGAATAAAGTTTTTTCTAAACACTGCACTTTTTAGTTACAAAAAACAATTTTTTTTTGTTGTGTTGTGTTATGTGAGTATAGTTATTGACTTTGCACTTTTAATAAGTATAATTATTTAAAAAATTATATTTATGAAAAATGAAAAATGCGTCTACTCACTTTGAGTATTTATAAAGAACTCGCCTCGGTAATGACCCGTAATTCATCCACGATGAACTATGAATTATCAGTGAGGAAAAAATTGAAATATACCACCAACGTTCGAGTTAACCATCTACGCCATATTATAGTTTATTTTAAGTGCGGGAATAAAAAGAAGTCATTTGGTGAAAGGTCAGGACTATATGGCGGATGACTCATCAAATCGATGTTTTGGGTGCTTAAAATTCAGTTGTTTGAGCCGATGTGTGAGATCTCGCATTGTCGTGGTGTAGAGTGATCCGTCTTCGGCGGTTGGTTTTCCTGATTTCTTGGAGGACAACTGGCAAACAAATTGTTGTTCTAGTGGTACGGTTGCGACATGTCCAGTTTTTCCGAAAAAACATGCGACCATTTGCTTGGAAGTGCTTCGTGCGCGAACAACTTTTGTTGGATTTGGCTCATCTTGAAACACCCATACAGTCGACTGCTGTTTACTTTCGGGCTCATACGCGTAAATCCACGATTCATCACCTGTCACGATGTCATAGACGTGTTTTGAAGCACCGCGATCGTATTTTTCGAGCATTTCTTTCGACCAATCGACACGAGCCTTTTTTTGAGCGATTGACAAATTGTGTGGGATCCAACGCTAACAAATTTGTTTTACGGTTAAATGTTCATACAATATTGAGTGTATGCTGGTCCCACTAATCTATCTCACGATGGTTCACATGACGATCTTGCAATATCAGTTCGCGCACAGCATCAATGTTTTTCGGAACAACAACTGATTTTGGACGACCTTCACGTAATTCGTCTTGGAGTGAACTCCGACCACGATTGAATTCATCATACCATCGATAAACACTGGTTCTTGATGGAGCTTCATCGCCAAAAGTTGAATTAAGTTCATTCATGTACTGCTGTTGAGTTAATCCACGTTGAAAGTTGTAAAAAATCGCACGAAAATGTTCACGATTTAATTCCATTCTTGGGGGCAGATGAATCTTTTAATTTACTGTAAACAACACAAATAGCGCTCGTATGTGAAAACGATCTGAGTACGTATAACCTCAAAAACTTCTAACTTTACGATAGAACTGTCAGTTGACAGATTGCAACACCAGGGTTGCCAAATTCCGAAATATTAACCAAATTTGCAATTTGGGAAACACCGAGACGTTTATGACTGACCAAACAACGATAGACTGAGGAACTGATCAACAAAATGGATTCTAAATGAGTTATCGTACAATCCAATAGTCTTTGGAGTTTATTAGTTGTTCCTGTTCAAACGAAGGATGGTACCACAAGGTGAGCTAGCTTAGCAGTTGATGTATGAGTCAACCATATAATTAGAAGATTACAAATGCTATATGTCGTTAAAATTGTATATCAACTCGGCAAGTATCATCTGTCATCCGTTACCGTTTGGAATGCGCATACTACTTAAGGCACTCAATCTTTGAACATATTCAAATTTTTTCATAAATTGGTTCACCATACATCAGGGTGGACGTAACGACGGCAGCTACTAGAGATGTGCTGATTTGTCGAGCTCGGTATTAGCCGTGACAATGCTGCGTTCACTCTACTTGCTCTTTCGCTGGAACTGATAAGATGTGTTTTATATGACAGTCTAGTTGAGAGTCTTTGGCACCAACTCTTACGTTATACTCTCCAAAGTTTTCCTTCTAGTGTTTAAGGCTTGTTCTGTCTTTTGTTCTGCTAACTTCACGCCAGCAGTAGTTATCCACTCTTGAATGTGGTACAGATTTCTACAATCTCTTCCCTGTGTTTTACGGCTACCACTACTGCGATGTCATCCCCAACCACATAAGGGGGGGGGGGGTTCGAAGCACAGGCTCATTCCAGTCTTGAAAATAAGTATGAGTCTGTCTACTGCTTCCACCACCTGTCCAACTAGTATTATCGATTTATTATTTGAAGCGCGTTTTGCAATATAAATCATTGAGAATTGTGTTGGAGAACAGGAAGGAAAGAGCCTAATTTGGGACGGGTTTCACTTATCCGATGAAGATTGGAGTCAGAAGTGAGATTATAGAAAGCTTATAATGGTCAAAATTAATCAGTTCAGTCATTCCCAACTTCGAGAAGAGTTCAGTCGATGGACTGTGTGAACCAGTGGCTCTAAACCATTGTTGGCACTCAGATTGTGGAACACAATGGAAGAAACACAAGAGGATCCCGATAAAGACGAATTTGGAATAGAATCAGAACCAACAAAAATTAGACTCAACCAATGCATTAAATGGGAACGATGCTGCAAGGCAGTGCTAGCTCAACAACAGCAGATGACTTACACTTTTGCTCAATAAAACGGCCTGATAAATTAACAAAACAAAAAGAGCAACAATAACCTTGCACAACCTAATGATATAGAAAAATGATTCTCAGCACAGAAGATTAACAAATTGAAGAAAGATTAACCCCCATAAGGTCAGTGGCACCATGAATCTGGGAATAATAAAGGGTCCACCATCTAAAATTTTTTTTTCAACTAGTGCTTATTTCGTGAATGGTAACACTTAGCTCATGTCTGATAAGACAGATAATTAGTTTTATCCTTCCGCTGAACGAATATGGTTGTGTATACGCTTGAACAACGCTGGGAAATATTGCGACATTACTTTGAAAATCATGGTAATGTTGCAGAATGTGTGCGAAAATTGCGTACGGATTTTGGAAGAAGAGAAGCACCGTCAGCTCCGTATGTTCTTTATCTTGTGAAAAAAGTGAAAAAAACTGGCATCCTCATCGATAAACCAAAGCGTGAAAAGCCAAAAACAGTGCTTACACCCGAGAATATTGATACTGTGGCAGAAAGTGTGCGTGATGCGCCATCAACATCAATTCACCGTCGTTCTCAACAAGTGAACATTTCGGAGACATCATTGAGACGAATTTTGCATAAAGACCTTGGTATGACGCCATACAAAGTCCAATTGGTTCAGGAATTGAGGCCAACTGACCATCCAATGCGTTTTCGCTTCGCTGAGTGGGCCTGCGATCGACTTACAGAAGATGCCGATTTTGCCAAAAAAATCATCTTTTCGGGTGAAGCTCATTTTGATCTTGGCGGGTATGTAAACAAGCAAAATTGTCGCATTTGGGGCACGGAAAACCCGCACGCATACAATGAAAAGCCAGTACACCCAAAACGAGTCACTGTTTGGTGCGGATTTTGGTCCAGAGGGATAATAGGGCCATTTTTTTCGAAAATGAGCAAGGTTTGGCCGTTACATTCAATGGCGATCGTTATCGGGCCATGTTGAACGAATTTTTGTTCACAAAAATTGAAGAGGAGGATATTGGCAACATTTGGTTTCAACAGGACGGCGCTACTTGCCACACAGCTGAAGCTACACTCGATGTTTTGCGCCCTGTTTTTGAAGATCGCATTATCAGCCGCAGAGCTGATGCCGTTTGGCCACCTCGGAGCTGCGATTTGACACCGTTGGACTATTATATGTGGGGTGCCCTCAAAGATAAGTGTTACGCCGACAAGCCAGAGACAATTGACGCTTTAAAGGACAATATTCGTGAAGCCATTGGTGAAATACAGCTGCACACAATCGATAATGTGCTTAAAAATTGAACCGATCGTGTAGGCTACTGCATGGCCAACCGAGGCAGCCATTTGAATGAAATTATTTTCTATTATTAACCGGAAGGATTGTACTTTTAAATAAAAAAAGAAATTTGAGAAAATATTCAGTAGTTTTTTTTAATAGCATTTTCAAAAAAAATAAGTTATTTGGCGGACCCTTTACTTACCCGACGAGCAGAGTATTAACTGAGGAGTGCTTCTCGAATGGTGATCTCACCTTTCAGAAACAATTGGAATGCTGTTAACGGGCATTAAGTGTGCTTGTCAGTTTGCGTTACTCTGTGGAGTATTTGGATAAGGACTAAACAAAAAGGTCGAGATTTTTGACTATGCACTAAATGTATAGCCACTGTAATGTCGTTTCGACTATACTATCAGGTGTAATCATGTTGAATGTAGCCTAGAACTTTTTTAATCACAAGGGGGTGCTAATTAGATCGGACCAAACCTGGAGTGTAATTGTTGAATCGTCCTATTGGTAATCATGTGACCAGGATTGGTGTTTCCTTTGGAAGACAGTCTTCATGACGAGTTACTGGATTGCTGAAAAATATATCATAGTCAGGACCTAACGTTATCTAAGTATAAATGTGATTAAGTGACTCTGAAATTCATTCTTGATGACACTTAAGTTGGAGCGGATATCAAAGGGTGGGTTGTTTACACGACGGATTCTTAAGTAATGCAGTGATCGATAAATTTCTGGCAAAATCCAGCCGATGAAGGAGTCACATTCTCCTGGCTAAACATTCAACTGGCTCATGGAGTCAATATCAATCTTTATTCACTTGGTTGGGTACAGACACTCTATTCGATGCCAAGAGAATTCAACAAGATATATACAGCAAAACAGCCGTTTAATTGCTACGATCAAAGCTTTAATTGAAATTTTAAATAAGATTTCCCAAACTTTTCCCTCGGATATAAACTATTTAACTCGATTACGAGTACATAACCACCGTCATAATTACACCGTAGTGTTTTACACAATAACGATAATAGATTTCCCAAACGATTCGTCCCCTTCCAACCATCCGAGATGAAGGAAACCAAAATTATTTTGATACGTAACTATGTACCCCCTTCCCTCTTTCCTGTATACAGACATATAATTCCAAAATGTAAATTTTCACATTTACCTTAACTTCAATGCTCAAAATCCTAATTGAAAATACATACCATCGATTCCTTCTTATATATACACATAATTCCTTAAGAATGGAAGAGAAAAAAACGGGCGAATAAGGAGGGCGCAACATATACACAATAAAAGGCAGGAAAATGGGATTTTCAATTTTCTTGTAAATGGTTTTTGTCTTCGAAGAATTTACCTTAAATTTTTTTTTAAACCACCACATCAGATCCCTGTAACGACAACAATAGTAGATGTGTGTGTATATCCGTATACACATACCTATGTATCTATAAAATGAAAACCTCAGCAATAACAAAATGAAAATGGAAAATTGTACGCAATATAATCTCCTAAAGATACAACCAAGGTATTCGATTTAAGAACGGAAATCGAAAATTTACATACCTCCCCCTCCTCGTTCCTCCCTTTTCTCGCCCGAAAAAAATAAAGATGTATCACGAATCCTAAAGAATATCGAGTGTGAATCCTTTAATTTCGTCTTAATCCTTACCGTCTAAACACAACCCATCTCTTTGTCGAGAGATAATGAAGGCAAAACGATACTCAGTGGGATATAGTGTCGATACAGGAAATGAGTACCGATATCTTTAATTGAAATATAATTCGTTTTGCTCTGCCTTAAGTAGCCTCCCATCCCACACATCTAATGTACGAGTACGTACACAACATACATACATATATATATATATACATATATATATATATATATATATATATATATATATATATATATATATATATATATATATATATATATATATATATATATATATATATATATATATATATATATATATGTCGACTTCAGAATTGATTAATTTATCCTGTGTGATGGATCATTCGAAATACGATGTATCGAATCAGTTTTTCGAACGGGGTGAGTATATATGGGAATAGAGTTGTATCCCGATAAACTTAATCACATAATATCCTCTTTTTTAATTTAAAATAAATTAGGATCCTTTTTGCCAGATAAAAGTTTTGTGCAGGCGGTAAATAAATTTGTTGCCGAAATTCGTGCACCAATTTTGGGCCAATCAATTACGACGAGGCGAAATGTATCTATCGAATTGTTTATTACTACTTTGTGGGCTTCGTTTACGAAATTGGGGATACAGGTCGTAATTTTACCAACATATGACGTTAATTAAATATGTGTACAGTGTGTTTAACACTAGTGTGTGCGAGCTATAATTTTACTATGTATGTAAGTGTTTGTTTGTTTTTATCTCTACAATCTTGTTTCGGAGCTCGAGACACTCCCAACTCTTTCGCGGTTCGCTTATTTACACCCTTACCTTACGCCATTACAGCCAAATCGAGGAAGTACGGCTATAGGTCCGATTTACGTAGAACCATCTGCACATTACATAGCTCCATGAGAACCTATATAGTCCTGACATGGAAGATGGGTTGGCCCATGAATTCTGCACTCCAACAGGGGGTCATAGATGTGTTCATTAACACCACCGATCGTAATCGTATGGTGTGAAATCCCTTTTGCATCCTGTCCCTATCGGGATTCGAACCCGGTACCTCCCGCTCCAACTGCCACAGCTTTAACCACTGCGCCACCTGGGCGGTTATGTATGTAATTGTGTGAAAATTTGAAGAGTGTAGTGCACACACATGTCAGTTGGCGAAACCAAAAAATGTTTCAGTCCCAATCTCTTATATGGTTCATTGGTGTATGCGGGTCCAAAAACGGAGGAACTCAGTAATGTTGACTTCACTTCACCTTTTTATGCGGCAAACTCATATTTTTGTAACCTAGAACCATGAAAAAATACGAGGTTTGTCTAATTCACATTTTCATCTGATTAGTGGGGCCTTCTATGATAATGTTTGTTTGTTTATCTGTTTATGACAGCGTGACCTAAGGTGAAGTAATGGTGAATAGGAGTTTGACAAATGGGTATATACTAAGTCAGGCGGCAATATTAATCGTTTGGAATCAGTTTCACTGACATCAAAGGTAGCGTTGGTTTGGTGCTGATCTGGGAATCTAGGATTGTCCTCGACAGTTCTCTGGAGTAATTTGAGTACACAGAAACTGAGTCTTTAAAATTTTTTAATGATGACGCCAAACTAATAATAGAGGGTGCCTGGAATCTTTTGTGATTTGATTGTTTCTGATTACAGAAGTGTGGACTATAAACAGAAGTGATAGAGGATGGAGTTTCAATTGGTTGGAACATATGTGTAAGACGAAATCAGGTTCAGTGGGGCAAAGCAGCTTTATAAGACTTCACATGTGAATCAAATTGAAAATATGAGAGACTGTCGGATTCGTACCAATCCCAACTCCCTTATTTCTTGTGTCGAAATGTCTCGTGTATCTATTACATAGATTACATAAATTACTTCACCCGAACGGACTCAGTTTTAACTGCCTACTAGCTTTTACACTCTGCCTATTTTTTTACAAGCATCTCAGTTTCTTATTAATTCTCACCTTACGCATTATGTCCGAATTTTTTTTCAGACTGTAGCATACAAGCCACCACTATTAACAGTGACTCGTCAGCTACCGTTCTAAACGCGCTAATCACACCCAAAGCACTTAAACTATAAACAGGTGCCACCTGCTGTTTGTAAGAACTTCCCTCCATAGCAATGGCTTAAATTTATTTACTCACTAACAATCTGAGGCTCTGGCGAGTCCTTCCTATGTTTGGCATTAGATTTTTTTCCGATGGTGTCCAAAAAACTTTTAAAGCGTCGATTACAATTTCTAGATAAATAATAAATGGTTTGACTGAATCTATTGGTCACCAACTTCCAGTGTCATGATTTCCATCCTTTTCGACACGATGATTTCCAGTGGCTTCCTTTAGTCCCTCCCATATGATTCATTCACCTTATAAACTAGTGGGAGTTTGAATCATGTATGAACTAAGCCAAGCGGCCATTACATTAGTTTCACCGACCCCCCTGGTGTTGAAAAAAAATTAAAGGCTATCCGTTTTCTTGATAGATTACTGTTACTGGTGAAAGCTTTGAAAGTGATTTCCGATCATAATTTCAAACTTGACTGCAACCTTAATTGAATCCGAACAAAATCTTAATAGAATTTCAAACGTGACTTGACCCCATGGCTCATTATTGTAGTCGTCTGAAGTTAAACCTTCTCACCTCCAAAAATCTGTACGACTGAAATATTTTTGTTCCTAGATGTCCATAACAAGACTTCAAGATAATATCAGTTGGAATATAAAGTGTGAACCAGCTAGAACACAATCGCCAATATTCGAACAACCTACCAAAGGAGAGCAAGAGGTGATCAAGAACAAGGCTTCCAGGTGATCAAGAAATTGACACTATATGCTAATACCTTGATAGTAAAACTCAATAGGATAGTTGGACAGTTGGGTATCGTTGGATTGCTTGAAGACTATGTGGGAATAATCCAAATACAGACATAAAGATAAACTAGTGGCCATTTCTAAGATTTGAATAACTAGAGGAACATGAGTGAGGGATAAGTGTTGGCCAACTAGTTAAATATGTTCATGTCAAACGTCGATCAACCTTCGAAATTATCAACTACTCGGTAAAATGAGTGGGCTGAAGTGTGAGGACCATTCTGTGGGTAACCTCATCAAAAGCCTCGGATATTCACAACGACCTCAGACACGAAATAAGAGCAACGATATAAAATTTAGAACATCGAATATATTAAGCCTAAATCACCCGGAAAGCATTCAGCAACTCTTCAAACAAGCATCAAACAATAGGTTCGACATCATGGTGCTGCAGGAAACAACACTAATCGGTATTGACACTGTCGATTACATTTGCTTGGGATTAACACTGTCGAAGCAATAATTTGGCATCAGCACCGATGTTATACATTCGTGACTAATTTCACACCTGTCAATACCAGGATTTGCCACTTAAACGTCACTTTAATATTAGGTTTGTGAACATTCATTTCCCTACCAAGGAGAAGCCAGATCAAATCAAGGATAATTTCTATGATGATCTCGAAACTGTCTCCAAAATATTGCAACACGACGATAACATCGTCTAAGGTGACTTCAATACTCAAATTGGTTAGTGCTAGCATGGATCGTAGGATCAGCTCACTGAAACAGTTTGTCCTTCCGTCGGAAACATCAGCCCAACAAATTGGTTACCGGGAGATGGCAGACACGAGGAGACTTCATTTCAAGAGAAACACAATATAAGAGGGTGAATGAGTCATGAAAGAGGGAGTCGTTTATCTTGTATATTGATGATGTTGACATAATTGGATTCATAAAATCGCCAAGGATAAGATGGCTCGAACATGCTCTCCATTCGCAAAATAGGACCACCAACGAAAGTAGGATCTGTAGGGAGACCTCCTACCCGATGTATGAACAACATGGAAAGAGACCTGAATACACTCGTTCACCGTGTCTGGTGATCTTTTGTTGTGGATCGGACTAATTGAAGCAACATCGTTAGGGCAAGAAGATCCTCAACAGCTATGTTTAAATTCATGGAGCTGATCAAAGGTCTGGAGATAAGTGAAGTAACATAACACGAACAACACCGAAAACACTAATTATGATATCCGACAAAACAAACAACCCATTGTGGATTGTCTTCCCTTCAGGTTCAAAGAGAAACATGGTAAATACCCAACGAACAGAATTGGGCGAATAATATATGGTATCACGAAAGGCAACATCTTTTTTCGAGTAAGTAAACCAGCACACAAATAATGAAGAGTTTAAGGAAGAAACAACACGATGAGTGAGTAAGATAGACGACGAATAAACGTTAAAGAGAAAACAGAAAAAAACTTACGAAAGTCAAATTGTAACCCTATGAACAACGACTCGTCGTATAAATATGTGTTCGTGCTAGTCTTGACTAAATACAGTTTTGTATGAGTCCGTACTCAAATATATATTACCAAGCACTGAATTAATTCGTACATATGTGGTTATAAAGCGATGACGAGATGGTCTAGTTTATTGAGATAAATCGATTAGATTTTGTTTTCTTACTTAGTATGTTGTCTTGAGAAGATCTACACAAAGAAAAATATTGGTTTAGGATCCAATAATTTATTCCGTCTCGAATGTGATGCGGTGGTACAACTTTTCGGATTGTTGGATGCGATTCACCATATTTTATATATCAAGCAACAGTGAAGGGAAAATTTCACGTATAGTGAATTTAATTATGTTACGATGATGTCGGAATGAATGAAAATTAAATGCGCGGTGAAACATATTTCGAGAGCGATAATTTAATTAAAAATAAAACAAATTTTTTTAATTTACATAATTTGTTGAAACATTTATGATGTCGTGTTGAATATTTTATTTGAAATAAAAACGTGATGTGTGTTAAATTTTCGTCGAGATAATTTAAGGAAATCAACAAATTGTTGTTTTGTATACTAAGAATACGTGTGGTGTTGAAGACAATGATTTTGTAACTTGTATCAAAGGTTTGGTATCAAGAAATACTGGTGGAAGGCAAAGAGGTGAAGGAATCACCAGAAATATTTGCGAATACCGTTGTTCACAATTGGAAGTGAGGAGATTGAAGTATGTTGGATCTTTTGTGTGATGGAGAGAGTTTTATTTATAGTGGGCTCTTTAGGACAATAACTACCTCATTGTATCAACCAGGATACGTGTCACCTGCTTCTTGTAAAATTATGCATCAGGATAACTAAGCAAATCTGGCCAAGGCTGGATAAAATTGCTATAACTCAAATGAATTAATAAGGTTGTGGTTGATGTGACAGGTCACTTTCTCACAGGCAAACGAACCAGATCAATATGGATCACTGCTGTGAAGATAACGAGAAGGAAGTAACAGGCGTGAATCAAACCGATTTTTTTTATCGCCCCTCTGAACGACCTGACAGGATTATTATACGCTTCATAAAACGCTCGAGGTCGTTTGATGAGTAGAATAGCAAAAAGTTCTTATGTGACTGGACTATCGACCATTATGTATCAGTTCTAGGGGCAAACAGGTGATCGAGCTTTATGCAAACTTCAGCTCCTGATTAACAAAATCGAGCTAATACACTGTTATTGGCTCGATTTTGTTATTATGGCAGAACAACTTAAAGGGAAGTGCACACAAACACCGTGGCCACAAGTATAACAAGATTTATTTTTCGTTCAGATCTACAGGTGATTACATTGAGGCAGATAAAGGTGGAACGATTTATGTTTACGAAAAGTCGACATATTCGAGCCGGAAACATCCAGGACATGGGATTGTATGCTCGAAGTAGCAAACTAAGAGATTAAGAAACAAATAGTGAAGAGGTTCGTGGAGATTTATAGCAATGCTCCATTACCATAGATATCCTTTCGAAAGACACTTTGTCGGGGCAAATTGGTACATGTACTTTGGTTCCATCCACATTTGTGATGAAATAGTATGAAGTGATGCCCTTGACGGGATATATCTGTAAAAGGATCTAACTGTACATCGCTGAAGGAGTTAACATTGAACAAATACCCTACAGTCTACGCTGGCACTGTACTGTATATACTGTACTGGTACTGTATATCTCTAAAGATGAATGATTAGTAGTTAGCCTATAACCATTAATATGCGGACTCTCGAGACCAGACGAAATTATGATTTATTAAGCTTGCTGTAGTAGTTCCAGGTGTCCTATACTATATATCCCGGATACTAGTAAAAAACCTCCGGAAAGTAATGGTCCAAAACCAGCAGAGCAGATCTGATTGAGTTCGAGGATTTTGCCCTCTATTCTAGTTACAGCAGGTCTGCTAGTGAATCGCCTATGGAGTCTACAAGATTTATTCTTCGCTGAGATCTAGATTACAACACATAATATTCAGGGAGCTATAAGAGCAACGACTTCTGTTTAACGAAAAAACCACCCAATCGAATCAGAAACAGCCAGAACATAGCAACATATGATCACAGATGAATACTACAAAATATCAGAATACGAAAAGGTTAAGAGAAACGTGGTGAATAGTTTCGTGGAGTCGTATGTAACCATCAATGATATGAATCCATTACCATAATGACCAATGGAGTTAAAGATTGTAAGGAACAAGCAAATTGCAGGCTTTGTCACACCAGGACGAGCCGTAATCATAAAGCTGGTAATGGCCGGTGCATGGCATTCATGGAAGCATTGAAAAAAACACGGCGGCTGTGAGGTTGCACATGACTTATTAGTCTAATCCGTGCACGAAGCTAGAGTTGATGTCGCTATTCTGTGCGAACAATACAAAAATATAGAAGGTTGTAGCTAGGTAGCTGACACAACAGATAAAACTGGAATATGGGCATGTGGCAGACGGATCATGCAGGAAAGAGCTAATATTCCCATTGTGGGATTTGTGCGAGCGAAAGTGGACGGTTTGCATATCTACAGCTGCTATGCACCACTTAGTGATACAATAGAAGAGTTTAAACACTACTTGGAACGATTGATTTCTGATGCCCAAATACAAAATCATGTTGTTATTG
This sequence comes from Tipula lateralis, assembly GCA_963932295.1. Taxonomy (NCBI): domain Eukaryota; kingdom Metazoa; phylum Arthropoda; class Insecta; order Diptera; family Tipulidae; genus Tipula; species Tipula lateralis. The sequence continues at coordinate 169,091,784 of OZ010738.1, read as the reverse complement.
CTGGCGACTTTAACGCCTGGGCAACAGAATGGGGAAGTAAAAATACGAATAGAAGAAGATTAGCATTACTCGAGGCATTCTCCTCAATAGATGTTGGGTTACTCAATACTGGTGATATACTGACTTTTCGTAAGGGCGGTGCCTCCTTCGTAATTGATTTGACATTTGGTAGCAGCTGCTTGACACGTTTGGTGACTGCATGGAACGTCAGTGAGCACTAAACGCATAGTGACCACCAATCTATTCTGTTTGAGATAAAACTGGTACAAGAAGATAGACGTACAAAACCTATAAGGAAACAGGTTGGCTGGAGAGCAAGTACGTTCGAAGAACATTTATTTAAGCTCTTCCGTGTAAAGGCCAACCTCTCGGGGACGGCCAATGCAAAAGCGACAGAGATGATGAATGTAATCATCGTTAACCAGCATACTGGTGGACTGAACAGATTGCACAATTGCGCCGGATGTGTCACCATGCAAGGAGAAAATACCAACGTGCCTGGTGTAGAGAATCGTATCCTGGTTTACGCGAAACATATTTGGATGTCCGAAAATAGTTTAAACAGACAATTAAAGCGATTAAGCGTCAATGCTAGAAAGAGCTGTGCAGTGAAGTGGACCGTGATCCATGGGGGAGACCCTATAAAATCGTAATGAATAGGCTCCGAAATCGAAACGCATCGCCACCCACTTGTCCTTAAGTGACACTTAACAGAATTGTAACCGCTTTATTTTCGCAACAGAATGATTTGATCCATGCAATTGATGTAATATCTGACTCAGCGGAAGTACCCTTGGTATCTACAGAAGAACTGATGTGTGTATAGTAACGATTCGGGAATTTAAAAGCTCCTGGACCTGACAACATTCCAAATATTGCTTTAAAGGCCGCCATCCGAGCTAGATTTGATGACTTTAGTGAAGTTTACAACTTGCGTTTGAGAGAAGGAAACAACGCAAAGGAAACAACAGATGGTAGAATATGCAGCGGAGGCTCCAAAAAATACTGTGCAGTGGTCAAACTTGATATCAAGAATGCGTTCAACTCGGCAAAATGGGACTATATTCTCAATGCTCTGCATGAACTGCAAGTACTGGTGCATATAAGGAGGATCATCTCAGATTATTTTCGTAATAGAATATTAATGTATAATACAGACGATGGTATCATGGAATACAAAGTCACGGGTGGAGTTCCTCAAGGATCAGTATTGGGGCCTTTGCTTTGGAACATTATGTACGATGGCGTCTTGAGGCTCAGCGTATCTGATGGTGTTGAAATCGTGGACTTCGCGGATGATGTTGCCGTTGTTGTGGTAGCGAAAACCATAGAGGAAATAATGGAGGTATGTAGGCTGACTATTATAATTATTAAAAAATTGGCTGATATCATTTGGACTCCAGCTGGCTGACCATAAAACCGAAGTAGTTTTAATTACTATAGTAGCAAGGTGATAGAAACTGTAAATATCGATGTTGGTGGAATTTTAATTCCCTCGCAGCCTTCATTACGATATCTCGGTGTTGAAATTCACGTACGCATAAACTTTAAGGAGCAGCCCTCTCCCGCATTATGCCCAACATTGAAGGGCCAAGACCGAGTCGAAGGATTCTACTGGCAAATGTGGTAACATCCATCATCCTATATGGATCACCTATATGGAGCGATGCGATGGATGTTACATCGTATAGATGCAAGTTGCAATCAGTTAACCTCGTAGGTGCTTTAAGAGTGATATGTGGCTTTCGCACAATATCCGATGATGCGACACTGGTTATTGCAGGGATGATCCCCATCGAACTACTTGCAAAGCAATGGAACAAATGGTACCTACACCGAGAATAACTAGGAAGTAGAGCATCAGAACGCATTGCAACAGTGGCAGAATGGCAAATGCGCTGGGATAACTCGGTAAAAGGCCGACGAACTTATCGTATGATACCCTCCATCGAAAAGTGGATAAATAGGCGACATGGCCAAGTAAATTATTACCTGACACAGTTGCTAAGTGGGCATGGCTGTTTTGGTGCATACCTTTACAGATTTCAACATGCTGACACTCCAGAATGTCCAGATGTGGAACATATTTTCTTTCAATGCCCGCGGTTCAACACAACTCGGAGAGAGCTTTTTGTTGTCCTAGGGCAGCGACCAACACCCGACAACATAGTTGAACTAATTATTGCGTCTGAAGAAAAGTGGAATGCTATGAATCACACGGCAGCAGTAGTACTGAAGGAGCTGAGGCGCTTAGAGCGTGCTAGAGAAGAACAACATAATATGACTAGATAGCGATGGCAATCTCAATCTTAGGTTGGGACGCTGGGGAGAATAAGGAGTATAAAAACTAGTCAACTCCATGCGAAGTAATGTCTAACGATAGTTCCGCATGGAGGGTGAATGAGGGTGTGTGGTTTTAGATGGTAAAAATCTATCACTGTAGCTGTGATGTTTGCCCATCGCAGCTTTGTCTTCTTGAAGATTTCCTCACTTTACCCAATTAAAAAAAAAAAAAAATTACCATAATGGCCATATAGAAGGAAACTTGATCCTGCTAAAAACAGCAAAAGTTCAGTCGACACTATAGGTGATATATCGGAGATATATATCAATACAGCCCAACCATTTCCATTTGACAAGTACTGAAGTCCTTTAATCAACGAAATTGCAACTTCCGTCTTTCCATCACCGTAAAACAACCAAGGTGGAAAATGTTCGTCTCATCTGGAATATAAACTGAAAGCTTGTCACAGCAGAAGCTCGTTATAGATTTGATGGCCATAATTAATTAAAATAGGAGTAATTTAAGATTAGGTTTGGAGAGATGGCGAGGTTATCCCTTACTACGAGCAGAGGAGAGGAGAAATCCTCATACCATAGATTCATAAGATCTCCATCCCTGTCCTGAATATTTCCATTGACGGAGATGTAAATTATACTTGAACCCGGCTACTTCACTCATTCGAATATATTATTATACAGCTTTCCACCACTCACTCAAATTCGGTTAGCTGCCCCCCGCAAGAATATATTTATTTGGTCTTTCGGTTGAACCCAGTTTCTCGTTACATCTTATATGTACCATTTCTATATATAGGATTGTTCGATTTGGGAGACCTAATTTTATATATTTTCTTAGAATTTCGACCGGATGAAATTGACACAAAAGAGTTCTTTAACTCTGCAATAAAAAGAGTTTAGGAGCAATAAAAAATAATATTTTGTTTTATTTCCGAAGAAACCACCCAATCTCCCGCCCTTGTAGCCCATAAATTTTCATTTTATTGATTCTGAATTACGATTTTTATGTTTTACATAAAATATATGCGTATATATGTGCTACACATGTATGTTTGATATGTAAATATTTTATCGTCAGCCAGCTACTCGTAATACCGGTGTGATGTACTTTATTGGACTCGTATACCAATGAATCCAATTTCTGTATCCAATGCACGTATGGAATTACAAATTATTGATTTTCGAGATTTAAATCCGGATTAATTTTGGTTTAAAACCCCAAAAGGCACCTGACGTGCTTTCACATACATAAACACAACTCATATTTCGTGTATACAACTTTAACGTGAATTAAGCGGAAAATTTACTTGAATAATCCGACCTGATGATGCATATTTTATGTCGCTGATTTACCAACCGCACCAATCACAACAAACCAGACCGGAAAAATTATTATTGAAAATGATATGTTGCAATGCATGCAACTATTATATAAAAAAATAGTCACCGGATATTTGATCAGCGCTGTTCAACATATATGTAAGTTTTGGCCGAAACTGATATACGGTTCGAAATATTTTAACCCTCTGACACGGAAATGTAAAACCCCGTAATGGTTATTTATAGGTCATGCAGGAAGTGTCCACATTCTTCCTGTAACCATCTTTGTATTGAACTTACACTACATCTCTCTTATGGTTCGATTTAGGGTTTCAAATCATGTGCTGCTCCAAGGAATTCGGGATGAACGGATTGACACCGAAAACTGAAATTTAACATTGAGTGAAAATGGAAGAGTGAGTACCGGAGTCTTCTGAGGCAAGCTCGACGAGAGCAGTCCATTCAAATTTGTGTTCACAGTACACGCTCAGGTAACGGCGAATGAGTACGTCTTAATCTGTTTGAGACATAATATTGTATCCACAGTTAATATATATTGACTGTCAGGCAGTATTTAAACCACTTGCCTCAGTTCCCGTCGTAGGTCATTTATCGCTTAACGAAATGGGTGAAGTTGTAACATACAGATAATCTAGTTCCAAACTAACCTGAATTGGTGCTCTTGAAAGGACTCTGGAGACCAGGCGATCTTAAGTTTAATTAGACTAGCTGTAAGTAGTTGCATGCTCTTGAGAAGCAAAATTGAAGGACCAAAGGACGCACGTTAAGACTGCTGAATGAAGCAAATGTTCGTTTGTCGAGCTCGGTAGGACTAAGAACTCGATTCAATGACACCACGCGAACTGTTTCGGAGAAAAAACCAACAATTTTGGAAGCAGTCCAAGTAAAGGTCTCAGATATCGAGGCTCCCATTGTCGCTTTCCTTTGGCAAGTGGTAGAGTCAGCGACACCTTTCCATACAGTGCACAGTTGCCGATGAATCGGTTTCTGGGCCTTGTCTTAAACCAAAACAGAGAATTGTCCAAGACGGAGTATCCGTTTAGATGTTTTCTGTCGATCACGTATTTGCAGAGAGATAAAAAAGAGGAACTAAAGGGTCTTATCGAAATTTTGATTTGTGGTGCAATTGTAGGTCCGGTTAAAGCGAAAAGAACGAGAAACCTCAGGGACGAATATTGCACGAACATGAAATCCCTTAATAATACTCCCATTAGAGGGATACTTTCCGGTAATAAGCTGCTCTTAACCGCAGATTAACCAGTCATCCTATAGTTATATAACCCTTACAACAGGGTCTGGGAAAATGAGTAGTGCTTTGGTGGCTAAAAAAAGTGCTGAGACATTATACCATACGATTATAGCTAAATAATCCTTGGGAAATCTCTAAATTTTGAATGAATCAGGAGTTTCCTAAGGAAGGTTGTTGTTTAATGACACTCTGGTTGCTGTCTTAGCGGACGCATAGAATACGAGGAATAGTTAGATGGCAGCACTTGCTACGTTTATAACTGGATGATGTTGGCATGTAGTATATCCTATTTGACTGCTTATGTATTTCGATTCGGGTAACAGCTCCATATGTCCTAAGATCAACTGTTCAGTATGGAAATCTCAGCTCAACCTTTTTCTAGAGAAAATACTCGTCGGTCACTAAGGCGGTGAATACTCTAGCAATCACATATTTATAATCTTATCGACAGAGAACTCTCTTTTACCATTAACAATATCTATTGAAAGATTAGCTCTGGCTCTAAGGATTCCCAAATAACCAACACATAGTTTAGTTATATAAATGAATTCGTTAACCCGAAAGGCGTGACATTAGCTCCATCTACCAAAATTCTCCTCCATCTACCAAAATTGCCTTTATTGCTCAGGTTTGCTAGATCAAGATGTTACAAGGTGTAACCATTTGTAATTGCATTTCAAACTGCTTCTTGTATTTTTACACTGGCTTACAACATATAATGATAGCAGTTCTAACCACGAGTTCGAATTGTTCGAAAAATGCTGGTAACTTGCACTGGTTGGGTGCACAACCAGCCCCTCGCATGTTTTCCAAAGGCAGTGTTTTGGGAGTATCTTCACGATCGTTTTTAGTTCACATTTTCGTATGGAGATCAGTGTCTCTGAGCGTTTCAAGTCCTGCTTTGGCCAGACTAGCCTACCTACACTACATGAAAGGATGTTCGTCAACCTTTTATTCGCTGACGCTACCGCCTCCTTATTTATCACAGTCTTTAGTATCTTAGTGGGTTTGGAGAGTTATACCATGCCTCGCTAGCTCGTCCGCCCTGCAGTTCCTCATAACGCCCGAATGGCTGGGGACCCAGACTATCTGAATATTAAAATGCTCAGTCATCTCATTCAGAAATTATTAGTAACCCAACGCCACTCTAGACGTCAGAGAAACAAAATCCAGCGACTTGATTGCCGCCTGACTGTCACATAGATTGCGATATCAGTCGAGGATACTACATTATGTCTCAACCAATTCAGGGCCTCCGCAATCACTATCACCTCTGCCTGGTACACATACACGCAGCAGTGATCGGAGAGACGAATATCTATACTTTGTGGTGAATCACACAGTATGAACATCAAGTCCGGTAGCATATGCCTGATGAGATGGATTTGATCTTTTCGATCATCTAGTCATTCAATGACATCATCAGATCGAAACCGGCCTAGTGGATTAAAAGATACAAGCAACAACTCGGATTTACAATTACATTCCAATTTACATAAAAGCAATAATACGCTTTCTTCATTGGTGACCCCGACGTGATCACGTCCGATCTGAAAAACAGACGGCTGGTTGATACAGCGACTCAGCTGCCTATCAATGCCACTATGGTCAGAGTTGACGCACCAAATCCCATTCAATACAAGATCGACAATGGATATGGTACGCTGCTAAAGAAGTATCCTTCCCTAACAGCGGAGCCAAACTACAATTTACCAGTTCGACATAACGTGGTTCATCACATTGTCACTGAAGGACATTTGCCAGTGTCAAGACCACGATGACTAGATCCAGTGCGTCACAAAGCTGCTCAAACAGAGTTTCAGCACATGGTGGAATTAGGAATTTGCAAACCATCTGCATCATCTTCCATCTCGTGTCCACTCCATATGGTCAAGAAAAAAGATCTAGATTGGAGACTGTGTGGAGACTACCGCAGGTTAAACGCAGTCACAACGCCAGACCGTTACCCTATTCCACATATACAAAATTTCTCAATGCAACTAAATTGTTGTACTATTTTCTCCAACATAGATCTCGTCAGAGCTTACCATCTCATTCCCGTAGCGCCTGAGGACGTTTACAAAACGGCAATTACAACTCCATTTGGTCTCTTTGAATTCACTCACATGCCATTTGGACTACGCAATGCCACACAAACGTTTCAGCGTTTCATAAACGAAGTCGTTCGCGATCTAGATTTCATATTCGTCTACATTGACGACATTTTGGTGGCATCGCATCAGCCACAAGATAGCACCGAACGGCATTCTGTCCTCGCCAGAGAGAATTAATGCCATTACGGAATTATCGGCTCCAATAGCAATCAAAAGTATTCAGCAATTCATCGGCATGGTAAACTACTACCACCGCTCGTACCTAAACTTGCTGAAGCACTCGCTGCAATTCACTCTTATTTGGCCGCTCTACTTAAGAAGCCCAAGACGCAAAAGAACTTTTCCTGGCCCGAAGAATGCCAGCACGCATTCGAAAAGCTCAAAAGTGAATTAGCTAAAATAACGCTGTTAGCACATCCGCTGAACAACGCAAGATTCAGCGTGACCACTGATGCATCGAACACAGCCGGCGGAGCTGTCCTGCAACAGTATATAGTATCAATTGTTGGGAACTGCTGGGACTTTTCTCAAAGAAATTGTCGGATGCCGAAAAAAAATACTCTGCATTCGATCGGGAATAACTCGCAATATATCTATCAGTGAAACACTTTAGATATTTTGTTGAGGTCGGGACTTCACTATTTACACCGACCACAAGCCTCTGACAAGAGCAATTCAGTCTAAAACTGAACGTAACCATGTGGTTACGGCCACACTATCTCGCACCACATACATCAAAACGGCCACAGTCGATATGCATTTCGGGGGAGTAATGTGGCGTTCCAGAGCAACTCAAATAAATCGCAAATTAGCTCACGCCACACGAAATGAATAAAATCGATATTTCGAGTTAAGTTCTTGTAATTCACTAGTACTGTCGCGTCACAACTAAACGTATATATACGAATCGCACAGTATGAACATCAAGTCCGGTAGCATATGCCTGATGAGATGAATTTGATCTTTTCGATCAACTAATCATTCAATGACGTCATCATCAGATGAAAATCGGCTTAGTGGATTACAAGATACAAGCAACCACTCGGCTCGAAAATTACATTCAAATTAAAATAAAAGCAATAATACGCTTTCTTCAACTTCCAATATGATCTCGATGTCATAAAAAATACAGCACCAAGAAATCAAAGCTCCCAGCTAAAATAATTTAGACCTACATAAGGCTCTTCTCGGAACTGAAAATGACCTTTGAAATGTGAGTCATCCAATGACTATAATCTTGTTTCCATTGAGCGGCATCCATTCAACCTATGAAAACAATTGATTTGTGAAAATAAAAGGCGTCTATATATTAAGTGTTCTCCAGTGGAATGGGGGGACTGGAGACACTAAGGAGAGAAACATTGGTAGATTTTTTAATGCACAGAAGAAAGCGAGGAAGAATATACAGGAGCCTTCATAAAATACAATTTGCCGATCTATGAGAGCTACATAAAGAACCTTTTGTGAAACGACCAGCTCCAACAGGAAGAAAGGGCCGAGAGGAAAATATTCTAGTACTCCTTGAGACTGAGACCCACTTTCTCGGTTTTTCAGTGAAATCGAGCTAAACACACTACAATGACCTATTTAATGAGGAATTTTGGACCTCGTGATAGGATACAGAGTCTATCGGACAACGAGCCTACCCTCGTTTAAGATTATGTAGAAGGTGGTAGATCAAAACATTATGAGTAGGTCCTCCCCAAGAATCCATTTCATAACAACCATATCGAGAGTTCACCATAACGGCTTTAAGCATAGAAGATAGGGGTGACACATGCTACAGCTATCAGATCTGATGCAAGAAGAAACGTTTATCCACAGGAACAACCAATATAAGTTGTTTCAACTACTTAATGCGGTCAACTTTGCATTTTATGGTCGTTCACAATCAAACACACATAATAAATTTTCCTATTTTGATGAGTGCCAACCTCTCTTATATATTATGTACATGTTCAAGTACACACATATGCATGTACTCGTCTACGTATCGAAGTGAACTTTAAAATTCTATTCAATTAACTTTTGAGTACAAAACCAACCAAATAGGCAAACAAATAGGTCCGTTTGCCCTATAGAAGGAGGCCAAACACATTCACATAAAATAAATACACAAGAAAAATGGAAAATTTTATTCGACATGAAAAACTAAAAAAAATTCTGGAAAATATAACAAAAGGAAACACAAGAAAAGGATTACCTCATTAAAAAACAAAAGAATTTCTGTATAGTTTTGCCAGTTTTTTCCGACAGGGAACGGGAAATTTATTCGAAGAAAATAAAACACTCGACTGTTATTTTTATGTTTTGATTGGGGGAGGAGGTGGGGTGGTTGGAGACACGAGACACAGTTAAACAAAGTTTTTCTTTACCACCCCCTCCCCCTCCGTCCATCCCCAAACACATATAGACTCTTATACCCTGGCATAATATAAAAACAATAAAAAGGGATGAAAAGTTTTTTTTTTGTGCTTTATTTCGTTTTGTTGTTGTTCTTAAAAGTTTTCCACTTTTGTTTTATTTTAAACTTTTGGAAAACTTTATATTCTGCCCCATTCTCGTTTCTGCTTCGTACATACATATTTCAGGAGTACAGTTGAAAAATTGGAATTTTTTTTTGTCAAAACAATATAAATGTATAATTTGAAAATGGAAACTGAGGGAAAATATTTTTTTTTTATCTGAAAATTTACATTGAGAGGTGATTGAGCTTAAAAGCTTTATTTTTTCTGTTTTGTTTTTTAATCTTAAAGTTTAAATTTTATTTATCCGGTTACACATATCTATGTGCTTGCAAAATGATGGGACGGCTGGGAATGTACTCGTAATGTAGGTCAAGAGACTGTTAACAATTTTTTAGTTGTACTTATCTAGAGGTCATTTGGTTAAAGATATTATTCTGAAAACCCAAATAATTGAATTTCGTTAATGATCGCTCTAGGATTGTGGGAGGTACAACCACATGGCGATTATATTACAAAACCAGGTCTTAAACAGTCATTAACTAGCATATCGGACCTTGGGTAATGCTATAACACATATTTAGTGCTTTACATGGAGCTTTTATGGTTGTCATTTATGGTTTTAACCGACGAAAAGTCAAAGTGGTTAAAGCCGTGGCGACTGAGGCGAAGATTTGAATGTCGATAAAAATGGATTTAAAAGCGAGCTTTCATCAATCATCATTCGATTGGTACTATTGATACGATCATTTGATTAGGACCACCTATTGAAGAGGAAGACTCATCAACCGATGCATCAGCACTGTCAGAACAATCAGTTGACATGAAGAAATGCCATGTATAGATAGTATATGTAACTCAGACCTCTTGGTAGGCGTACTCAATTTGGCTTTAGCGAAAAGAATGATGGCCCAAATATATAATCAAAGTTTGACATTGATACGACATTAATTAACGATGCCAGCATAGTTGATATACTTTTGGGACAGCTTCCAATCATCTCAATCGATCGCTAAAATCGAATTACTAAAATCTAAACTAGAAGTCGTATTGATCTGAACTTTACACCACATACTGATGGCCCAAACATACGATGATGGTCTTAGTTTCACATTGATACGATATTTATTAACGATGCCAGCATAGTTGATATACTTTTGGGACAGCTCCCAATCATCTCAATCGATCGCTAAAATCGAATTACTAAAATCTAAACTACAAGTCGTATTGATCTGAACTTTACACCACATACTGATGGCCCAAACATACGATTGTGGTCCAAGTTTGACATTGATACGACATTAATTAACGATGCCAGCATAGTTGATATACTTTTGGGATACCTCCCAATCATCTCAAACGATCGCTAAAATCGAATTACTAAAATCTAAACTACAAGTCGTATTGATCTAAACTTTACACCACATACTGATGGCCCAAACATACGATTGTGGTCCAAGTTTGACATTGATACGATATGTATCAACGATGCCAGCATAGTTTATATACTTTTGGGACAGCTCCCAATCATCTCAATCGATCGCTAAAATCGAACTACTAAAATCTAAACTATCAGTCGTATTGATCTGAACTTTACACCACATACTGATGGCCCAAACATACGATTGTGGTCCAAGTTTGACATTGATACGACATTAATTAACGATGCTAGTATAGTTTATATACTTTTGGGACTCAGTGGAAGAGATCATTCGCTATTCTCATGTAAGCAATTCAACGAGATGGATACTGCCAAGCGTCGGGATTGGGCCAAAAATGGAAATCGTTGTTTTAATTGCTTAAGCAAAACGCATACAATCTTACGATGCACGTCTTAGCGTGTTTGCTTAAACTGTCAGAGGAAAGACCACACTTTACTCCATCTGGCAGAAATAATTGAAACAACAGCCAGTCCAAAAAAACATTTAACAAAACCGGTTGAAGATACCTCTCTATGCTCACAAAATTATCACACGCACTGCATTCTGCCAACTGCTCTAATTGATATTATTGATGCATCAGAGAATATTTGTAAATTTACACTGCTCGATTCTGGCTCGCTCAGTTTTATCACGGAGGCTAGTGTACAGCGTCTTGGTTTAAAAAGACAAAATTATCCATTACTGGTTTAGGTCAGATGTATTAGCTGTTTGAAAAATTTATGTTGGAATCTCTGAGGTTCAGATCATAATCATAATCAAGCGCTCCAGCTCAACAACAAAACTATGTGTGGTATTTCATGGCTCATCTAAAACCACAACAGAGATTTCTCTAAATGACTGTTTAGCAATCGGTCCACAAATACAAGAAACGCTTCACGCAACCATCTTAAGATTTCGAGAGCATAAATTCGTAGTAACGGCTGACCTCGAGAAAATGTATCGTCAGGTACAGGTTGAGATCTGGGATTCCAATTTCCAAAAAATAGTTTGGCGCAATACACAGAACCAATAAAACATTTATGGTTAACCACGGTCATCTATGGATTAGATTCGGCAACATTTCTAACTACACGAGCCTTGACAAAGATCGCCAGAAAATTTTCCCGTTGCGGCAAACGCTCAATGACTGGAGCCAACACTGAAGCTGAAGTAATACAACTGAGAGAATCTATAAATATGCTGCTATCTAAACATGATAGCATTAATCTTCGAAAGTAGATGACCAATCCACCCATCATCGTAGACAATCTAAATCAAAGATTTGGTCATCAAATCATACATAAAGACGTTCAAAATAATTTAAGTGTTCGACATGAAGTTGATAAGTTGGCCATCCCCAGGTTCATTGAAACAACTGTGGAATTATTAAAAAGCATGGATTCGCTGATGCGACTCAAGATGCTTATGCTGCAGTTGTCTACTTAAGAGTGCAAACTTCATCCGGTAAAATATGTGTAAACACAAATTTTGCAAAATTCAAGGTGGCTCCTATTAAACAAGTCTTTCTGCCTCGACTCGAGCTTTGTGCAACTGTACTCTTGACTAAGCTAATTCATGCAATTCAGCTTGAACCACAGCTATACATATCAAAAACAATTGCTTGGACAGACTCTAAACTCGCCAGTCACCCGAGACGATGAAGCACATTCGTGGGTAATAAATAGAACTTCTGCCTCATGTCTACATTACCAAGGAAGCATTAGAGACATGTACCATCAGACATGTACCTTCAGCATCCTGAGGTTTATCACCAAGCGAACTTCAACGACAACTATTGTGGAATAGCCCCAACTGGATTCATGAACCTGTCACAGTCTGGCCATCTCAGCAAATCAACCATGGATTGGTTCAAGAGCCGAACAATAAAGTATTTACCTTTACAACATTTATAGCGGTCTCTTTGATTGATGAGTTGGCAAAATATGACAAGTGAGACGTTTCTGTAGTGAGTCGTTTACATAGTGACAACGGTACGAACTTTATAGGCGCTAGCAATCACTTAAGGCAAACCTTTAACAAATTACATCTTAAACGGGTTATAGGCAGCAGTATATTAACCACCGAGGAAATGAGCACTTTATGAGCTGAAATCGAAAGCATATTAAATTAGAGGCCATACACACCACGGATTTAGATGTCTTAACTCCATCACATTATTTGATTGGGTATTCGTTGAAGAAAATACCGGAAATGGATATAACAGAACTTAAACATTCGCATCTAACTAGATGGCAAATAGCACAACAATTACATATCTCAACACTTTTTAACGCTGGAACATTGGGTATCTCACCTTACTGCATCCGAAACCCAAACAAAACTTTTGCTACAAAAGTGGATTATCATCTTTTTCTAAAAACAACCATTATTGTACAGTCTGTCGAACAATAAAGACTATTATTAAATTCAGTCGCCGGTTGTAGCTTAATGGTTAAGAGAGTTTCTCATTACGCCGCGGTCTCAAGTTCGATTCTCGCCGTTGACGCCGTTCACAAACAAACGCAATCACAAATTTTACCAACAGTCAAAGTTCCGGAGAACTGTATCTTATTTTTAATGGAATTCGAGACTTGCATTTGTATTAAATTTGTGACAAGTAGCTTTTCGTTTAAAAGCTTACACACTCATATGGTAAAATTTAAATATAGTATAACTCTTGTTAAATCTGGTTGGATCGCTGGGCTGACGACCCGCATCCGTAAAAAAGTGAAAATGTTAAAAATGTCAACAAAAATAAAAAAATCGGATACCGCCAAAACAACAACAAAAACGAACCCCCGCTTAAGTACCCGGACACGAGATTGAGGATCGGCACGTGGAACGTGCAGTCATTAAGAAAACCTGGCGCGTTGGATGGCCTTATCACATGCATGAAAGAGTATCGGCTGGAACTCTTAGCTCTCCAAGAAACTCGATGGCCTAAAAGTGGAGACCATGTGTCCCAAGGCTATACGTTGCTACACAGTGGAGATGACCTCGGAAATCTTGGGGTTGGATTTCTCATTGGGCCACAGGTAAAAAAGGCTGTCTTGGACTTTCAAGCAGTCGATAATCGAATGTGTAAGCTTCGCTTGCACATGAGATTAGCCAACCTGTCAATTGTCTGTATACATGCGCCCACTGATGTAAGCCAATCCCAGGATAAAGACTCATTTTATAATAATCTGGATAATCTGATGGGCTCTATACCTGAGCACGATGTCAGATTGGTGATTGGTGACTTTAATGCTAGAGCTGGCAGAAATCAGACCGACTTATGTAACAATATAGGTCCGTACTCCCGACACGAAACTGCGACCGAGAATGGGGAAAGAATGATGTACTTTGCGATCGCTCATGATCTCAAAGTAGCAAGTACATTCTTTCCTCATAAAAACATCCACTTAGAAACATGGACACATCCACGTAAAACATCCCGAAGCCAAATTGACCATGTTTTGATTTCAAAAGGGCGGGCTCGGGTTGTCCAAGACAACAAGATTCGTAGGCAGTGACCATTTTATGGTTGCTGCAAAGCTACGATGGAAATTTTCGTACAAGTCAGAGAGGACAGGAGAATATACAACGCGATTCTCCTGTGAAGGTCTGAAAAATGAAGAAACGCGACGAAAATATCAAGATCTTGTCAGCAATAGCATTATGCAATCCAATTACCAATCTGATGATGTGAACAGTGTCTGGGAAGTATTGAAAACCTCGGTTGTCGATGCTGCCCAGCACACTCTCGGTATAGTGAAAACTAAGCCCAAAAATGATTGGTTTGATGAGGAGTGTCGTCTTGCTGTTGAGCAACGTAATATAGTCCACAATGAAGCGCAGACTCGGTTTACAATTGCAAGAAAAAACAAGGCAGTTCTTGCTAGGAGGACAGCTAAACGCATTTGTAGACTGAAGAAGCGAGAATGGTGGAAGGTTAAGGTCTTAAGAGTACAACAACTCAGCAATGAGCACAATTCGCGTGGTTTCTTTAAAGGAATCACCGAATTGCACCATACCTTAAGATCTCGGTCAACTGCCATTCGGGACCAGGATGGAAACCTCTGTGTTAACGTCGATGCGGTACTCGATACATGGCGTGAACATTTTTCTGATTTACTTAATGTTCCACATGTATCACAAGCTGTGTTTGAATACCCTCAAATACAGACCGCGGAGATGTTCATTGAGGATCCATCCTATGAGGAATTCACAATGGCCATACGGAAATTAAAGAAAAATCGTTCACCAGGAGTTGATTGCATTAATTCAGAGCTCTTGATATTCGGAGGGCTAACTTTGTGGAACTGTCTTTTCGACCTTGTTCGATTGGTATGGCGAAATGAAGTTATGCCCGAAGAATGGAAAGTGGCCGCGTTATGCCCAATTTTCAAAAAGGGTGATCGCTTGAAATGCGAGAATTATCGCGGTATAGCTCTCCTTTGCACAGCATATAAGTTACTGTCATACATTATCTTGGGAAGAATTACTCCTTTAGCGGAGGAAATTGTCGGTGACTACCAAGGAGGATTCCGTCCAAATCGGTCAGTCACTGATCAAGTTTTTTCGCTGCGGATGATTCTTTCCAAGTACTACGAAACATCTCGCGATGTACACCAGGTAATCCTAGATTTCAAGCAAGCCTATGACTCGATCAACCGAGAGAGACTATGGTATGCGCTTGAATATTTAGGAATACCACAAAAATATATACATCTCTGTAAAATGACAGTAACGCAGTCACAATGCTGTGTAAAAGTTGAGAACAGGCTATCGAGAACGTTTGCAATCACTACTGGTGTTCGACAAGGAGATGCGCTGTCCCCGATACTTTTTAATCTCATGTTGGAATACATCCTTCGTAAAAGTGAAACACCTCAGGACAACATCTTATTCCGACAATCCAATCAACTTCTTGCTTATGCAGATGATATCTGTGTGATTGGATTAAATGGCAACGGAGTGAAAGAGATACTTGATCCACTGGAACAGTGTTCAGCTTCCGTTGGTCTCAAAATCAACGAGTCCAAAACCAAATATCTGATCTCGGGTTTTAGAGACCAAGACGCAATTGATTTCAGTAGTGGTAACCACACGTTTGAAGGAGTGATGAGATTCAAGTATCTTGGATCTCTCATCACTCACGATAATAGTGTGGGCGAGGATATCAAGGTCCGCCTTGCCGCTGGCAATCGGGCTTTGTATCCTCTACGTCCACTGCTGAAATCAAAATATCTTGCAAATACGGATAAGCTGAAACTGTACAGAGTGTTGATCAGACCCGTTGTCATGTATGGATGTGAGAGTTGGACCTTGACGGATGAGTACGAAAGATGGCTTCTAACATTCGAGAGAAGAATCATGCGTGTGATATATGGTCCAAAACGAGACGTCGATGGCACTTACCGAGTTCTTTTCAATCACGAGATCAGGAATTTAATGCAAATTCCTGATATCGTGCATGAAATTAAAGGACAGCGAGTACGCTGGCTCGGACACGTTCTGCGTGCTGATCCGAACCGAATGATACAGCGAACCTTTAAGGGAGAACCGCCTTTCGGTAGGCGAAGAGGTCGCTGTCGGCGACGATGGCTCCACGGCGTAGAGAGCGATCTGGCATCTTCAAACTGCCTACAACGGTTTGAAGAGTTGGCTCGTGATCGAAACCGATGGAGTCAGATTGTTGACACGGTACGGGCCAATAATGGCCTGTAAAAACCGTAAAAAAAAAAAAAAAAAATAACTCTTGTTTGTGACTCTACATAGCCATACCCTTTAGGTTCAGTTACTTGGAATTTTTCAAAAACAAAGGAACTGAGTTCCATATGAATTAAAGCACAAGCCATTTGCATTAATGCCACCACTAAGTGATAGTTGATATCAATCCCATTATCTGCCTACCACTTGTTCCGGATAATGGCACATGAGTCAATATACAGTGTATTGCATCATTTGACCGCTTACTAAAAACTTTTTCGCATTCTTAAAAATTTAGCCACATGTTCCTATAACACAATCAAAATTTTAATATCCAATTAGACAAAATTCTCAAATTTTAATGCATTTTGAGCATTAATGCCAACGTTATAGTCGCATTATTTTTTTTTGTTTATAGCCTAAACACAAAATATAACGATTTTTTGTGTATATAGGCACTGTGTATTGTTCATTTTAAGCCGCACCGAACCATATTTCTCAATCATCTCAATCGATCGTTAAAATCGAAATTCTAAAATCTAAACTACAAGTCCTATTGATCTGAACTTTACACCACATACTGATGGCCCAAACATTCGATTGTGGTCCTAGTTTGACAGAGATACGCGATATTGTAACGATATTGGCATAGTGTGTCGAGGACGAACGTTCGATCAGCGTTGCGCGACTTGTTTTGTATTTCTGTCATTCAAAACTCCTGTAGTTTGACTGGTCTCGATGCCGCAACTCGTGTCGACGGGCCTGACTGCGATACCCTTACCACTGAAGCATGTGCTGTGTTAAGTTTTGTATGACGTAAGTTTATGTTTGAAAATCAATCCTTTTACCCTAAAAATCAATCACCTATAAAAACGGATTAAACCATTTGAAACAAATTACGTCAATTCGATTAAGCTCAACATGTCACACCACCATATCTACTAGGCATCATAAAATATATCCTTAAATTCAAATATAAATCCTTGCTCTTGATTTATTGATTGGCCGATAAACAATTTATTTATCGGGATGAATGGTTCGACTGGTTAGCATAAATCGTTTGTGCTCTCTGTATATCTGCGTATCTCTCCTCATGCTTATCTTAAAATCTATTTTATTAAAAATTCCATTGATTCAATCCAATAAGGATATTGAGCACCACCACTATACTATATAGTCGTATACATATTTATGGTGGTGCCATCGAGATGAAAGTATTCCCCCGACTCACTCACCATCCTTTAAGATATGGAAAAAAAAGGATAAAATTAAATATTTATATCAGGACAACTTTATAAAATTCCAACTAAAAGCACAAAGTGAATTTGAGCAGAAAAATTGTTTTTCTATCCGGATAGTGGGTTGAACGAGCGCGCGTAGATGGGGAACGAGAATGTATACAGAACTATATATCCTGTCGTTCAACAGGATTAAATTTAAAATTAATCAGAAATATCTTAATCAGTCCCTCTCAACCCTTTTATAGTTGTATAGGCAACCCATTCGCTTTAAATACGTATATATAGTTCTACATATAGTTTGACGGTGGGTGGAGGTCTATAACACCCAAAACATAAACCGACATCAACAACGTGTCATATCAACAATATTATAAAACCCCCAGAGCAATATCAATCATAATGTGTACGTATATGTACGTAGGATGACGATATACGAGTACATACACATTGATGATGATGATGATGTAGAAAGATACCAGAATAAGTAGGGAGTGTCCCATTAAAACCGCCGCGGCTCTACATGGTATAAATTATTACGTTTCGAGGGTGCAGAGCTTTTGCGATAATTATTCTTGCATCTTATTGCATGAGACATCAAATTCCATCTACTATAAGTAAGTACTGAGTTGCAATTCATTCCGCACCATTAATTGCTTTAGTTGGCTGGATGGCTTTTCCACGTATGTTTGAGCCAGTTCGGGCATTGGAATCCAGTTAGACAGTGAGGTTGTTTGATAAGAAGTGGCAAGAAACTCGCTGCCCAGTTTTAATATTCCTTGTTACAGCCCAGCACCCGCATATACCATGAATTATTATCTGATCAGCGAATTGTTAAGAGAAGAAAACCCGTTATGGCCAGGTTCATCGTAATTTGTAAGTGAAGCCTGAAGATAGAGGGTGTAGTGTCAAAAGCTTATAAACGATATAATCGATCTTTTCGATTTATGGTTGTACTCCAGTTTTGAAAGGTTTGATCAGCTATAAACATCATATTCATCCCAACACATCGGCCACTAGACGAGATTTTGCACCGCAGCACAACGACTATTCGTTCCGATTTTATGCAATATGGTTTTTGGTTAGAGTTTCATCCATCTCAATGTAAAATTTCTTAACTTTGTTGCACTGTACTTCTTGGCTACGCTAGTTGTCCCGTCCCCCGGTCCTTCTGAACCCAATAGCATTTCATTCCTGTACTAACCGATGGTTCTTACTCTTCAGACATTTGAAACGTTCGATACGATAAGACAAGTTTTATAATTATACGTATACCTGGGTTGCATGTCCCTATTGATTGATCATTTGGGCAGTGAAATTTTCACTGTTAATATAGTATACCGGCCGTTGGAAAAAACAGTCGAATATGGGCATGTGAATGCTGTCGAGTGGATTGAATATCACAGTGGCGTATGCAGGAGACGTATTTAAACAGGCGTACTTCCAGCTACACATATTTTTTCGGTAATCGGAGCTGAGAACACAGTCGCTCTAATTAACAGTCGAGAGTAGTAATTTGCATCATTTTCGGCATTTTGACAATTGGTTTGGTTATGATGGTCGAATAAGTGATCCAGCAGCCACTTCATAGAGACGAATTCGTTATTTAATTTCTCAAGCTCACTCCTTTCAAATAAGAATCTGGATAAACACGGGTGTCAAGACTTTATTAAACATATAAATACAAGAGGGGTGACCCGATCCATGGGACAGTTGTTGATAGCGATGGGGGGTACCATAACACCACAAGGCCAATACAACACGGGTTGTGAAAGGTGAGGTCATAAAATTATTAGTAAACAAAAGCTCAATGGGTCGTCAAAAAGAGAAGTTCTCAAACGTCATTGGTGAGCGAAATCCAAACTCTTTACAGGCTTCACTAAACAGCTCACTTAACAAACCCGTTGTCACGTCTTTACGATACACTGCTCATGTGATTTTTTTCAAAGGCATTAAAACTGAACCATCACGAAGATTTAGGTATACCGCTCGTACTTCAGCCATCATAATGACCCAACATTTAAGTAGAAATGAAAACAGACTTATCGTTTAGATCGAAAACTTTTGGTCTGGTCATATCCGGGACTTCTAGCTTTCGCAATGAACACTGCTCTTACTTTGCGTCACGATTTAGGAATGTATCAAGGCTAAACCGGCTCTAAAGATATGTGAAAGGTCTAAGGTGATTTTCAGTACTTCCTCTAGACCAGGAAATATCCCATCTGGTACTGGTATTGCATTTTTTGCGAATGAATTGATGCTCCGCAGCGAATATTATCCTTAATCACTCTTCCTTGGCGGCCAGATTCTCCTCACTGTAACCGGCCATCTCATTTGTATCTCGTGTGAAACACCACATTTTTTTTGGGTTCCGATAGTCACTTTAAAATTTTCACAGAAAAATTTCTTAAGCCGTTATGTCGTTAAGCTACCAACTGGCTGACAGAAAGATATTCATTTCGATGGCTTGTCAGTCTTCCATTTACGAATTTTCTTCGTTTGGTTAGGAAGTTTTCGTGTCTGTTTCCTCAGTTCGTCAAGATTCCTAGTCCATGATGGTGTCTTAGGTTAGGTTAGGTTAGGTTGAGTGGCTGCTACATCACACTTAGACCGGCAACGGTCCGTTGTGATACCACAGGATCTTACTCCCCTTTTACCCCTATGAGAACCAGTTAGATTTGCTTACGTAGCGTAATAACAGCTTCTGCAAAAGTCATTTACTTCCAGACCCAGCCTTCTCGCATGTTCTCCAAGAAGGCAGTGTCCTGTGAGTATCCCCACGATCGTTTTAAGTTCACGTCTTCGCAGGGAGATAAGTGCCTTTGAGCGTTTCAAGTTCAGCTTTGGCCAGACTTGTCTTGCCACTCTATATGAGAGGGTGTTCGTCCACCTATTGTTCGCAGAGGCTTCCGCCTCTTTTTTAAGCACAGTCCTGAGTGCGTAAATGGGTCTCCCCAACTTCACCCTTTCCGGTAGCAGTTGGAGAGTTGTACCGTGCCTCGCTAGTTCGTCCGCCCTGCAGTTTCCCATAACGTCTGAGTGGCCGGGGACCCAGACTACCTGGATGTTGAAATGCTCACTCATCTCATTTAGAGACAAGCGGCAACCCAACGCCACTCTAGACGCTAGAGAAACAGAAACCAGCGACTTGATTGCCGCCTGACTGTCCACATAAATGATGGTGTCTTACTTTTCTAGGATTTACTTACAGTACAGCACTTCTCATAACAGTTTATTAGAGATTTTTCAAACACTTGAGCCACCCTTTCTATTCCCTAAACTTACTAATTTTTGGTGCATCGCTTAGATATAATACCATAAAGCAAGGATCAGAAAGAGAAACAGAGGGAGAAGGAGAAACAGAAGGAGAGAGAGAGAAACAGAGATAGATAGATAGATAGAGAGATAAGAGAGAGAGATAGACAAAGAAACAGAGTGATCTCATTTAAGACCCTTTAGTTTGAGACTTCCACACTTAGTCTCCATAGAGCACGTATAATGTTAGTTATATCTTAACTTGAGGACGACTGAAATGTTCAAATTATGGTTGGGGTAATCAAGGTATTCTAGGTTGAGGAGGCTCCGTTCTAGATTTATATTAAACCTGTCCCAGTGTACATGAGAATGCCATAGGAATCATAATACTCTGTTCCCTTACTTCAACAAAGACTGCTGTGACGCAATTGCAGCTGATTTAATTTAAGAGTCTGTTCAGAGTCTCATGTCCCTGGGTTGAGTCCTCCGATTTTATTACCATTCATCAACGGTTCTTGAATCAAATTAACAGGTTTTGATTTAGACCTGATGCATTAAACGATGGTATGATTGCAGTATGCATCCCTGTCCCCTGAATCCAAATATCATTATTCAAAAATCAACCGGTAACTCTAATACTTGGCTTACATATTTTTTGAGCCAAATTACTCCCAAAGAAGTCGTTGGAAGTAATAACCCTTTGCTAAGCGACAGGCCTTACAGCTACTTCCATTTGTGTACTGACTTTATCAACTTAGTTCGTTACTCTGGACACCTATAACAGATAAGGACTTGAAGGCAATCTAACTTGGCTTAACGGACGGCACTACTATTCGGAATGTTATAATGGGACACCCACCCTTTAACCAAACAACACAAAATTAATCTTTCAGCGAACGTGTTGAGGATTTTTATTTTTATCTTAAAAATTATCGAACGAACGTTACACACACAGCGCAGAAAAACAAGATGTGGAGGAAAACGAAATCTAAAGTTTTCCCAAATTCCCATATGGTAATTTACTATTTGTCTTATTTACATACATACATACATTATACCATGGTGTATGAAAATATATTTTTTTTAT
The DNA here is from genome assembly GCA_963932295.1 of Tipula lateralis. NCBI lineage: Eukaryota > Metazoa > Arthropoda > Insecta > Diptera > Tipulidae > Tipula > Tipula lateralis. The sequence goes on along the minus strand of OZ010738.1, from coordinate 169,069,619 downwards.
GAACAAACGTATCGGCAACAAATTTTCTTCATTTCCATCCAATTTTTCTCAATTTTCTTTTCTTTTTTTTTTTTTGAGTTGCGATAATTTATCAAAATATGTACCAAAAAAAAAACTTTTCAATTAGAAATTATTTTCTGTTTTGTTTCGATTTTCCCTATTTTATGTCTAGAGAAGCTCGATAAGCGTGGTGTGTTTTGTGTGGCGGGGGCGCAGCAATGCGGGGTACAAAGTACAGAAATTCCATTGTTTCATTTCGCGTGTACATATTTTATACACACATACGTTCGAGAGTGTAGTTCATCTAAGGAGAGACGTAATTATACCACACCAGTTTTCTTCTCGAAAATGTACGTGGAAAATCGATATCAGTTCTCGCAAGAAAATTTTCCTTTTTTTTTGTTCGTTTCGTTGTTTATGAATTTCCATATTCATCGTTGGTTGAACATATATGTATATATACGTACTCGTATATACCGAGCTGTTGTTGTACCCATTACTAGAGTGTGACTATTATTGTTATGTAAGTACCATTACTTTAAGACATACACATTTCTTAGTTTAAGTTTTTCCGTCTTGTTTTATGTTTAACCAGTAAAAATGCAGATGTTGTACGAGTACATTGGGGGGAGACGTGAATAAATATGTTCGTTTCTATTGTGAGGAAAATGGAAATTTATGCTAAGCTGAATAACATATTTTGAGCAAGACAAGCACAACGAGTTTTATATTGTTTGACGTAAACACATCTTGGATTGAAACTACATATATCGATTGTATTGTGTCTGATCTAATTCGAGACTTGCAGTATAATGTATCAGGAATTACATGAAATCTCCGGTACTTGATGGACATAATAGTTATATACTAGGTGGTTGCTTTTTGAATTTTGATGAAAATCTCGAAGTTCATCAATGGTAACTCCTTAAATGAGGATCCACTGAACTCTGAGGTGTATTGAGTCACTTTAATTTTCCATTCATTTCTGGATCGTGGTAATAATATCCTGAGATAGAAGCACTGCTGTGTTGTCTGCGACGCCCTGCTCTACTAGACAAATTCCAGATTTAATTAGACAACATTTTATGTCCTGGTATATGAGAGGAAACCCACTGGAACACCTTTATAAATATTCTGTGTAATTTACGACTGGAACCGAACCGTTAACCACCTACATATACCATAACAAGAGTTGCATGACTGCGAGACATTTTCACTACGAATTTGTGAGGTAAGAAGAATATGAGGTATTGTGGATAATTCACTACCGGCACCGAGCCCTGAACCACCAATAATGCTTAGTCTATTTTTCATAATTCACTTCTGGAACCAATACCTCCTTAACCGCCTACATATACTAAAACATGAGCTACATGACTTGATAGATAATCTAACGAAGTGTTTTAAGGTTCTTTAGCTGGTGCTTAACTTTAAATCAGGCTTCTGGAAAAATCCCGCCCTTCAAAAAATCAAACAGATTAAAAGCTGCTGAAGATTTGGAGACTGTGGTAAACGGAGACAGCTATACTATGTAAGGAACTATTTTCAAGGCCAATTATTCCGACATATTTACAACGACCGGATGAATAAGGGACATTGATTATATTGTGTTTGATTAATTCGAGTCTAGCAGTATCAAGTACCAGGAAAAAGATAAAACCTTTAGCATACTAGGGGTGTTCTCCTGAGAGAACCAGTGTAAAAGTTACAGAAGATGGTGGTTCAATGGATTAATTTTCCATTTTTTTATTCATACCTGGATCGTGTTAATGATATCCTGAAGCAATACTGTAACTTTTTTTGGGTCTTCGTGAAATAGGAGCACTGCCATGTTGTCTGCAAGGCCAAGTCTTCTATGAAATACTTGATTTAATTAGTCGAGCTTTTGTGTCCTGCTATATAAAATGAAATCCAACTGCGACACCTTTAAAATTATTCTGTGTACTATGGAAACCACCTACATATACCAAAAACCAAAACTTAATGTCTTTTCCACTTAGCCTCCTTTAGGTAAGAGGAATGCGAAGTCTATTGTGGATAATTCACTCCCGGAACCGATCCCTAAACTACCAACATACACTAAAACAAGAGCTCCATGACTTGGAAGACAAACTAACAGAGCCTTTCAAGGTGCTACGGTTAGTGCCTGACATTAAACCAGGCTTCTGGGAAAGTTCCAACCACCGTGATGGTCAAAAGAACTCTAGAATACTCAACATAAATGATGACATTCGAAAAAACAAAAAACCAAAAGCTGCTGTTGACTTGGAGACTTTTCTGTGACCAGATTATGTAAGGAGCTACCTTCATAGGCCAATTGTTCCGACTTATTTCCAACGACTGGATGAATTAGAGATCGCAACCAGAAATAAATCTCTTCAAGTACTATCAGAAACCTATTTGCAGGATTAATAATGGAAGCCTTGAACTCTGCCACATTCCAAACAATTTGCGTGCCTAACACTTCATTATGCAATTCTATTAGAACAATGGATAGACAGATATAAGCTCATATAAGAGACTCGATCGAGCCTAGTATCAAAATGTCAGCACGATGATAACCATGTTAGACAATAGGCGGTACCTTTAGCAATGTAAGATTTGACGGTTTGACTCAAATACTCAAGCATCCACCAACAGGATGGGTAACACAGGAGCTGGATAAATCAAATCTTAAAAGGCAGAGTGTTATAGCTCATCGGGATAGTTCGTTGATACCACTCCTGCTTATGTTGTAAGGCTCGACCATTTCAGAAAGAGCTAAATACCTGGCTCTTATTTTGAACAACCAACTAAGATGGAACGTTGGCATATCGGAACGATCGTAAAAGACTACTATAGCTCTCTAATTTTGTAAGAACGCCTTTTGGAAAAAGATGGGAGTTGAATGAAACCCGCCATTATACATAAGGTCTATACTTCGGTAATGGCGGAGTATACTGTAGGGGTTGATTTAGAGGATAAATTGGATTTCATTCTGGATATTGTTAAGCTTACGTTTCCCTTTAAGTAATAGCGTTGAAATGACGTTTGTTCAAAACCTTACTCACCTCCCCTTACTATTATGCTTGCTTCGCTTGTTCTTAAGCCGTCTTGAATAAGACCAGCAACAAGGTAATTTAATCGGGATTCTGATGGAGGTTGGATTGATAAAATACTAAACAATGTCTGTGTTAACTGTATCTAAGATGAAAGAGACTGTCTTAATGAAGCAGGATCTAAGAGGAGTTCATTGTACAGATTAAATTGAGTGACATCTAAACACCTTTCTTGGCCAATTATTATCCGACCACTATGAGCGAAGCAGTAGTACTCGTCCCTCACACTGTTTGGTTGACCAATCAGCTTCATCCTACATCATCTTTTGAAAGTTGGCTATCTTTCAGTTGGAGATTGGAAGTGGGCTACTGACGCAATATTTTAGTTCGTTTATGAGTCACGAGGTTCTTTTGAAAGTACATAATGTGTGTTTAGCTCATTGACACTTGAAATAATTTTGTATCCGTTTAATACAAATCGTGCTGTCAGAATTATAGCTCCATGCATTGATCAAGTCCTGTTTTGAAAAATATTCGTGGACATGATAGTTAAATCAGTGGTGATCGTCCTCGTTGACAGAGTACGTAACTTTGTTGCTCTATCATTTGGGCGCTGCTTGCTCTGTCATTTGAAGATCACGGTGTGCCAATTTCCGGTTGCGACCATTGGGTGTTTTAATGGGTCGTGCTTTTGAGGTCTGTCGCTGTTTGTAGTCTTATAAAGAGGTCGTAACCGATGAACATTACGTTTACTTTGTAAACGGATAAATGGATAAAAGGACAATACACCCCAACATAAACATTAAATTATGTTATTCGTTTCGTTTCAAAAACATAACAAGGATTCAGGACATGAATTATAGAAATTTAATACAAATCTATTAAGCAATCCAATTCTATCGCTCTTCTCGTCTCGTTGTTGTATATACAGAAACGATACGCATATGGTTCAATGAATTCTTGAAAAACATCGAACAAAATTACAAAACATAAAAGTCCTTATATTCCACATATCATCAACATAAATGTACATAAATATGTACACAATGATTCATTCTTGTTATGATTTAGGTTCGAGATATTGTTCGATGTAACCAACATTCGTTCACATCGTATACTGCTCGCATCGTATCATGCTGACTGACTCGTACTCTTCCACCTGGTGTATATAGGTGGGCGACGTGTACATGTATGTTATGTGTCTGCCTGTATATAGAAGACTGTCGAGTTAAAAACGAATAAATTTTCATTGAATTTGAAACAATAAAAAAAAAATGTTTTTCGAGAGCAAATGAAAACAGGAAATTCAACAGAAAAAGGGAAAAACTATTCTACTGTGCATGTACAATATGTACGTACGTACGTATACGTATGTGACACAAATGGTTTTAAATTAAATATGTCAAAATTATTTATTTTTTTTGCCTCTTGGGCGAGTACTTTGGTCTTGTAGAGCAATAATAATCAGGATTGTTCAAAATATATTGTTTCAATGGATACGTGAACTTGGTAAAGAATTATAACGCAGCCAGTTCGGAATACAGACCAAACTTGGACCTAGACCGGAGGCCAATTCTCATTTAAGATTCAGTAGATTCATTAAATTCAATAGATTCAATAGATTCATTAGCTTCATTAGATCCATTATATTCATTAGATTTAAAAGATTTGTTAGAGTCATTAGATTCATTAGATATATTAGATATTTTAGATTTATTAGATCCATAGATTCATTAGATTCAATAGATTCATTAGATTCATTAGAGCCATTAGATTCATTAGATTCAATAGATTTATTAGATTCATTATATTCATTAGATTCAATAGATTTATTAGATTCAATAGATTCATTAGATTCAGTAGATTTAATAGATTCATTAGATTCAGTAGATTTATTAGCTTCATTGGATTCATTAGATATATTAGATTCATTAAATTTAATAGATTCAATAGATTCATTAGATGCAATAGATTCATTAGTCATTAGGTTCATTAGATTTATTAGATTCATTACATTCAATAGATTTACTAGCTTCATTATATTCATTAGATTCACTAGACTTATTTGATTTGTTAGATTCACAAGGCTCATTAGTTTCATTAGATTAATTAGATTCACATTCATAAGATTAAATACTCATTAGATTTATAAGATTAGTTAGACTTATTAGATTCACTATTTATTTAATGCTTGTTAATTGTATTAAGAAGGGAAATGCAATATTGAAGCAAGCGGTTTAAATTACTACTCCCATTAGGCATAAAAACCGATTGAATTTGTTATTAGATAAATCTATTTTGAGAAGAAGCTCATTCACAATGGGATCAGCCGACATATCTATCGTGCTCGGCGGCGACTTTAATACCGAAATCGTACTGTTAGTCATAATCTCGCCAGTCATTTCATAATTCCACTGGAGATGCCGTAACTTCAGTAATCTGCTGCGAAGCTATAACCCGATGTATAGTAATCAAGAAAGACCACCAACCACGGGAATACCTTAACAATCCGACATTCAGCTATATCATCTGTTCCAGGGATACCCACAAAACCCTAAAGCAACCAAATGCTGCGTCAGATAAAAAATAACTTCACCATGGTGTCAATTTGATTAATCTCATCATTGTTGCAAAACAAAGATTAATCCAGCTGCCAACCAGTTATGGTTTTCTATTATAATTAAATGCCTTGTGTTCGTCTCTCTGATCTTCCGTGAGTCAGGCGGCAATCAAGTCGTTGGACTATGTGCTTCTGACGTCTAGGATTACTTTGGATTGCCACTTGTCTCTGAATGAGATGAGTGCGCATATTAACATTCAGATAGTCTGAGTCCCTGGACAAACACCCTCTCATGTAGAGTAGGTAGGCTAGTCTGGCCAAAGCTGGACTTGAAACGCTAAAAGACACTGATCTCCCTACGAAGATGTGAACTAAAAACTATCGTGAAGATACTCACAAGACACTGCCTACTTGGAGAATATGCAGAGACGCTAGGTCTAAGCTAATGACTTTTGTAGAAGCTATATGGACGAGGAGAAGGAAGATGCCCGGCTTTGGCACACAAATTTAAATGTTAATGAATTGCCTCTGTGATCTCGAAAACTGTAAGGTGCGATACTTAACACGCTACATTAATAGCTCAAACTGGTTCTCATTCGCGTAATAGGGAAGTAAGATCCTATGGTACCACAACGTACCGTCGGTGTGTTTTAGCAGCCGATCAACCTAACCTAACCCAAATGCCGTGAGCTCCGCTCCTATTAAAAAACATGCCTCATCTTCCTACACCATACGACACCGACTGATCGCTCCCGACACAAACCTTTGTAGAATATCAGGGGTTTTCCGACACAGCTTCTCTAAGCCACTGCCACGCCATTTTATGTTTCCAAATATAGCAAGATCTATTGATTGAAGTGTGCGTTCGGCTGGGAGATAACCTAAAATGCTTGTCAATATAGCCATGTTAGAGAAATTGGAACTGGGTCACTAAACTTGTGCTTGATAGGAACAAAACACTACTTTAGACTATATTGTTCAGCCTAGTGGGATGATCTAAGTGAAGTGCATTATAAACTGCTTTAAGGCAACGAAACCATCACTAGGGCACGCTAAAACCAACAAATGATGCTATTAAACCACGCAATGAGCCATAACTAGCCCGATTAGTAAGCGAATTTTCAGTTCGACACGCCAAAAGTCAAAGTCAAAAAGCCAAAGGAAGCGTTTATCTTAGATATTGTTACTTTTCGACTATTTCGATCGATGGCGATGATATAACTGAGGAGTGTTTCAATTCTGAAGAGATATCAAAACAAGTAGAATCTGCCAACAATATAGGATATAGTAACAATGCTGTGTCAAAGTTGAGAATTGGCTTTTAAATGAGTAAGAAGCGCTTCTGACATGGCTTGTGCTACATGGCTCATAAAATGGAACCGATTTAAGTTCAATCACGTATCAGATACAAATTGGTAATATCCTAGATCAAACCAAAGGTTAATGGGCACATTGATCCCGGTACCGGCTTTCGGCAGGCGAAGACGTCGATTACACTATTGACGTCCCACCAAATTCTGAACTATTGAAACAACGTGTAACGCAAATCTTGTGTATTCCACGAAACGTGTCGCCTCCTATAAATCATGGGGTACGTCGTGCCCACACCAAAAACAACAAAATTAGATATTCTGGCGAACTGCAAACGAAATTCATTACGTTTTATCCCACGTATCCGTCTTATTAATACAAAAAAACATTCATAATTCATGTTATCCTTTTTGCTTGCTTTAACATTTTTTTTTGTGTCTTGTTTTTCGTCTAACAGCTCCCTTTCGTGTTCATGTTTGTTGTTGTAACATAATTTCCATGAAAATATTTTGCCATACCTAAAACGGTTATCTTGTCGTTTTGCTTATGATTTGTTTTTTCTTTTAATTTGTAAGAAACACAATACGGGTGTATTATGTATACCAACAACACCACCCAGCCTTAAGAAAGGATAATAAATTGGTTCAGTTAACTCGATCACGTAGCTATGGTTTCAAAATATAATTAAACAGGATGTTTACAATAACAATAGAAAAGATGAAACTATATCCGATTGGTACAGACGGGGTAGCGCCGTCATGATTGCTAATTTTGAGCAGCAGAACGGTTTAACGATAAATTGGATAGTATGTGTCGTCCTGCAGTAATAAAAGATTTTCCCTGGCAACACGTTTCATATATATGGAGGAATTTTTTGGCACGAGAAAGGTTTTCGACAAACCTGAAAATGATACTCAACCGAACCCAATTAGCAGAGTTATAATTAAGTCCAGAGAACAGTGTATTGTTCTAGAATGAATTGTGAATTTTTTGGGACACAAGACGATGACTAAGCAGGATCGCCAAATATATATTAACGAATTTTATCGGAACCAAGAATCTCAATAGAGCAATTATATTCAAGGAACGATCTTGTGTTGGTTTGAAATCTCGTCACTTCTGCTTGGTCAATCAAAATAGGCTCCAATCCACACTATACTCTCAAGTTTGAAGCTTTAAGTGAAAAATTACAAATAAGTTACTTTATCAAGGGCTGGTCACCATAAGCTACTCGGTAAGTTGCAGTAAAATAGTAGTCGGCTTATTTATTGATGTGAGCTTTTATTCTGTTGATGTGAGCTTCATTTATCTGCAGCAGATTTAGATGACCAAAAAATCAGTTAAAACCAAAAGGATCCCTCTTTGTTAAATATTCAGGACACAAGAGAATAGTTCGAGGAGTGCTAATTTCCAACGTGTTATCAGAACTCCCGAATTAGAATTTTAGCCATAAGTTGTGATTGACATGTAAATTTTTAGTGTATCCTTGTAGGACCACTATGCTCGTTTTCGCTTACTCTCAGACTTAATTACAGAAACAGGATTAATTTTTTACAGGAAGTGATTGTAGGGACTAGTTCAAAAATGCACTACAGATGTGGATTATCTGTAGTGTATTCGATAGAGGTCACTGTCACCGATGATGACTCACTTAGAAAGAGAGAAGAGAGGATGGAACACAGCTGATTATGACTAGTTCACCTCTAGAAAAAACTATCCCTAGATCTTCACATTATTAAAAGCCTTCTAAGTATTACAACAAAGAGTACTTCCCCAAGTCGGTTATTGTTCAATCGAACGCACTAGGGTATGCAATATTGTTTCCACATATTTTACCATACAGAGCACATGCTGAATCTGTGCTCAGTAAATTGAGCCTACTTTCAAAATCTCAGTTAAAACGAAAATGATCTCTCCTTCGCTAAGTATTCAGGATACAAAACAAGTGAATATTTAGGAGAGTGCTTAGATCCATCGTATTATCAGAACTTCCTGAAAAATGAATTGTAACGAGAAGTTCTAATGATTGATCACAAAAATTAAAAAACTATAAAGAGCAGTCTTAAATAGCTCCCTCCCCACAGTCAAGGGTCTGCAGGACTTGGTTTTATGCAATCTCTTAATTTTTTGTTGTAATTTTTAGTGTATGGACCACTATATCCTTTTTTGCTTATCGTAAGGCTTAGTTACAGAAAAGGGATACATTTTTTCAGGAAGTGATTGCAGGGATTAGCTCAAGAATCTACTACAAATGCGGGTCATCTGTTAAGTATTCGATAGAAGAAGAGGTTGCAGCCACCGATGATGACTCACTGGGAAAGAGAAGAGAAGAAAGAACACGACTCATTGTGGTTAGCCCACCTCTAGTAAAAACTATCTTTAGATCCTCACCTTATTAAACGCCTTCTCAATAATGATGAGTGGTGACAGTCAGTACTTTCCAGGTCATTAATTATTAAATCTTACGCAGTAGAGTATGCAATCATGTCTCCAAAGATTTTAGCTTACAAAACACTTGCTAATTTTAACTCCAATATTTACGTTGTATCATAACCTCTTTAGAGTTTTTAGAAGCAAGGATGATAGAGGCTCTAATCTTTTAATTAGCCACGTGAGCTTCACGAAGTCGCAGTAGAATTATGTAACTAAAAACACAGTTAAGAACAAAAGGATTCGCTAGGAATTTGTTAAGTATTCAGGTCACAAGAGATGAGTGTTAAGTAAGTTTGAATGTGTTACCAGAACTTCTCGGAAAGTGAATTTTGGCGAGAAGATTTAGATAAATACTCCCCCCAAACAAGACCTCCAGAACCCTAGTTGTCTCCAGATCTCGTACCTGTTAGACCATCATACCCGGTTTTGCCTATCCCCAAACTTAATTAGTTACAGAAAGGTACATTTTTACAGGAAGTGATTGCAGGGACTGGTTCAAAAATTTACTACAGATGTAGATTATCTGTAGTGTATTCGAAAGAGATCGCTGCACCGATGATGACTCACTTAAAAAGAGAGAAGAGAGGATAGAACACGGTGTTTGTGACTAGCCCACCTCTACAAAAAACTATCTCTAGATCCTCACATGATTAAAATCCTTCTCAATATTGAAGAATAACAACATAGAGTACTTCCCCAAGTCGGTAATTGTTCAATCGTACGCACTAGGGTATGCAATACTGTTTCCACAGATTTTACCATACAGAACCCATGCTGAAACTGCGTGCTCAGTAAATTGAGCCTAGTTTTTCAAATATTGATGTAGAAGGTTTATATGATCAAAACTCACTTTAATGAAAAGGATCTCTCCTTTGCTAACGATTCAGGACATAAGTGAATATTTCGGAGAATACTTATATCCAACGTGGTATCAGAACTTCCTGAAAAATGAATTGAAACGAGAAGCTCTAATGATTGACCACAAAACATAAAAAACTATAGCGAGATGTTTTAAATGCCTCCCTCCCCACAATCAAAGGTCTCCAGACTTGGTTTGGTGCAATTTTAAATTTTTTGTTGTAACTTTTAGTGTATCCTGCCACTGATGATATCCACTTAAAAAGAGAGAAAAGATGATAGAACAGGGCTCATTCTGTTTAGCCGACCTCTAGAAAAGATTTTCACTAGATCTTCACATTATTAGACACCTTCTCAATATTGATGAATGGTAATAGTCAGTACTTTCCAGGTCAGTAATTATTCAATCTTACGCACCAGAGTAGGCAATCATGTCTCCAAAGATTTTAGCTTACAAAACACTTGCTAAGACAGTGCCAAGCACTTAAACTAATTTTTGTTCAAATATGTACGTGATATATCTCTTTCGAGTTTTAAGAAAGAGGATGATAGATGCTGTAATCTTTTAGATTCCTGAACCCGCAGTAGAATTATAATATAACCAAAACACAGTCCAAAAGAATCCCTCTTTGGTAAGTTTTCAGGACACAAGTAATATTTCGATGAGTGTTAAGTAAGTTTTAACGTGTTACCAGAACTTCCCGGAAAGTGAATTTTGACGAAAAGCTCTAATGACTGATCACACAAATTTAAGTTAGCGAGAAATACTTCCCTTCCCCCCAATCAAGTCTTCAGAACTCCAGGTATCTCCAGATCTCGTTGAACCACCATACCCGGTTTTGCTTACCCAGACTATAAATTACAGAAAGGTACATTTCTTACAGGAAGTGGTTGAAGGGACTGTTTCAATAATCCCCAACAGATGACGCACTTATCGACAGAAGAAGAGCTCGCTGCCACCAACGATGGCTCCAACGCGTAGAAAACAATCTGAAATCTACTATATAGTAGCTCGATATTATAATCGATGAAGATTAAGCGAACTTACCTTCAAACAACTATAAGATCATTTCATTAAGGGACTGATATACAACAACAAAAACACTTTTTATTTAAAATAATTTATTTATTTATTTATATTCTTTATTTTATTTATTAATTATTTATACATCATTCAGTAAAATTTGATTTAAAAAAGGATCCGCGGGACAAAACAGAATAAAAACAATAATCTTTGTGTTACACATGGGGCGGATGATAACAGATCTTAGTACATGTATATAATATATATATATATATATATTTATAGAGATAGAGAGAGAGGGAGGGGAAGGGCGATGTAAGTAAGGAGTTTATCACGTTTTATTTGATTTCTTATTTAATTTACTATTATCAGGCGCATCTGTGTCATCTGGATTCGAATCGTCCTTATCTATTTCATTATCACGACTTAACAACTTATTTACCTTTTTCTCCCACTCATAGTGATTTGCTTTGATCTGTGCACAACAACAACAACAACAACAAAAAATCGATTAAACTATCAATAACATAATTTCGATCAATCGATCACCACCTTACCTGAAATGTATTCTCCTGCACCCACGTATCTGGTTTGCCATAATCCGGCGGATTCGCATACGGATCGTAATTCAGCACCGATAGCATTGGTGCAATATTAGCCATCTCTTCGATTACATCGTGTGGTATTTGGCCCACCCATTTACTCAGTGCCTCTAAATTAACCGGTTTTATCACTTGATCCGAGGATCGTTCAACTCTGTATATGTACATAGAGAGAAAGAGAGAGGGAGAGAAAAACAATTATTTTAATGAAAATTTTCATATCAACGTTTAGATGTGATTTACTTGGATAGTGATACACCATTTGGTTTGTTGATGAATTCTTCGTGATGTAGCACCGACTCGTTCCACGATACGTCTAAAAATTTTAATATTTTTCTCATCCACTGTTCAGGATGTAGCACCAATTGTTCATAATATACCTGTAACACGAGATATAAAGGAAAAAGAGGAAAATTTGAGAAAAAATCTGGTTTTTTCATTTAAATATGTATGAGATATATACAATGTATATACACACACACAGAGGCAGACATAAAATGATATTATGTTGCATTCATCAAGAACAACATAACATTACATCAACATATAATGAAAATGAGGTTTTCCATCTTCAACATAGATACTCATCATTCAATCGACAATACTATATGGTCGAATTTGTTGTTGTTACTCTATTCAAAGGTATATATGTATATATAATATGTGTCTGTGTAAATGTGTGTGTGTGTGTGCATAGAAGGATGTGGTTTTCTACATTACATTTTCCGATTTTACTCGAATTGATGATGATAAGATCAAAGGAAGACGTTACAGTTGGAATATGCTCTGTCGGTGAATGAACATAAAAGATCAATAGAGGGATATAAAAAGATGGTACACAATGGTTAGTCAAACGCCTATATACAAAAACCATTTTTTCAATTTAATTTAATGAATGCTTTCCCCAGAAACCACGTTAAATATTACAATATATCGGGTGTTCCATTAAAACCTTCTAACACGAAATCGAAATCATGAACTGTATTCGGTTGGCGATCGTCAGTTCTTATCAGATTCCAATCATTGAGTCGCCGCTAATCGGCATAGAAACCACCGATAACCGAGGAAAGATGAATCGCGGCTACCAACATTGTCTTAGGCTTACACCAGGATCGGTGTCATCAGAAAACTTCTTTTGGGTTTCTAAGACTAAAACGTAAGTGGATTTGCTATGATACGGTTGGATAGGCAAAGAATATTGCTGCAGGGTTTTGAGACGTTTTACGTTTGGCTGATATACTCTACTTATTTCAAACCAATGATGCCATTTATCGAAAAACATACTTTCTATCTATCATTCGTGATGGTACATCGTTTACACTGAAGACAACCATAATCGAGCATGGTAACTAGTAATTCCTAAAAGACAAAATGACTGGACTTCGTCATAAGACTTCGTTTAGAAACCACATTGCTTCCAATTATGCTCTAGGCCCAGTGTTTAACAACATAAGAAATACCCGGAACCTGCCAAATGATGCAGTGATGAAAGTTGTGGCAATTGGAAAGGGAGGTATCGTGTTCGAATCCAAGGACAGGATGCAAAGAGGATTTTTTTTCTTGTTTTTATTTCTACAATCATTTTCGGGGCTCGAGGCACTTCCAATTCTTTCGCGGTTCGCTTATTTATGTCCTTACCTTACGCTATATGTCCGATTTAAGTAGAACCATCTGCATATTGCATAGCTCCATGACAGCCTATAGTAATGACATGGAAGATGGGTTGGCCCATGATTTTTGCACTCCAACTGGGGATCCTACCTCTTTCGGGATTCGAACCCGGTAGAGGATTTATCACCATCTCATTACGATCGGTGGTGTTAATGAACACATCTATATGACCTTCTGTTGCAGTGCAGAATTCATGGGCCAACCCATCTTCTATGTCAGTACTATAGGCCGGCATGGGCTATGCAATGTGCAGATAGTTCTACGTAAATCAGTTCTATATCCGTATATCATTGATTTGAATATGTAATAGCGTAAAATAGAACGTAAAAAAAAGTTAAGTTGTTGTGGCTGCTATCGCACACTTAGACCAATTTTGATCCGTTGTGATACCACTCTATACGGCTATAGGTCCGAGTCTTTTCGTAGAACCATCTGCGCATTGCATAGCTCCATGTCAGGCCCATAGTACTGACATGGAAGATGGGTCGGCCCAAGGATTCTAAACACGACAGAGGATCCAGATAAGTTAATTTTTCACCACCGATCGCACAACCCAAACGATCGAAGGTGAAAAACCCATTTTGCATCCTGCCCCTATCGGGATTCGAACCCGGTACCTCCCGCTCCAACTGCCTCAGCTTTAACCACTGTGCCACCTGGGCGGTAAAATAGAACATAACTAAGCATGAGTAATTGGAACAGCAAACAAATTGCAAAAATATTAACAGACAGACAGCTCAGCCTGGTAAATGATAAGAACTGGCGATTTCGGTTCGGAACGCTTAAATTATATAATCTGGATATGACTCGCATTATACTTTTATAGACATTTGTGTCCAAAAATAAGAGATGAGCCTATAATAATCCATATCTTTTCTTTGTTGAATCTAATGAAATAAAAGATTTCATCTGATTACAGTTCAAATGTAAATGAACACATCTTTAAGATTTCCTACAAAGTCAATACTATATACTGATTTGGTCACAGTTGTACCATTTGGAACTATTGATAAAGCAAGCACTCAAAAACTGACTTACGCTCACGCTTGATAGAGAGTAAGAAAGAATCGTCTCAACCGAGTCCATCTGCTTTAATGCATGTAATTTGTAAACTTAAAATGTTCGTATGCCAATGTCAGATACAAATTGGACTGATCTTAGTCATCCGAAAATTAGGGCTACTTTTGACATGATTAAACTTGTGGCGTTCACAAATACGACGAATAGTCACGCCACAATAGTGAATTACTAACAAAATAATCGAAAAAAGATTTCGAGTCAAATTCTGTAAATTCGCTAGAACTGTTGCAACATAGCCTCGCAATATATATATAGAAACAAAATGCAACATACATCAAGTCCGGTCGCATATGCCTGATGAGATGGATTTGATCTTTTCGATCACACAACGAGTCAATGACGTCATCAGATCGAAACCGGCCTAGCGAATCGAATATTACAGACCACATACAAGATGCCATACATTTCAAGACAAACGTCTTCATCGGCTGGTTGATTCAGCGCCCTAGCTGTCAATCAATGCCACTCTGTGGAGTTCAAAGTTTAACTCCCACCATTCATCATTAGCTGTCACGATTACAGCACCAAGCATCACAAATCACTATTCTACCAACTTAAGTCTGGGACATTATTGCAGACTAATTGTTACATGATACTTCATACAGTTTAATTCAAACCCAACATCCTACAAATTTTTGATCCAATCGTGTAGAAGTTTACAACTCACAGATTCTAAACTGTTCAAAAATGGTATTGAGACAGTACAGTCTTACGAATGATCTTAGTAAGTTACGTAGCAAGGACGAGTGTTGTAAATTATAGGTCTACATATAGAAATAGATTGGAGTCTTATAGCTGAACTGGTATACAAATAAGATGTGCTCATTACTATTATCAAAACTTTTATGGTTGGCCATTATATACTTTAATCTGGCTACAAATTAGCAACTCACTAGATTGAACTGTAAGAACTATGTCAATCCTCACCTAAACTTCTAACAATACCCAAGGAATAATTTTGGACGTTGGAACAAGGATAGCCCATACTCGAGGAAGGCAATTTATATATCTCAACATTTTTCAGATGTTGAACCTCTCTCGGTAAACGAAATCATCCTACTTCGTTATTATCATGATTCCGACATTGTGAATTTTACTCTGGTGATTCCCCAACATACTGGCCAAGTGACGAAGCTAAGTTACCGGACCTAATAGACTTTTATGTAGCAAGAGGTATATCTCAGAACTACATTCACATTGAAAACCGCAACTCTCTAGTATCGGATCACTCACCGGTTATCATGACAGTCAGTGAAACGGTAATTCAAAGGGAAAGTGCACCCAGATTAACAAATTCAAAAACAAACTGGGATCTCTTTCGTAAATTAATGGAGGAGAAAATCAATCTCCAGGTACCGATAAGAAATTCTCGACAGTTGGAAAACGAATTGGAACAACTCAATGAAGTAATTCACTATGCTGCGTTGGAAAGTACCCCTAACTTTACAAAATAAGAAGATGCTAAACGTATCCTACCCAATGGAGTTAGAGAGTTGGTCAGAGAAAAGCGACGGGCTCGTGAAACCTGGCAAATTAATCGAACACCGGAGAATAAAACAATTCTTAACAATCTGTGTAACAGTCTTAAATCCCTTCTTAAAGAAGTTAAAAATGAAACAATCAACAGATATTTAGTTAGCCTAACTGATGAAAAAAATTCTGATTATTCACTGTGGAAGGCGACGAAGGGACTTAAAAGACCAAAAATTCAAGTACCTCCACATAAAAAGGATGATGGGACCTGGGCAAGAGGTCACAAAGAGAAGGCTGATTTGTTTGCGGAGTATCTCCAGGAAACCTTCCAACCGCTACCAAGACAAACTGCCAATGAAAATATAATGCCAATTCACAAGCTGGATGAGTTTGATATACAACCAGTAACTCTCAAAGAACTAAAAGAAGAAGTGAAAAGTAACATGAATATTAAGAAAGCCCCAGGGTATGACCGGATTACTTGCCAAATTATCAAAGCTCTACCAGACAAAGGATTTCGTAAGCTATTACACATAATCAATGCAACCTTTCGGTTAAAATATGTTCCGCATCAATGGAAAGTAGCAGAAGTAATCATGATACCGAAACCTGATAAACCACCTAACGATAAAAAATCATACAGGCCAATTTCTCTGCTGCCAATTATGTCAAAACTTTTTGAAAAATTATTACTAAAGCCACTTAAACCAATAATTGAGGACCGACAACTAATTCCTCCACATCAATTTGGATTCAGAGAAAAGCATTCTACAATTGAACAGGTGCATAGAATAACAAATATAATTGAAAGAACGTTAGAACATAAAAAAGTATCCTCAAGCATATTCCTGGACGTCGCGCAAGCATTCGATAAAGTTTGGCACAGTGGTCTGGAATACAAACTGCATAGAGATCTGCCGAGGCAATTCTACGCCATTCTAAGATCTTATTTATCCAATATACATTTTCGAGTGAAATATGAGGATGAATACTCTGAGCTAAAGAAAATCTCTGCCGGTGTCCCGCAGGGGAGTGTATTAGGACCAATCCTGTATTTACTATATACAAGAGACATACCAACCACAAATGAAGGAACCATAGCCACCTTTGCAGATGACACAGCAATTATGGCAATTGGAAGTAATGTCGCCGATGCAACGAGCAAACTCCAGAGGATGACCAATGCGGTTTATAACTGGACAAAGCGTTGGCGAATCAAGCTTAATGAGACAAAATCCACGCATATTATCTTTTCATATCAAAAGGCTTACTATCTACCTATCGGAATTAACTCGCGACACGTGCCATATGCAAATACAGCTAAATATCTTGGCATGACCCTCGACGCCAAGCTCAAGTGGAGAGAGCATGTCAAAAAGAAAAAAGAAGAACTTAACATAAAGTTCAGAAAAATGTATTGGCTCATAGGTAGGGACTCTGAGCTTACAATTCATAATAAGCTGCTGCTATATCGGCAAATTCTGAAACCGATATGGACCTACGGTATACAACTCTAGGGATGTACCAAGCAAACAAACGCCAAAATGATACAGACGTTCCAAAACAAGGTTCTTCGTAGCATCGTCAATGCTCCGTGGTACATAAGAAATGAAGACCTTCACAGGGATCTTCGGATGGAATACATCAATGATGAAATAAAAAAGCATACCACAAAACATGAGATATGATAGATAACCCTATTGTTGAAAAAAGACTCCAAAGAACGAGGCCACTTGACCTAGTGAACTTACCAAATTAAAATTAGTAAATAGGTTTAATTAATTATGGGACTAACCAGTGGGTTACATCCCAACAAAAGTGAATTGTAATAAAAACATAAAAATTTGTATTTGAAAGTAAAATTGCTAGATGAGCGCAGTCTCAGTCGTAATAAAATAAAGCAAAAAAAAAAATGATTCCGACATATTTATGCCCATCATGATGAAAGTGATGAACCGATTCAAGACGTTAAATTTATCTAAGATATGAAAAATGTTGCTGACCTACCAAATAGTAGTTAAAAGCAGCAGCACTTGGACTGGGCTTATATCCCGATAGGATATCAAGTCGTATTAGATTACGATCGGTGGTGTCATTTAACATATCTATTTGACCCTTTTGTTGGAGAGCAAAATTCATGGGCCAGATGGTTCTACGTAAATCGAATCTATAGCGTAAAATAGAACGTAAATACGAGAACTTAGTGCCTTCACTTGTGCCCAAAAAAAGATTGGTAAGATAGAAAGGTGCGCTGATGTCATTAAGACATCAAAGAGTAGAAAGTATCAAATAATACATGTGACAGATTTCTATGATTTAAGAACATGTTTATACACAGAATTAGTTCATTTCAATTTCCATTGAAAGCTGGTGATCGGTAAGCAGCTGGTACAACTTGTAGTGGCTGAAAATAACCTGTATATAATAATGAACTGTATATATGTATGGTTTGTATCGAGTCAATAATCAGGCTACATAGGTTTCGATCACGAGACCTTTTCTTCATACAGTTGTAAATAACCAGAATATGCCCGATCATTAAGATTCATTCTAGCTATTAGTGACCTCTGCACATACCAGGTAATTATGTATTTCTCTGGGCCATGTAATCACAATCTGTTGACACATTTGGATCAACATTAGCACAAAGAATTTGGCCAGGTATCGAACGGCAGTTAACCAAGGGTGTAAGGTATGGTGTAATCTGATAACTCTTTTGTAGCAACCTCGTGAATTTCGCTCATTATTTAGTTGGCAAATTCATTTAACTGTCCTCTTAGCAGGACCAGCTTTCCTTGTACTTAAAAAAATTAAAGAAGAAGGCAATTATTCCAGAACTCAATGCCACTAGAGGCCCACGGTTCAACCCACATACACATACAGAATAAAAACACCCAATCGCGATTGATGAATGGTCACCACCACGGGAATCGAACCCGAGACCCCGGAATGACAGAACAAGTACGCTACCTTCTCTGCCACGAGAGCGATCTTGTACTTACGCCACTCTTAAATCGAACCAATAATTTTTGGGAAAAAAGGATTCGCTAGTGTTGACATTTTAAACAATTAAGGTAATTTACGAATGCGGAGGTTGCCTGCCAGATTAAGTCGCCTCCTACAACAACGAACCCATGTTTTGTATTAATTTGGGCTATAACATGTGATTAAGTTGGAGGACGTGTACATTATACTTATTTCTTATCTAATCATTCAAATCTTGTCACGGTGAGCAGATAGCATACATGCATATCATTGAGCTCTTACCGTTTTCAAGCATGTAGTGGGTTTGTTGCCCGAATTCACTTACAATTAAACAGACATCGAATAGAAACTCGAAGTCTATACCCTGTTGCTAATAAATTTCGTCTTGTAGGCACCAGATAAGGCTTTAATATTTCAAAAGATTGATTTTTGAGTCCCAAGGCTCAAGGAATATCAATACTAAGTTTATATGCGGGTTGTGTAGTAAACTGCACTTGGTACACAAAACCACAAGGTGGGTATTATCTGGCATTGAAATACGTCATATTTTTAGAGCTTTACATATCTTGCTAGAAGCTCACAATATTTTTTTGAAGGTATGACATACCAAAAACAAGACATCTTGAGTTGTTCGAGCTGTAGAATGACACTTAAAATCAAGATGAGAAGCCCAATCGTTTTGGTGATTAATGCATACAAGGCAACTGTTCAAATAAGAATTCTGGTTCATTTGGATAAATTCTTATATATCCAAATTCATCTGTTGGTTTTGACCGCATTGTTCGAAATTATACCATCAGTCTCGAGCGAGTTAGGTGATTAGAACCTCAGAAACGCATTCAAACAGAATCCGGCAGCCCCAAATCCCCAACCCGAGGTTCGAGAGAAAGAAGTATAGTACACATGACCATGGATGTTGAACTAATTGTGCTGAATTGTTTTGTATGCCAAATCATTTAAGACTGCAAGGCTGCTGGAAGAGACGAGGTAGATTTCGCCGTATTAATCCAAATGCCAATTATATGCTTCTAACTGGTATAATACAGCATTTGCAATTCTTATAGTTCTGAAGCTAAACTGTCTTGATGCATATAATATTTCTGATCATGAAGCTGGGGCCTAAACACCTTAACATGAGAGACAGAGAGCTAATCAGTAAATAGAATGTGTGAGAGAATAAATATTGAAAGCTACCACTGTCGCAGCACAGCTACTACTTCTTTTTCTAGAGTACCTCCAAAGAAATCTGCAATATAATATGTCTATTGTCGATTCGTGATTGGTTTAGCTTTTTGCATTATTGCACATTAAAGCTACAAGCATTTTGTTCGAAAAAATCAGGCTACGTGAAGAGATGTACAATAATTTAATCATGTACCAAAATTAATTGGAGGCCAAACAATGGCCAAGTAAATGCCTTTATTTATACTATTGCTGAAATACCTGATATTCAAGCACGCATCCATTTTTAGGGTTTTTACAGGCTATTGTTGGCCCGTACCATGTCAATAATCTGACTCTATCGGTTTGATTACGAGCTAGTTTTTCAAACTGTTGCAAGCACCTAGAAGATGCTCTCTACGCCATGGGGCCATAAACGTCTACAGCGACTGCTCTCCCTTTAAATATCGCTGTATCATTTAGTTCCTGGTATCATACCGCGGCCACTTTCCATTCTTCAGGCATAACTTTATTTCGCATACCAATCGAACAAGGTCGAAAACCACCATTCGCACTTCTTCTGTCTACAAATGCGTTTCGCTGTCGACCTAGCAAGAACTGCCTTTTTTGGCCTTGGAATTATAAACCAGCCTCAGGTTCAGCCTCCGTCATTGTGGGCTTTAGTTTTGCTCAACAGAAAAACGAAACTCCTCACCAAACCAATCATTTTTAGGGGTAGTTTTTACTATGCCGAGAATGTGCTGGGCAGCATCGGCAACCGAAGTTTTCAATACTTCCCGGACACTGTTCACTTATTCAGATTGGTAATAAGATCGCAAAATGCTATTTTTAACAAGATCCAGATAATGGTCGCTGTCTACGAATTTTGTTGACAACCGATACGATCTCACGTCTTAAACAACCCGAGCACGCTCTTTGGAAATCAACACATGGTCAGTTTGGCTTCGGGATATTTAACGTGGATGCGTCCATGTTTCTAAATGGATGTTTGTATGAGGATAGAATGTACTTGCCACTGTGAGATCATGAGCGATCGCAAAGTACATCATTCTTTCCCTATTTTCGGTCGCAGTTTCGTGTCGGGAGTACGGACCTATATTATTACATAAGTCGGTCTGATTTCTTACAGCGCTAGCATTAAGTCACCAATCACCCAAAACCATCAGGTTATCCAAATTATTGTCTTTATCTTGGGGTTGGCTTACATCAGAGGGCGCAAGTACACAGACAATTGACAGGTTTTCTAATCTACTGTGCAAGCGAAGCTTACACATTCGATTTACGACCTTGAAAGTCCAACACAGTAATTTTTACCTTTTTTTTAAATCCAACTCCAAGCTTTGGGACACATGGTCTCCACTTTTAAGCCATCGAGTTTCTTAAAGCGCTATACTTGTTCCGATTTACAAGTACCTGGTTTACGGGATATAATTGGAGGTCGCTCATCGTATACAATTATTCGTCTTGATTTTGAAATACCATTGACAAAAAAGTGCCCAGCCCAGTGGTGGAGCCTCTAGTTTTTACAAAGTGTAGGCTATCCCAGTAGTTGATATTCACCAGCAATAGTACAAGCATGTAAACTACAGTGTGTAATTAACACGCCCAATAGTGCACAAGGTGTGTCATGCGGATTATGTTGGCAGATAAGGTTTCGTGTATTCACTGTTTATCGGACTGTGCTGTTGTACCACAATCGACCCTCATACTAGGACGTTACAACGTTGACGTTCAATTTAAATCGAAATATTTTTCCCTTTTTCTTATCATAAAGTTTCTTAAAGGATCCGACATTAACAACAAAAAATTAAATCACTCTATTTCAGACTCTCAGCACAATGTGTGTGTGTGTGTATGTATCTTGTAATGACTATAGAGATATGTAGGTAAAAGGCTTTTCTGCCGATTTTGTTATTTTTTTGCTATTTCAGCCGAAGTAAGCAAAATACAAATACAATACAGGAGCTTAAAAAGTATTTGGATAAACATTTTTGTATAGTTTCGTTATCCTCTTCAACCCTATAAGTATTGTGTGTGTGTGTGTGTAGATAAAGGATGCCCCAAAATCCGCACCAAACAGTAGTCGTCGAATAAGTTCAAAAAATTGTTCGAAATTCAAAACGACCGTGAATTTTGGGACACCCTTTACTATAGAGAAGTACACAGTGTTTTTAAGGATTGGCAAATTAAAACACGGATGGTAGAAAGAAGGCACTTTTATGTTATTATTAACTCTATACCGGTAAATACCTACATATATACGAGTAAAGATAAACAGGTCCTCGAAGGTAATAGGATTTTCCATCTCTATATACGGCGATAATACGATTTGTTGTTTGAACGAACTATAGTATATCGATCCTGGTAACACTGATTGAGATGCAATTGAAGCTATATGTATGTACATAACAGGTAGAGTAGCTGACAAAGCTTTTTAAACCAACTCGAATCATCAATTTTCGAAAGTGAACAGAAAGCTCGTACCACAATTACAAATTGGATTGGATTGTTGTTCGAAAGGTAGTAATAAGTAGTTCCTACCTACATTATTAATCAGTGTGTTCGTTGTATCTCAAGTGTATACATACAAAAACATTATCTCGAAAAAGCTCATAATTCTTTCGAGTAGCTAGGCATTATGTATTTAACTCGAGTATATAGAGTGAGAATATTAATTTATTACGGGTATAAGTTACCTTACACGAGACTTAATGAGATTTTATGATATCTCGTCGTCTTCGTTCGTACTTATATATAGTCAACTATAATAGCTGTAATGATAAGATATGATTTAAAATTTATATGAGGCCCGCCAAAAACCGAAATTATATCTTTTATAAAGCTTTTTGAGTTATAGACTCGCGCAGCAGCGATAATTTATGAGATTGTGCGTGCGGTGGTGATGGGTGTGGTTAATTGTACGCGCCGAAAGATGCTTCATGATTTTATTAAAATGAACATTAATTTGATTTAGTACTTGTTAAATATATTAAATGTTCTGTAGTTAACAAATGAATGGAGGTTGGGTATTTGGGGCTGAGATATATATCATTCAAACACCAAACAAGCGATAGTTAGGTTAAAGGTACATATCTGTAGATTTAACGATCTGAGATCTTCAAAGTGAATGTCAAATTGGGCCATACGGCCAAACGTCAAAAGAGACAGTTATGGATTCCGATTGTGTTATGTAGACCCCCAATTGATGTTAAACAATTCCAAAATTACAGCATTTTCGTGCGGGTTGCAATCCTCAGAAGTTTGTTCGTCACAAACCTAACGCTAAAAACCAATCGATGTGAGTGAGGAATTGGAGAGCTTTAGAATTAATAGTATTTCTGACATTACTAGATTAAACAAGACTTTGGCCAAAAAAGACTTGATTTAGTGCGTTTTCCCAATGGTAGATGGACCTGTTCCAATAGGGTGATTAGTGAGTTGTTCTAACACTGATCTGACTTTTTAACCCTCCCGACTAGTCACTACGGACTACAGACTAGTCACTTTCGACTTTCTAAAGCATAAATTTCGAAAGTTAAAAAATCGGATTATCTGAACTCAAATGCTATTCGACCTATTAGACAAATCGTTTCTTATCTGTCTTCCAACTCAGTAATGTGCAACATGGTTACAGAGTTGAAAAATACCGTGAATTCGCAAGCATGAAGGATTGAAAGATCACTTATTAATAAAGAGGATCATTGTGTTACATTTTTCGATCATTTTGTATCATGACAGGGGCGTGCACTAAATTTGTATTCAATCGATGCTATTGCTGTTTGCGAACTAGACGATTGTTGAGTTTCTGTTAAAGTACTCAAAGTTTCCCCTCATTTGCCATCACCTTTTCTGTGACTTGTGGCGTTCAGATCAACTCAAATAAATCGCAAATTAGCTCACGCCACGCCACGCCATATATATATATATATATATATATATATATATATATATATATATATATATATATATATATATATATATATATATATATATATATATATATATATATATATATATATATATATATATATATATATATATATATATATATATATATATATATATATATATATATATATATATATATATATATATATATATATATATATATATATATATATATATATATATATATATATATATATATGTATATAGGGTGGCTATATATATATATATATATATATATATATATGTATATCGGTCGTAGTTTAATGGTTAAGAGAGATTCTCATCACACCGCGGTCTCGAGTTCGATTCTCGCCGCTGACCAACAATTAACATGCCACCGGATGACATAAAATGCGGTTGTGTGTAAAAACATTCGTTGGGCTGACCACCTACAATGTGCACCAATCGTTAAAATGGTTCATAAGGTCTCAGTTGAGACGCGGTAAGGGCCGTTTACGGCCTCTAAGCCATAGATTATTTATATAGGGTGGCTAAAACCAAATGTTACTAACTTCACTTTGCTGTCATTTGTGTAGTTGTCATTTTTCGAGCGTCAATTTTTTGACAGATTGAAGTTTGGTTAGTTATTTATATGTGGTCAATAAATAATTGTTCTAAATTAATATCTTGATTAAAAAATCGTAATGAAATTCAAACGTAATAGTGTAATTGCACTGTATTTGGGTGGAAATTCACAAACAGCAATAGTTCGTCAGCTCCAGCATTTGAATGAGAATAAAATGTTTGTGTATCGAACCATAACTCGATACAACGAAACTGGTAGCATCGCTAACCGCAACAGAGGCAGTTCTGAAAAGACAGCAACATCAAAACAAATGATACGAAAGGTGAAGAAACGAATCCAACGAAATCCTCGTCAATCAATTAGCCGCACGTCTACATGTTTCACGATACAACGTTCAAAACATATTGAAAAATGAACTACACTTGAAGCCCTACAAGATACAAAAAGTTCAAGATCTTACAGAGGCACGAAAAAAAGTTAGCCTTGAAAGAACACGAGCATTGAAGGCCTTGGCCGAACGTGATGAGATTCCAAAAATTGTCTTTTCTGATGAGAAAATTCTCACCATTCAACAGTATGTGAATAAACAAAATGATCGTGTTTGGTTAGAGCACAAGTCCAACGATAATTTGGACACAAGAGTTGTCATGCGCAAGCTATCACCAGCTTATGTTATGGTTTGGGCTGCAGTTACTGAAGAAGGACGCACTCCTCTGGTTTTCATCGAACATGGAGTCAAGGTAAACCAAGAGATGTACCGCCAAAAGATCCTAAACGATGCTTTGCTACCTTGGGCACGTAAGCACTTTGGTACGAACCGTTGGACATTCCAACAGGACTCGGCACCGTCACACAAAGCTCAAGCGACACAGCAATTTTTACAAAATTGTGTTCCGCGGCTGATTTCATCGAAAGAATGGCCACCATATTCACCAGACTTGAATCCCATGGATTTCTCCATATGGTCCATTTTGGAGAGTAAGGTGTCCACTTAAAAATACGAAAGTGTTGATGCATTGAAAACAGTTGTTCGAGAATGGAATAAAATTCTGCAAGCCCACGTACGGTCAGCATGCAATGCTTTTATGGAAGACTGAATCAAATAATCAGAGCCAAAGGAGGTTATATCGAGCAGTAACATGTTTTTTATAAAATGTAATATGTTTTCAACATATTCCACGAAATTTCAATAAAAATAATCAAAATTAAAAAAATTACAGCGTTTTCATTTGGTAACACTTGGTCTCAGCCACCCTGTATATATATATATATATATATATATATATATATATATATATATATATATATATATATATATATATATATATATATATACGGAAAAATTAACTTCCCACAGTTGAATTTCTGCCTTCTCTCCCAATACGTAGTAGTTAGTTTCGCGCTCAAGGCACAGATATATCCAGGAAGTTCATCTCATGCTGCAACAAAGCCAAACTCAATATGGTGGGGGAATGCGAGAAACCACACAAATACAACATGTAGTCTGTCAGAACCGTTTCATGTCGTAACAAGCCTAATCACTAAGCGGGCGAAAGCAGAGCACCACAACGCATTACGCATAGTGGATTACAAGATACAAGCAACAACTCCTAAGTACAATGCACATTCAAAGTTACATAAAAGCTACACGCTTCAGGCTCTTGGTTATTAATGAGTTACTTGTCAAACTGAAACTACTTGTCTGACTTTAATGTAGTGCACTCTATAAATTGTGGAGACATATTGTGTTCAGAATAATATTCATATCTTTTGGGTCTGGAACTCGATATCATCATCCTCATCACAAAGCTCTTGCTTTAGCCACTAAACCAAAGGGACGAAAATCAGAATCGTAACGCAGGCAGAGCCATACTTGGTGCAGACCCGAAGATATTCCTATTGGCAATTAAAAATAGTTCAATTTATAGATTTACAAAGCTCAAAGCTAACAGACGTAAAAAGGAATGACATGTGACCTTGAGGATACCCACAAGAATAGCCACTAAGTATTGGCTAAGACACTAAGACCAATATGTCGTTGAAAGGTACCTTTAATATTGTATAAGCAAGGGAATGGTTCCAAAGTTAATGTAATAAATTGTCTGGCTATTATGCTCCTCCGAACCTTCTCCGCTTTACAGTATGAGAATTTAGCCAGTAAAAAGTATGCGATAAAGCAAACTCAACCCCATGGAGTAACGCTTTCAAAATAGTTATGGACAGCGCAAAAGAAAAAAGGTGCAGCTAACAATATTGCCGTAAATATGCCTTCCCACATCAAGACACAATGAAGGAAAACTAGCCAATTAAGTCCCAGAACTATCAAATAAGAAGATTCTGGAAGTCTGCAAGAATGTCGGTTTATATGAGACTCCGGGCTTATAAAGATTACCAAAGGTAACCAAGATAGCACTATCGTATCCGATGATACGATCGTATATGATCGTATACATGATCGTATTCGATGATACGATGATGGTGGAAGAAAAGATTCTTTTTCGTAAACTGGAAGGCATTAAGGCTACGTCTTATTCCAAAAGCTTGCTAACTTAACAGCAATAATTGTTATTTAGCGATTTTGGGTGGTCAGGTTACACCGACTAAGGCTCAACATTTTAGGGTAGGGGTTCTGAAGTATGAATATACCACTACGAGTCCTCAGGAAAGAAAAAGAGGATGGGTAAAATATTGGACAGTATTATTCGCCATCGTCTCACGCTATACACAGAAGACGATAGGGGGTAGGATGCGAGCATTTCTCAATAGTATTGTTTAGCTGTCTAGATTGCTAAATCTCGTTCCATACAGTTAACTGGATACTTAGGATTTTGGGAAACCACAACGGAGACAGAGTTAGGCTCCAATATGATCCAATTGAGGCATGTAAGAGTACAAGAAGAGGAGTACACAAAGTGAAAGTACCAGACAGGCCACAGATAATAGGTTATGCGGATGATATTGCGCATATTTCGGTCACCAAACAGCAAGACAAGTCCCAGAGTGAATAACACCAGTACAAACATGAATCAACTTTTGGTATACTGTGATCGAAGTAGCAAAGTCGAGACACAATATTGAGGTTTTAGGACTCAGCTGTTCCATAGCCATCGTACAAGAAAAAGCAACGAGGAAAACACACAAATCGGAAATGAAACTGTCTGTAATACAATCAAGTACTGGAAAATTCAGCATTAACTGAATCGACAGTTGTCATTCAATTCAAACCGTTCTGTCCGAATAATTTGAAATAAAACGACACGTTTTGGTATATTATCGACCAACAAATTTTATTCAGCATTCTCATTCGGATACACTTCAAAATCCAAATAGTACAAACAATCAAACCCCGTTGATATATTGATTAATTCCCCATGTTGTACGGGAATCACAGTATTATTCCGAATCGCTATGTAATCTTGATTCGCCGAATCATACTTCACATGAATCATGTGCTCAACATTCGGTTCAACAACGATTGATTCGCGAAACAGTACCGGCACAAATAAATCATGATCGACAAATGAGTTGATGATCGATTCGCGAATAATATCACCGGTTTGACTTTTAAACGAGACGACACAACGTTGACGATTCGATGTTTTGGTGATCCACAAACCGCGTACCGATAATTTAACCGTCGATGTAAATTTAATTTCATGTATTCGTTTATCTGGTATTTTACACCATTCCATTTCCATTTTGTCGAATAGAATGCGGGCATTTTTATTGAACGTATTGCACGGTTCCAACGGTGTTATAATACATTTGACAATGCTTCCGATCTCCTCGTCGGTTAAAATTTTGCCCTGCAATACAATACACCTGGTAAATTCGTCCATACGCATTGTCGTGAAACGTATCAGCTTGAGCAAATCCAATGAACTCATGTCGTTATTGTGCTTGATCCATGCCATAACCATTTCGAATATTTTAAACTCGTTAACATTACGATCGATATAGTTGACTTGAAGTAATAATTTGAGTGTTTCCCGCTTTAAGGCACAAAATCCGGGTTGGTGTGTTAAAAATTTGTCCAAGTCGATGCAAATATCCAGTTTCAAACGATTAACGAGAAATGGATATTTCATCTCAAAACACGTTTGGAACAGCGGTAGCTTCAGCGGGTCGTCAGATCTCCGAATGTTTACCAAAAACCCAATCAACGTTTCTTCTAATTTATAGTTTTTATATTCGCACGCCAACCTTAACAATTCGAATGCGTTTTCGTTGTTTATCGCACACGTTTCACTGTAGAAAAATTGTAAAAATTCTAAAAACACTTCGTATCTCACATTTTCGATCACTAATGATTCACTTGTGTCGGTTTTATCATTGAACCGAGCTTCAAACACTGGACTACCGAGCATCAAGATTAATCGATGGGCGTACACTACATTTTCACCAATTTGAAATTGAAAATCGGAAAAGTTTTTCGAGTTGAAGAGGGCGCGCAACTTTTCGACAAGCGAACGATGCTGTTGTTGAAAATTTTCCATTGCGACTGAATTGCAAAACAATAAGGTGTGCTCATCGTTATAAAAAATTATCTCCGGTATTTACCCGAAATTTGTCGATACTAATTTAGACACACCAAAAAGGCGTCGTTATGTTGTTATGCACCAAAACGACGAACATCGTTAAGAATTTGATTAACTAAATTGTAAGGTGACGTCATGTAAAAATTTCATACAAATTAGAGTACACAAACCGAGGTCAATGGATATACGATCAATTGACACAGGTGTTCACAGAAATCCCAGTATCTGTGCAAAAAGAGTAAAAAATTAATTCGAAGGTTTTCGTTTAAAAGCTCAACAACATGAACCTATGGATTACGCAACGCTGGAGTACATATTAGAATAAGTGAGAAATATGACGACCGTTTCGGGCAAAGTTAACACGAGTAAACAACTTCAATGTCAAAATGACGGACAGTATTGTTGATAAAAATCGGAGCGGTTTTAAACCATCACAAAGATGAAGCTCACGTTGTCATCTTTGTGATGACAACGTGAGCTTCAACATTCTGATTACAATTAGAGATTAAATATTAAGTAAAGCTATGATCCTCTAATGCCGGATCCATCGTCCAGTTACAGATTAAAAAAGAGCAAAATAATGAAGAGATGGGAGTGACAGAGAGTGAATGACGTCATCATCATGATACCGCTGAAGTAGTTTTTTGGTTAGGTTTAAAACTTTCTGGTGGACCTAAATTGGTATTGGTTGTCTTTTCCTTAAGTTGCAGTCCTGTGGTGGCTATCGGGCAACTAGCTCACGTGAGTTAGGCTAAATTATGGGTCTGTAACAAGTACTGATTCAATCCAGGTAATACCCTGGTTGTTGGTATAGAAAATTGACATCGGGTAATCCATGATTTAAAGTCACAGGGCAACCGGACAATAAAACCACTCCGGAGTAATTCCAAAATATTTTAATATATTAGATTATGATAATGTGTAATGCTCATTGCTTTTCGAGGTTATTGCTCGGATAGTGGTAAATATACACCTGGGGCTTCTGCGAATCCTGGTATGAATGGGATACTATATAATACAGGACTTGGCCCGAAAGATAAATCACCCTGAAGCAAAAGAAGAAACTAACTGATTTATGTCTACACTTTGGCCTCGATGATCCATCTGTGTGAAATCGAGAAGCACTTGGATCTTATCTTTTTGCTGTGGGTAGTGTCGTAATCAACTAAAGTGGCGTAACAAGAACTAAAGGAAGTTCGTGAGAAATTGTTCTCCAACAATCCATCTTGATTAGAATAGTTGATGTTTGTCGCACCTTCTGTCCTGGTAAGTGATTGATCTGAAAAGGATTAATTAGTAAACCAAATAGACTTCGACACTTAGGTGATTTAGGTTAGTAGATTAACTAAAAAAAATAAAAAGCTACTCGATCGGACATAACAGATCCTTCAAAAACAGAATACGACCGTAGTATATATCTATAGTAAAAATATCGAAGTGAGGATCCTTTCGTGAAAAAGTTGATAGCCTCTCGAAAATTGCTATCTGAACACTAGAGATCAAATGGAACTCCGACGACAGCAAATCCAGAAGCATTTCTAATGAAAATTGATTTCCCAAAAGTGAGGACTAAAATGAGGAAAAGATAGAATTCGATGGAGCCAAGCTTATATGAGGGACCGTAACTAATGCTAGACTATATACCTTTCACATTTCTTTATAACTAGTTTGGATTTGGTTGAAGATTCGTTTGATAAAGCTTAATATCAGGATATGTGGGCCGTAAAGTAGTTTAATGTCATGCTTTGTCAAAGAAAATTCTGTCGCTACAGCTTGAGTTATTCGACGAATATAACCGCCCATAAGAGATGTTTTCAAAGTAAAGTTTTGATTTTTATCGTGTGGCCAAGTCCCTTCTACATCGCATTCTACTTTCACGATGTCATTTTCCAAAAAAAAAAAATTTGTTGACAACCTATACCCGTCATCAGTATCAAACTTATGAAAAGTTTCCATTACAATGTTGAATGACGTTAGGCTAGGATGAGTATAACTGACTAGTATCGACTAATATTTTAACAATCAACATACCCAGTACTTATAAAAGGTTACAGCGCGAGAGGTACCAGTGTACTAGAAGCACATTACGTTTATTATTCTCCAACGATAGTACGGTGAAGGTCTAGCAGAGCCCATTGGTCCACTTATCGATTCTGATGCCGAAGCTTATTACTGTACTGTTCCCAATCAAGCAGTCGAAACCTAATGAAATACATACTCTTTTCACTATCGATCGTCTGGGCGGTACGATCGTTGGTGAGAATGAACTCATATGAGACCCAGTTGAGGTTGGAATCCGTGTGCCGTCCCATGTCCCATGTCAGTACTATAGGCTGACATGGAGCTATACAATGTGCAGATAGTTTCTACGTAAATCGGACCTATAGCCGGAACGTAAAGTAATATAGTGGGAAGTCACAATGGGACAATATAGCCTGAGTGACAGATAACACTACAACAAAAACAAAAGACGCACAAGAGATGTCTTCTCAAGATGAAGTTTTGATTTCGATTTTTTAGTCATGCTCCTTCTCCATTGCATTCGACTTTCGCGATATTATTCTTTCCAATAATGAAAATTGTTCATAATCTTTACCCGTCATCAGTATAAAACTTATGAAGACCAGAACCAAGAGGAATATGACTTATGAAGACCAGAATCAAGAGGAGGTTACAGCGCGAAAGAAATATTTCAGTGAACTAGAGGCAAATGTACACTTATTAACCTCCAGTGATAATATGGTGTAGGTAAAGCATAGCCTAGTAGGTCCACTTATCGATTCAAAGCGACTAGCTGATAGCCTAATATTGATATGGCCTCACTCAAGAAAATCTAAAATACTCTAGTACTTGAACAAGTTCCTACTAACTAGTAGCCATGCTAGATATTAAGTATCACTAGAACAAACCGTTTCTGTAAACAGGATTCACTTATTCGGGAAAAGGGCGCCTTCCGTCATGAGCTTATATAAATGGACGATCTGAAGATAGCATGACTAGTGGTTTCTCTGTTCACCACATTTACTATATCTGGCATTTATTGAACTGAGGCTTATGGAACTCCACTTATTTCTTCGTTCAGCATCCATTTTGTACATCACACCATATATCAAGACAGCTGAAGTTCTAAATCGTTCAAGCCTGGATGACTTAATACTTAATTTTTTGGTTGCCAATGAGAAAATTTTAATACCACAAATTTGTTGGATTTGTAAGCAGAATACAAAACAAAGGAAGAGTGTATTCTGTGCAACCCAATATGTTACTTAAAGTTGATGGCTTAAGAGGGAGGAATTGCTATCTATATAGACTAACACTTGTATAGTACTGTTTTATGCGAACCCCTGATTTGATCCAAAGCACTGTAGGTAAAAAAGAGGGCTTAGTCACAAAAGGCTAAAATATATTGAAACTACAGTCACTAGTGAATATGAAACAACATCAGAGAGAATACCATATAGCTAGAATGCTATCGATTGTTACCTTTGTGAATGAGGCGAGAATAATGTGAGGGAGCTTAATCTGGGACAATTTGGCAGGAGGTTCTCCAATAATGAAAGGTCGCGCGAAGAATGTCCTCAGCGGTATCATCACTTTGAGAGACCGATTATACTATCTCTACTGAGGTTAAGATGTTTGTCGTATAAAATAACAACGTTATGACCAGGACAAGCACATACCCTGAAGATGTGCCGCGGCAGTCATAACTGCAGAATTAAGAACAAAGACAGTAGCATACCATCTAGAAAAGGATATAAAATTTCGAAAAAAAAACTTAAAGTGTACAAACATTATATTTATGGCTTTTCCTTTGCAGGTTTTCGATATTCGTATTACCCCTCCCAACCCACTCCATATATCCGCACCCAAATTCAAAATATTGTATTACTTATCCCAAAAACATAAAATTTTGTGAAAAACTTTCCTACCTCATTATTTCAAAATCAGGCTAATCCATTACATCCCGCATCCATCAACCGTGACACTTAAAAAATTGGTTTTCGAGACGACGACAACGAAAAACAAATTCGATTGACTTCATATCCTCCTATATACGACCTACGAAACACAGGTAGATATACACCCTAGAGCACACACAAAAAAACAGCAAAAAAATGTGCGAATGAATGCAAAACGACAAAAATCTCAGACATTAAGCGACTTAAACCTTTCTACCTATCGCCATCGCCTATAATATACCAACGACACCATCTGTTATTAATTTGAATACCAATTTTTCCGGATTTGTTTTCCTTTTTTGGATTTTTCCAACGTCGTCGTTTGTTTATTTTCGTTATATACATTTTTTGTGTGTGTGTGTGTTCGTTTTCGATGTCATGCAGGGTGGAAAAATTAATGAGGAAAATTAAATGAAAATTGTTATTTTGGTGTGATAATACAATTTTCTACTGTTTGTTTGTGCGTTTATTATACGATTTGTTGTTGTGTTATTTGTCAGGATTAATAAACATAATCAAATTACACCAGTAACTTAGTGTGTGTGTGTGTGGTCCTGGTGGTGTTGGTTTTCACCTTGATTTATAACTTCAAATTATAACATAAATAAATCTACTCACCATCATACATCGATCGGGTCCAATTTCTTTGCACTGATCATACATCGTTTGTATTGCATGGTTCCATTTGGTTAGACACTGTCGATAGCTGGTCAAATCGAAACCGGTTATGGTAACTTTGCGCGATATTATCGAGTGTACGGTGGCTCGGCCATCGCGAACCATAAATAAAAATTTTGCATTCGGAAACAATTCGATGACGTACGAACCCATTTTCAAGGTTAGCGGATCCTTGTTGCACAGCCGCGGTGCCGGTTCACCATGCTTGGCTATAATTTCGAGACAAAATTGTGCTATCGCATCGTTCATCACTTCTTTTGTGATGCCCGCCTCCTCCAATCGGAGCGATTCCTTTTCCGATTTTAACCAATGCGATCGTAATTGTAATATTCTAGGTATGACCCGGGTCTCTTGCCCACATCTGAAAATATAGGATAAACATAGAAATAAATTATAAGTTTTTGTTATGAAACAAAACAAGGGGGAGGAAGGGTGGTTGGTACGACTTGGCCCCAAATTCATTAATTATAAATCTATAAAAGCGAAACACAGTATATACCATCATCATCATCGTCATCTATAAACCCACAGTAACAATCGGCATTACAACAATAAAATATAAGAAAAGCAGAAAGGACACGGAAAATTCAATAAACAAAATTTCCTTTCAATACACACTTTTATGATCACTCCCCCGCATGATTTTTAATTTTATTTTCACGTCGGGGATAAATACGAAATTTAATTAGATTTTCACACACTTTCACAAATATATAATCATAATAAAAAATGAAAAAGATGACAACGAAGAAGGCAAATAAAAAAGAAAATTTTTATTTGTTCTACAAAGAAAGTCCATAAAAGTAGGTGGGATGATGTGCGGGTGGCATAATTGGTACACTCGTATAGAAAATGGAAAATTGTAATCGATTTTTGAGGTTTATTCTATTATTATCAGACAATAGATATGCGAAAAGTTCAAAAGGCTGTGTACATGTACATATATATAATGTTATTTGCATAAAATATTGCGGTTGACACCAAAGGTGGTATAGGTCTGACTATATCAATGCACTATATCCACAACACAAATCATATGCACAGTGGGCGGCCAACCACTATTTAAAAATACTTTGTACTTTGTATGCATACGAGAGAATAAACAATTTGTTATTTTGCAACGAGTATATGTAGGGGGATCGGCCCACATTTCTAATTACGTTTTGATGTTTGTTTAAGGAAATCACGATTGTGAAAATTTATTACAACTTGTCTTCTTGCCACGTATCGTTTCAGATGAAAATATATTTTCCTATGACGTAAAGGAATTTCAATATTGGTTATATCTCAGTTTTGACAGCGACGGAAATAGATAATCGTTTATTATGCGAGATGTATTGTAGTGATGCTGGGAGAAAGACAGTAAGATTTGTTAGACTGTCAAAATCGTTACAAAACCATTTATGAATTATTTGTATCTTCTCTATATATAATTCAAGATGATGTAACCACAAGTCCTATCAGCCATCTTATCACAAGCTTCTTGAAGTTCAATGTGTAGATGATCAGCTACCTCTAAATGACCAATTTATGCCATAATTTGATATTTTTACCAAGGAAACGGAAACCAAAGTGATAAACGAACTATTGTAAGTCCTTAATGTGCTCGATCAAGAAAGTAGTTTTTTCACGTTTTGCAGTTTCTCTTTTATCAGAACTGGCACAACACTTGTGTCTTGTCTAAGAAATTGAAACTTTTGGCATTCTTCACAATGAACCCTACTGATAAATTTTTAACTCCGAGAGCATACTTTATTCAAATAGATGTTCCACTAATGTGCAATAATACCCTAAATCTATTCGGGATAAGCCAAAACCATTTGTTCACAAATACCTGGACTCTTCGATGGTAACCCTCTTTGTTTCTTGGTCCCACACCCATGTAGTAGTACTGATTTTACACAGACATTGAATACCCGTGTGGGGTTCTACTTTTCTCCCCGATCCGGCGCTATCTGAGTAGCGAATACATAAAACCCCACCTGCGATATTGTCAAAAAAACTCGTCAACGTTTTACTGTATACGGTCATGGTTGTAAGACTAAAGTTTGGGAACACAAAATTTCGGTTTAAACCTCAAGCCTTCCAATAATACTCCAAAGAACAAACATATATTACCAAGAAAAAATGGACGAAGTTATCCGTCAACCTAAATAAATAAAAAAGTAAGCGGCCCTGATGATGCAGCTACACCACGAAACAGGAACCCTACGGTGGCAAAGAGAAGGGCAGGAACATTCAGAGCGAGAGTATTTTTGCTAATTTCTCCAACATCCGTAGTGAGGTTAAAAAGCTCGCTAGTCATATTCGAGCGTTGTACGTAGAGGGTATCAATTCCCGACTTTTTTTTGTTCCCGGGGAACGGGAATTTTAAAATTTATTTCCCGGTTTTTATATTTGTTTGAGAAATAAAATTTCCGGAAAATTTTATTTCTCAAACAAATATCAAAACTTACATCAACTAAAGAGTTGATGTAAGTTTTGATATTTGTTCGGACTAGGCACATACTATCGACGACACAGAATAACAAGCCGTTCCAATGGAGTAATGAACACGAGGAAGCGTTCAACGAACTGAAGCAGCGATTATGTACAGCACCATTGCTTTCGTATCCGGCTCCGAATAAACGTTTTATTCTGGATACGGATGCAAGTCATTATGGCTTTGGATGAGTGTGTCACAAGAAATCGATGGACAGGGACGTGTCATCGCATATTATTCCAAGATATTATCAAAGCCAGAACGCAACTAGTGTAACAAGAAGGGAATTGTTGGCCATAGTGAAATGTTTAGAACATTTCCGAAAATACCTCTATGGTCAATCATTTCTGCTAAGAACGAATCATGGCGCCTTGACATGGCTACTACAGTTTAAAAATCCCGAAGGAGCACAATGCCAAATTCAACATAGGAAGGGAAGCGCTCATGGAAATGCGGATGCATTGTCAAGGCGACCATGTCGAGTGGATTGTAAACATTGCGGACGGGTAGAAAACAAGGAAAACATCGTCGACATCAGACTAACGAAGGTGTTGCCTGCTGATGAATGGACCAAGGATGTTATCTACAAAGAGCAACGTAAGGATCCAGATTTGGCAGTCATTATCAAATTCATGGAGGAAGAACGTCATCCACATGGAGCGATATTTCGGATAAAGGCTCAACTAACAAGGCTTATTGGGCCCAATGGGACAGTTTAATTATGGAAGACGGATGCCTAAAGCGAACATTGGAGAGCTCCGATGGCACGACAAAGCAATCGTTGGTGGTAGTACCGACGATCAGGATGGCAGAAATATTGGAGGAATACCACGGAGGGGCAAGCGGAGGCCACGTAAGGATCAACAAAACGCTAGCCAAGGTACGTGAATGGTTCTACTATGGACAGGATGTAGACAAGCAGTGGCTGAATGGTGTCAAAAGTGTGACCAATGTATGGCAGTGAAAGGACCTGCAAAGAAGAGCCGTGGAGCGATGCAATAATATAATGTTGTAGCCCATCAAGAGGATTGTCATAGATGTTGCAGGACCATTTCCAACCAGCGAAAGTGGCAACAAGTATGTGTTGGTAGTTATGGACTACTTCAGTAAATGGCCAAAGGTATACCCTATTGCAAATCAAGAAACAACCACAATCGCCAATGCAGTGGTATACAATTGGATAAGTCGTTATGGGGTACCCATGGCACCTCATTCCGACCAAGGGCGGAATTTTGAATCGGTTGTCTTCCAGGAGATGTGCCAACTACTGGGAATTAATAAAACGCGGACAACACCTTTCCACATACAATCTGATGGCATGGTGGAGCGTTTCAATGCCACATTGGAAGAGTTTATATAGCCAAAACAGTTGATAAAAACCAGCGGAGTTGGGATCCATTGTACTTAATGGTCTATCGATCTGCGGTGCATAACACAACAGGAGTAACACCAGCGACAAAACTTTTCGGCAACAATTTAAGACTGCCAGGCGATCTCAAATTTGGAGCGGTTCGTTCCATCATCAGCTTAATTTGGACAAGTATGTGTGGTCAACTTTAAAGAGGAGATCAACAACAAACACGGATTTGTCAGAGGGAAAATCAAATTGTGAAGTGACCGAACAAAGGCTCGATACGACGTTCGAGCGAATATCACAGAAATTACAACTCATCTAAATCATAATTTTAAATTTCCCGGTAAACGGGAAATGTAAAAAATCGATTATTCCCGGGAATTCCCGGTCGGGAAAAACCCTCTAGTTGTACGAATCGACTACGAGTCAGCGGCTGAAATCACACGTCAAAGGTCACCCACTCTCGCGGAGGTAAATAGCCAAGATAACAAGAAATAAAATTAAGAAAACGAAGAGAACGAATCATCGGAGATTGCGTTCAGCACCAGATATAAAAAGAGGTAATCCTGGAAAGAATAAAAACAATATACTACTGCACCAATAGTTGCAGAAAGGAGTACGAGCTCAAACCACATACTGAAAGATCAAATCACTACAGATGAAAATTAGCATAGGGTAAAATAAAAATAACCACAAGAACGAGGTGTCGACCTCCCAGTAAGCGGTTTCGTCTAAATGAATTAAGATAGTAGGAAGAAATCACATTCGTCAATCTGCTTCGTAAAGTCAAAATAGACCCGGTGGTTTAGCAACTTCTCTTGGATCAGCTTGTATCTTATCTAAGCAATTAAAACATTTAACATCCTTTTCGGTGGACGCTCTGCACCGATAAATTTACTTCACTAATGTGCAATACTCCATATTTCTCGACCCTTAATCTATTCAGGATTATTGCTTTACCTTATCCAGATTTTAACCGCCATTCTATTCCAAATCATTACTAATCAAAAATCGATGGTTTAGAGGCCGTAAATAGCCCTTATCGCGTCTTAACTGAAACCTTACAAACAATTTTAATGTTTTGGAGAATATTGTAGGCGGTCAGCCCAACGCATGTTTTTACACACAATTGCTTTTTTTATGTCATCCGATGCATGTTAATTTTTAATAAATGGCGAGAATCGAACTCGAGACCGCGGCTTGATGAGAAACTCTCTTAACCATTTAGTTACAACCGGCCAAATCATTACTAACCTTCCTAAGTTCCTCTTCCATTTCAATGACATTCTTGTTATGTCATTTTTCATTTTGTTTGTATATTCTATCCATCAACTCAATCTGACGCCAAAATTAGCTCACTTGGGACAGAAGCATTTCGCCAAAAGCATTTATTAACCACCCAAGGCATTTGTTCACAAATACCTGGAACCTTCTATAGTAATACTACGTGTTTCTAATTTTCACAGCCATACTGATGTCACACAGGCGTTGATCATTCGTGATGATTCTTTTGTTATAGTTGCCATCAGGGAGCTCTCTATTTTGTTCGCTCTTTAAACTTTTATTCTCGAAGAAATCTTACCATCTGTTTTGCCAACCAGTGTTATTCTTGATTGGTGGTAAGTTTGTGGATTTCATGTGACTTGTTTTTGAGCTCCTCTTTCTGCAGTTTTAAGAATATCCATGCTGTACGCCAAAAGTGTACTCTACTGGGTGGTTAACGAGAGAGGGTAAGATGGGATAACAGCAGCTTCATAAGAAAGCGACCATGAGAATGAGGTTTCATTTCTTATTTTTCCCAGTTTACTAAGCTGGTACTAACTAATCATGTCTACGAAACGCTGTGGGTTCCACATTTTGTAACTAGCAAATTGATGGGTAACTTGTGGATATGAGAGAGGGAATATCTGTTTGGAACCTTAATCGCGTTTATTCAACGATAATCCTTAAAAGTCGTTGCTACCACAATTTTATATTCAGTGTTAAGATGAAGCATCAATGGAGTAATTTTATCTGCATAACTTAAGCAGCAACATACGTTCAAACTCGTTGTTTGCTATTTTCGATATCAAACCGCCTGGACTAAGAAAATGTTAAATGAGAGGCCCTGAAGAATAATTAGTGAAAGAAATGGATTTAAGGTGTACAGTTCTAGCTTGTTCTGAACTTAATCATCTCTCATGCAATAATGTTGTCTAAGAATTACTTTTACAATCACGAAACCATAACTTAGAATAGGAGGATATCGGATAATTAGGAGGATATCGGAATTTATTCGAAACAAGTGCAACTGATGATGATTTAGAAACTGCAGAAACTGATCAGGAGGTTAGCGAGCGCCAGAAAGGTGACAACACAATTCGAGACCTGTGATTGAGAAACAAACTGTATATTTAAGTTACAGTATAAGGTTTGCACAGCTGAAAGAAAAGCAGGAGGAGGGTCTCACAAACCATGTGAATATCGGAGGGATCCAAATTTGGTAATGAAACTGCAAAATTGCCAGTCATCAGTCAGTAAAGAAAAACCGGCAGTGTTTGTAACAACAAGTTGTGCGTGCAGGGATGCAATCAATTTAATCAAATCGGAGGGTTCCGATATAAAAATAGCTATATAGCCAAATAGCCCATTGAAAGGAAGTATAACAGCTGATATTGTCGAGAAGCAGAATGCTAGAAATAATGGTAAAACTACATGGTGAAAGAAGTGAAGGTCACTTTGAAATTAACACAACTCTATAGTCAATGTCAAAGGTTTTAATAGGTAAGATATCAGTTCGGAGAGGAGCGTGTATGGAGCCTAGGACCAGAAGAAATGCAATGAAACAGATTCCTATTATTATATATCAGGACATTTTTCGGGCATCATCATATCGATAAACAAATCTCACTGTTCCCCAAAACCAACCAATACCATGTTCAGGAAGGAGATAAATTTGACCAGTGATTTGCGAAAACTACAATCAAGTCCGGGCTTCTACATCAAGTAGTGATCAACTTTAGAAAATATTCGAACCTTTTCGATAAACAACCATTTTCAACAAGTACATCACGATGTAATGGACCATATGAATGAAGTTTTGACACAAGTGGTGGAAATTCGGATGGAGCACCCTCATTGTTCGTAATGGTGTTCGGAAATAAAAGATAAAATGTCTCAGTGACTTAACGTTTGGATTACCAGGAGACCGACAATATACAGCATGGGATGAGGGCAAAAATAAACGAGTAAGGATTGACATTAATTCATTTATTGGCAAATTTTCATCGTATCAACGAGCTATCGGGCCATTAACTGTTAAAACATAATCTCTAGCAACAACACAAAAATATGGCCCAATGATGCCGCCAGGCCAAATGGTGGGACATACAGTAAAGTGATGAGAGTGAAGTGGTCTTTAGTATCATTCAAGTGGTATTACCATAAACCAATGTCGATTAATATAAGAAATAAAACCCCTTGAAATCCGACCCTATCAAAACCAGACTACTTCAAGTATATTCGTGTAATTCACACATTTCGCTTTATTAAACTTTATTTAAAAACAACAACAACACTAAACGGAAAATTCATTTTATGATTTAAGTAATTCAAGTTGCCATAAGCTCTATTCGCCCTTAAATAATCTTTCCGACATCATAAATTCAATTTAATTTAATGAAACTGTAATCGTAAAAATGAAAATGAAACAAAACTCTCTAATTTTCATGTACCTAGTTAATCTTTTAGACGGAGATGGGAAAAAAGTCGAACAACGATGGATGGAAATACAGATGAAATAAATTAGGTAATTCCATTGCCAAGCATAAACGAGTATACAAGACAAAAAAAAAACAAAAATAAAATGGAATTCTCCGCCTCCATAAACGAATTCATAAAAGATTTCCACATTTGAAAAACATTTTCCAAAAAAAAAATAAAACATTCATATTGGTATATCGTCAAAGTAGTTTCACACACCAGTCGAAAAATGTATATACGAGTATGCTACACACAATTCAAGAGTTTACACCAAATTCGGGGGGATGGGAGGGGGTTGTCAAATATTTTTCTCATTTACTTATCGAATTCCATCATGCATTTTCATTTATATTCATTTTCCTCCCTTTATCGTTTTGAGCTTTTATTACCGTTTTTCATCTTTTTCGTCTATATAGCACCGAAGTGTACGTATATATGTACACAGTTTTGTAAATCCAAGCTCGTCGTCGTAATGATGATGAAAATTGGGAAAATATATATGTATGTATATATATATATATATATACGAGTATACGGGTGTGTGTATCAAGGTGAAAATTTACGAATGAATGAATATGTGTTGCTACAATTTTCACACATTAACTGGATACACACACACACACACACACACAAATACATATTTATAAATTAAAGAAAATAGAGATTTTCCAGGTGAGGATTCTATGATTAAAGAAAAAAAAATTGTGTCTGAACATTTGTATATGTTCACATCTTCTTCATCATCATCACAAATCAGAATGTCAATTAATTTAATAGAATTATAATCAAATGATCTGTTATTTATTGAAGCGAACAGAACAACAACAAAACAAACAATCCGCCATAATTCATCTCTTTCAAATTATTATATATAGACGAAGAGAAAAACGGTTTGATTTTTCCGCCAAGTTAGTTGAAGTTTACTTTCCATCAATTAATAAACGGGACACAAAAAAAAACATTTGCGAGAGGAAAATTGTATGGGGAAAACTTTTTAAATTAAGGAGAAAATCAATTTTTTTTCGTCTGTCAGGACATACACATACACATACACAAACAAACAAATAACCATTAATGAAAATCAAACAAAATCGAAAGAAAAATCTGTGATGAGTTTTCCATGTTTATCTATCCGCCTAAAAACGAGTGACAAACAAAACAAAAAAAAATGATGGAAATAGGGAAAATGTCGTTTTCCATTTTTTTATTTATCGTTCGCTTGCGCTATACGCAATGATTGATTGTCTTGTATTTACTTAGACGGATATTTAATTTAATGGTAATAATGGTGTGGCCGAGGGCAAATTTTTTTTATTTTTTTTATTTTAGGACTTCTCGGAATTTAATTTTGTTCGAATTTATTATATGCCCAGACGAACAAAATATTGATGTTCCGATCAATCTTTACTTTATATTTAGATTCGCACGAACAGTGATGGGATTAATGAGATAGATCGCTCTTTAGTAGACAGTTTTGATAAATAAATTTTTTAATATGTTGGTGGATGGTTTGTAGGTGCTTAGAAGAATATGTATGGAATATTAACAACTGACACCCTAGTTTAAACCAAATACAAACAAGAAGCGGATAGATTACTGAACCGCCCCCTTTTTGTCGATTATACACAAATGATGTTCAATTTTTTTTCTAGACTGTAGAAACATATTGTTGAGAAACGTGTTTCGGCTTCAATCTCTTCTGGGCTCGAGTTGTTTGATGTTGACACCCCTTTGATGGTCCAAAACTTCCGAAGAACTTTCTTTAAATTTAGCTTTAATTGGGTGCAGGGCGGAGTTTTATACTGTCCTAGCTCCTTGTAACTGTCAGAGCTCTTGCACCTAACGCTGCCGTAGGCTGTCTAGATCTTTTGTATGTTTGGAGTTTCGTATTATTCGGATGGCACGCCGCTGAACTCTATTCAGCAACTGGATAGTTGCCACTCCAAACCTGACAGCAATTTTCTATACAATATTCTAACCATGATCCTTACCGTTACATAATTTACTGAATGTGAACTGGAACAATTGGTCCTTGCAGATATAGCCTCATTCGATATTTTGTACAATCACTAAAGGATTCGTACCTAGCTTATTGAGGAATATTTCGGCTCCATTCAATATGTGTTATCTTTGTATAAACTCGATTTTGCTGGGTTTAACAGGAACCGATGGGAGTACAAATGGAAACGTTTCCCTTAGTTATATAACCTAATGAAGAATCCGGAACTTGATACCTCTGCTGTGCATGTCCCTTTCATTCGACT
This sequence comes from Tipula lateralis, assembly GCA_963932295.1. Classification (NCBI taxonomy): domain Eukaryota; kingdom Metazoa; phylum Arthropoda; class Insecta; order Diptera; family Tipulidae; genus Tipula; species Tipula lateralis. Next base: position 169,025,912 of record OZ010738.1, on the reverse strand, counting down.
GCATGATTCGTTACTATATTTGAGTTGCATTTTCAAACTCAGCATGTGGTATGACTGCATTTTGTATGCTTAAGTTTTAATCTGCAGCTCTGAGACCGACGATAGTCTCTCATATTTAACATAATAAGCGGCAAATGAGGTATATCATTAGAAAGATTCAACATAATAGTGGCCCAGGAACACGACCTTGTGATACACCACGATGAATATCTCTAGCATTACTCTTTACACCACTGATTATGACAAACATATATAGTATAACTCGGAGCCTACTATTTCCTGGCCGAAGGTAATCTTCAAGGAATGTTAAGCTATTAAATATTCTTAGGAAATGGAATTGTGCGTACGATAGAGCTTACTGGATCACTCCATTAGAAACATTTCTTTGAGGGGAATAACAATCATAGTGGCTATAATCCTTCCATTAATTAATAAGGGAACATCAATCATATGTTTAAAACAGGACTGTCAACTATAACTTGGATCTATAAGATGGCATACCTTCATATATTCTCTTGCTAATTAATCAGTACTTCCGATCAAATTGAAAGAAGTAACATAATGTCACCTAATGCGTTTTTAATGTAATGCAAAATATTTCTTTAACTGTCATAAAATGGACCAAGAGTACACTCCGTTCAAAAGAGAGCCGATATTTTGATGAGAAAATATAAAATTTCATCTATTACCGCTGACTTACTAGCAGTGCTTGCGTATTATCTTGAACAGTACGTTTAGTTGGAAACCGAATATTTTGAATAAGGATACTGTAGCTGTGTTCTAATGAAGGGTCACCACTCCGACAGGGCACTCGACAATAATGGATTAACTATCAAAGAAGGACAAACCTTAACTATACTATGGCTCTTATATGCGTCATAAAGGTATTCAAAACAGGTATTTGAGCTAGGAATTTCTAGAGGTACTGGTCAGACAAAAACCAAGCCCTTACTCTTTTTAAATTTTCGTACTGAACGGTAGAGACTTGAGTCTTCTGTAAACAAACTCAATTTCAATATCTCTGTTCGTCTCTCTGATTATTGTTGCGTGTACAAGCTACCACAAAGCGATTCCAGAGGGTTTGAATTATTTAAGATTAATGAAGTGCATCCATAGTCAATACTCTCAATTATATGGGTCGTTAAGGCCCTATCATTGTCACTGACCTTCAGGTTGTCGTTGGTGTTCTGAACTTATATCACAACAGCATACATCACACTCATAATCTTACTAGCTATACTTTATTTATCATTAATGTCAAATCTCAGTGGAATTCAAATACCTCTGTGATAATAAAATGTATACCTTTTATTATATAAATATTTCCACCTGTTAGTAAACATCGAAACCTATGAACTCCGTAAATCAATTAATTACGGATCGGATCATGGTTTTTAAATTATGGTTAGCTTAAGTCCGAATTTTAAGTACGACATTATAATGTTTTTTTGGCATTCGATAACTAGCTCTTGTATAGACAACAATAAAATTGTAAAAAGAAAAAAAATCAAAAGGTATTAAAACCAAAATATAAGTAATAACTTATACGTAATTATTTCGAATTGGAGAATTCGGCGGCATCACACGGCAACTTTAAATTCATTACAACGTGGAAGGAACGTAAAGAAAACCTATACACATAGGCCACGCTTAGCACGTGGAGTCATTAGCAGACAAACCAGGTATTTTCGTTACTCCACCAGTTGGAGCACATTTTTAAATGATATTAAGAGAGCAGTTCAATGATATAACCTGAGTCCATTTCACACGGACATTGTAAACTAGAGAGCGAGAGAACTAACTAGCAGGAAACTTTAAACAGTTGCTGGAAGGGACAAGTGTGTAGAGGTTTAAGTATGGACAATCTCTGAGAACATACAAGAAGATTGGGCTTTAGATTTATTGATGCAGAAGTCATTCTGGAGTGACTAGAAATACTTGTTAGCTCTTTTCTGACATAAGCACACTTTATGCCTTATGATATACTCTTGTCAAGTAATATAATGGCGTTCCTCTCGAATCTGACAAACTATAATTTTATAGATTTTCGACACTTTATTCCAAGCTTTGCTTGGTTTACCTTATTAATTGGACACGATATTAGCAGAGTTCCTGCATTAAAAATGCAAATTAAAAGCAGGAGAATTAAGGAAACCAGCTTAAGAAATACAAGATAATACAAACCTATTGTTTTTCTGATGACCCTAGGTGGCGGGATATGCTCGTAGTTCTTCGACTCTTTAAATACCAAACTACGTTGTAACCATGATGCGAAACTATTTGAACGACCAACATTTGCCTCATGAAACATCATAGAAAAAACTGAATCACTGGAGCTGGAACGTCGGGATCCATGAAAAGGAGTGCTAATGCCTATCTAGTAGTCTTGAGTAATGGATAGCCAAAATTATCGGATGACGATTCCTGATTATAAACGTTAAGTACTAACCAAGCTGCACCTTACTCAAAACCATATAATTATCTAACCAGAACCGTATCTTATAACGATCAATCTTCTTAAATGTCCTCAACCTATTATAGACTGTATATGTTTGACTTGTATAGGTCATCTAAATTATTTATATTAGTAATTAACTTTTAATCCATCATAATTATCAGCAGTGCCGTCTGTTCACGATATGCAACATAAATATACAAACTCAACGAACAGACAGACAGAGAATCGAAATCAAAATGCGATGAAATGAATATTTAAACAGAACAAACCAAATATTGAATAACGTAACAACATCGTATTGCTTGGTCAACCGAAACACTTTTGGGGAAAGTGGCCAATTAAAATTGGTACGGTATACATAGCATATAGAAAACATCGTCACGAGGTAAAAGTTATGAACCCTTTAATTAAACTTAACAACCATAAATGTTTATTTAAAATTTTTCCACACGAGTAATTTTGGTAATTTTCAATAATTGAGAACATTTTTGTTTTGAAGGGAAAACATTTTCAGTTAATTTTCTTATGTACCGCTGGTATATTGTATATGTACATAGAGTAAACGAAACGAAATTAAAGTGTAATTATCATCATCATCATCATGATCATCATTTTTACTGTGCTATTCCGTACTGCCCAAAAGAAAACTGAACGAAGTAATCTGTGTGTGTTTGTGTTTTCCTGGAACCAAATATTTATCTTATTCAATTTTCCATTTTTCTCAAGTTTTACTTTTCAACTATGAGTATATTTGTTGCTGCTTCTTCTTATTGTATTTTTCTTAATATTTTTTCCATTTAGTTTTTGTACATTATCTCGATGTCATCCGAAGAAGTGAAAAAGTTTTTCGTTAATATTTCATCCCAAGCAAAAATAAATGAAAACTTTAGTTTTTGTGTTAACTGTAGATATAGCGATTGCTATTTTCCCGTTCTCCTCCGGACCTCACCTCGCGATTTTAATTGAAAATTACTTGTGGTAAGATACAGATGTTGCCGGGATATTATTTATAAAGAATTGATGGTATTAATTAATTAAGTGGTCTTCGAAATAGTTGTAATTCGATGTGGAACATAATTTGTTGGTTTTGGAATCACGGAAGGGAAATATATGATCCGCGTAGCATTTTGTTAGTTTTGGTAAACATCTGGTGACTATATATATGGTACTTAATTAATTAGGTAGTCTTCGAAATAAGTACTTTTTGGTAATTCGATGTGGAACATAATTTGTTGGTTTCGCCACAGATGAGAAATATATGATCCACGTACTATTTTGTTAGATTTTGGTAATCTTCTGGTGACCATATTGAAAGCACCAAACTAATTAGATGGTCTTCGAAATAGTTGTAATTTGATGTGGAACATAATTTGTTGGTTTTACAATCACGAGTGAGAAATATATGCTTCGCGCATCATTTTGTTAGTTTTGGTAATCATCTGGTTACTATATGGATGGTCCTAAATTAATGAGGTGGTCTTCGAAATATGTAGTTGTAATTCGATGTGGAACATAATTTGTTGGTTTTGCAATTATGGATGGGAAATATATGATTCGCGTACTATTTTGCTAGTTTTTGATAATCATCTGGTTACTACATGGATGGTTCTAAATTAATAAGCTGATGTTAGAAATAGTTGTAATTCGATGTGGAACATAATTTCTTGATTCATAATATACGATTCGCGTACCATTTTGTAACTTTTTTGGTAATCATCTAGTTACTATAAGGATGGTACTAAATTAAAAAGGTGTTTTTCGAAATAGTTGTAATTCGATGTGGAACATAATTTGTTGGTTTTGCAATCGCGGATGAGAAATTTATGATCCGCGTACCATTTTGTTAGTTTTGATAATCATCTGGTTACTATATGGATGATACAAAATTAGTTACGGGGTCTTCGAAATAGTTGTAATTCGATGTGGAACATAATTTGTTGGTTTTGAAATCACGGATGAGAAATATATGATCCGCGTATCATTTTGTTTGTTTTTGGTAATCATATAGTTACTATATGGATGGATGTTGGTCTTTAAAGTAGTAATTCGATGTGGAACATAATTTGTTGGTTTTGCAATGATGAATGGGAAATATGATCCACGTACCATTTTACTACTTTTTGGTAACCATCTGGTTACTATATGGATGATACAAAATTACATACGGGGTCTTCAAAATAGTTGTAATTCGATGTGGAATATAACTTTTTGGTTTTGCCATCACGAATGAAAAATATATTATTCGTGTATCATTTTGTTAGTTTTTTGTAGTCATCTGGTTACTATATGGATGGTAATAACTTAATTAGGTAGTCTTCAAAATACGTAGTTGTAATTCGATGTGGAACATAATTTGTTGGTTTTGCAATCACGGACAATGATCCGCGTACCTTTGTAAGATTTTAGTAATTGTCTGCTTACTATATGGATGGTAATAAGTTAATAAGGTGGTCTTCGAAATAGTTGTAATTCGATGTGGAACATAATTTATTGGTTTTGTCACAGATGAGAAATATGTGATCCGCGTACTGTTTTGTTAGTTTTTAGTAATCCTTTGGTCACTAAATGGATGGTACTAAATTAATTAGGTGGTCTTCGAAATATGTAGTTGTAATTCGATGTGGAACATAATTTATTGGTTTTGTCACAAATGAGAAATATATGATCCACGTACTATTTTGTTAGATTTTGGTAATCTTCTGGTGACCATATTGAAAGCACTAAACTAATTAGATGGTCTTCGAAATAGTTGTAATTCGATGTGGAACATAATTTGTTGGTTTTACAATCACGAGTGAGAAATATATGCTTCGCGTAACATTTTGTTAGTTTTGGTAATCATCTGGTTACTATATAGATGGTTCTAAATTAATAAGCTGATGTTAAAAATAGTTGTAATTCGATGTGGAACATAATTTATTGATTCATAATATTTGATTCGCGTACCATTTTGTTACTTTTTGGTAATCATCTAGTCACTATAAGGATGTTAGTAAATTAAAAAGGTGTTTTTGAAATAGGTGTAATTCGATGTGGAACATAATTTGTTGGTTTTGCAATCACAGATGAGAAATATATGATCCGCGTACCATTTTGTTAGTTTTGGTAATCATCTGGTTACTATATGGATGATACAAAATTAGTTACGGGGTCTTCGAAATAGTTCTAATTCGATGTGGAACATAATTTGTTGGTTTTGCAATCACGGATGAGAAATGTATGATCCGTGTATCATTTTGTTTGTTTTTGGTAATCTTATAGTTACTATATGGATGGTACTAAATTAATAAGTTGGTTTTTAAAGTAGTAATTCGATGTTGTTATCATAATTTGTTGGTACCATTTTGTTAGTTTTGATAATCGTCTAGGTAATCATTTAATCTATACTAAATTAATTATGTGACTATATGGATGGTACTAAAATAATTACGTGGTCTTCGAAATAGTTGTAATTCGATGTGGAACATAATTTGTTGGTTTTGCAATTATGGATGGGAAATATATGATTCGCGTACTATTTTGCTAGTTTTTGATAATCATCTGGTTACTACATGGATGGTTCTAAATTAATTAGGTGATGTTAGAAATAGCTGTAATTCGATGTGGAACATAATTTTTTGATTCATAATATATGATTCGCGTACCATTTTGTAACTTTTTTGGTAATCATCTAGTTACTATAAGGATGGTACTAAATTAAAAAGGTGTTTTTCGAAATAGTTGTAATTCGATGTGGAACATAATTTATTGGTTTTGCAACCACGGATCAGAAATATATGATCCGCGTACCATTTTGTTAGTTTTGATAATCATCTGGTTACTATATGGATGGTACAAAATTAATTACAGGGTCTTCGAAATAGCTGTAATTCGATGTGGAACATAATTTGTTGGTTTTGAAATCACGGATGAGAAATATATGATCCACGTATCATTTTGCTTTTTTTTGGTAATCATATAGTTACTATATGGATGGATGGTTGGTCTTTAAAGTAGTAATTCGATGTGGAACATAATTTGTTGGTTTTGCAATCATGGATGGGAAATATGATCCACGTACCATTTTACTACTTTTTGGTAACCATCTGGTTAATATAGGAATGGTACAAAACTACATACGGGGTCTTCAATATAGTTGTAATTCGATGTGGAACATAATTTATTGGTTTTGCAATCACGTATGAGAAATATATAATCCGCGTACCATTTTGTAAGTTTTAGGTAATCTTTTGGTTAAAGTTTAATCTGTCAAAAGTTTGGAAGTTCTATACAACATTGATCCGTCTACGCTAATTTAATGGAAATATTTTGAGCTTCTTACAAGATAATCAACCTCACTGACATACCATATGTCTTGCTGAGGTGCGTCAAGTATATAGTTTCAACAGTAAAAATATAAAAAAAAATCCCAAACTTTTTCCTCGTCATCAATTCCCATTTAGCGAAGCGTGGCTCGTTAGTATATTCATCGTTTATCACTAGCATTGATTTTTAAACTATAAATAATGATGGTATTTTTTGAGATTTTATCTTAGTTTTAATGAATGTTTTCATTACTATCGATTTCATATCAATGTCAAACTTGGACCACGCTCTTATGTTTGTGCAATAAGTATGTGGTGTAAGATAGGCCATTTGATTATAACTTAAGAATTTTAGGTCTTCTTACAAATTATAGAGATATCTTTACAAAGTTTGCTGAACAAAAGTGAAAGCTCTAATTTTCGACTGAACAATAATTTTGTGAACCTATTTAAATGATTTAGGGTGGTAATTAAATAAAATTATCACAGATGGAAAAATTCTCAATTGTCTTATAGAGTTCGGAAATTTTCTAATTCCATCCATCGTGTTCACGACAAAACAACAAGATTTGTAAAAAAAATATAAATAAGAACAAAATAAAAAAAACTCACCTCACATCCGGATGCGCATCCAGCATCGCCCGCATTAATGTTGTGCCCGATCGTGGTACACCACCGATAAATATTAAAGGCATATAACGATGATATGAAAATATTTTGTGATCTGAATTCACTGTAAATTTATCATCGCGCACCATCATCGGCGATTTATTTTTAAATAGGCACGATGGCCCAATTTCCAGAACACGTAAACAATAAATCACTATAAAGCAACAGCATACCATACCAAATATGAATGCCCGTTTGTTACGATAAACTAATCGCATTTTAAATAATTTCACTATATAGATTTATAGATTAGATAGAATGTGTAATTTAATAACTAAACACTACAGTAGGTTTATATAGTTTTCTATATATATATATATTATATATATACTGTCTCTAGGGACACACTCTAATATTATTATAAAAAATAAATCAGTTTTTCAATTTTTCTCTTTGTGTGCTTTTAGCAGAAACGAAATTATTAAATTTTCACTAGACAAAATATAAAAATTTATGAAAAATTTTATAAAATTTGAAATCCATTTATAATACAAAAAAAAATACAAATAATCGGATGGGTAGAACCTGAAGTTCTTCTGTGCACTATATATAGATAGAGTTATGTATATACTTCGGTGGTGGTTGTAGCTGGGATTTCCTTTCTTTCCTTTTTATTTATTTTGATTTCATTCCTTATCTGTATAAACTCGAACATATATTCTTTTCGGTTATGTGTATTTGATTTTATTCTTAGGTTATGTGTTACCTCACCATTTTTTGTATTTTCTGAAAATTCGAAAAAGAAAATAAATGTAAATATATTATAATATACAGTAGTGGTTGTACATAAACAAAAAAAAAAATGTAAATAGAACTTATTTAAATTGTATTCAGCTGGGAAATACTGCCCTGATATATACTTCCGTTTATCCAACCATGTACTCCCAAACATCCATATACATACACATATACACATTTCCATAAATAGGAAAAATAAATAAAATATTGAAAATGATTTTGTGTTATTACAAATAAATAAACATGAATTTAACATTTTTTTGTGTTGCCACATTCTACTCCCTGCCAAAAAAAAAAGAACCACTCTCACCTCTCAGGCCGTCAAGCTCAAGCACCCAATCAACATAATACACAAAATGTTTGTTTAAATTTTAAATTCAATATAATCGATTTTGTTTGTTGAAATTTATTTATTTTTTGCACTTAAGGTAAATAAAACTGTTTTTAAAATATGGTTGGGATGAAAATGTTTTTCCGAGCTTTTTGTATTATGCTTTTATACATATAGATACACATATATCGAAACCCTTTAGTTATGTAAAATTTATTTATTTTTCATCCTCATAAAATAAATCCATTATTGCTAAAGTGCTGAATATATATATATATATATATATATATATATATATATATATATATATATATATATATATATATATATATATATACATAAATATATATATATATATATATATATATATATATATATATATATATATATATATATATGTATATATATATATATAATAATCTATGGCTGAGGCCGGAAACGGCCCTTACCGCGTCTCAACTGAGACCTTACGAACCAATTTTAACGATTGGTGCACATTGTAGGTGGTCAGCCCAACGAATGTTTTTACACACAAACGCGTTTTTATGTCATCCGGTTGCATGTTATTTTTTTGGTCAACGGCGGGAATCGAACTCGAGACCGCGGCGTGATGAGAGACTCTCTTAACCATTAAGCTACAACCGGCGATATATATATATATATATATATATATATATATATATATATATATATAAATATAATATATATAACATATATATATATATATATATATATATATATATATATATATATATATATATATATATATAATATATAAATATATATATATATATATATATATATATATATATATATATATATATATATATAATATATATATATAATATATATATAATATATATATATATATATATATATATATATATATATATATATATTATATATATATATATATATATATATATATATATATATATATATATATATATATATATATATATATATATATATATATATATTAGAGTTACCATATCACAGATTGGTAACGACTGCCCTCGGTTAACGTGGTCGTGATTGAAACGCTCTTTTGAAAATATGTTATTAAAACCAACCCAATCAGGTTAAATCCAAGATTTTCATTCACGACAAAACCCATGTGCAGAAACCTGCAACTATGGCGATTTGTATAAAAAGTCCACGAGACCTCAAAATATAGTAGTTATGAAGCTGTTATGTAATTATAACTATAATATTTTATCTAAAAATGATATTCTAGTCACTAATTGATCTTGTTATTGAATACGTGTGCCTCTTAGTCACCGTAGAAATTGACTACTGCGTTCATCACTAGTGTTCGTAACAATGCCACAAACAACGCTAGCAGAATCAAATACTTATCCTTTGTCGAGAACCAAACTTTCCAAACTTTTGGATTACCACGAATATGAATTCGATAGAATGTAATCAATGATCCTGTCCACTTTGCTGTAACTTTGGTGAACAAACTCTGTTTTCCGGTACTACCTGTTCTTCCTGAATCATTATTTCCTGGTAGCTCACCTCCGATTACTTGAATTGTTAGTTCTTTCTCGTGCCTGCTGTTGTTTTTTACTACCTTCTACAACACTTGTGTTTCAGGTAACTTCGATTATCACAAACTATCATTTCTGATTGTTGTAGCAGCGATGTTGGATGTCCAATGTAACTCGCTTCACAATTGGTTTTGAGCTAATCATTTGCAACAGCAGCTCTACCTTTGTATTCATCCAACATGCAAACAGATCCCTCATGGCAGAACTGCTTGTTACTAATAAATATGTTTCTTTTCTTCAATTTCCGCACTTTCACCGGTTGTGATTTGCAATTTGAATCATCTCATTAGATACATTTAATTGTGTACTAAATCATTTTCCGCATTGCTCTTGCTCCCAATGTTATCACACTGGGTTTTCCATCGATTTTCCATGAAAGATAAAACCATCACTTCCTGGCATATGGTTGTAGGAGTCAACTTCTACTCCTTACCAATTTCTTCGTTGAACTCTGTGATATTGCATAACTCTCTCCTTCTGTTGTCCTCCCATATTGCCATTCCGAACCACGTAGGTTTATCGTTGCCTCTTAAATTGTAACTGCCTGTCTCTAATTTTACTCTCCGTATTTTTCCTACTGGTTTGATTATGTTATAGTATTAGTCTTTAACGCTTTGGTTTCCCCAAATGTTGCTGTCGGAGAAAACACCACAGCTCTTGTTACAGCTGGATCGCGAGTACCATTTAAAGTGTCTGTTTAACTTTTTGACATCAACTTTTAGGGTTCGTCCTATATGGTTTTCGCTTACGGTCACCTGTAATGCCAGTATAGCTTCATCACAATCTTCTCGTTCGTATTCTGGATCAATATTAATATTAGATCTGCTACATGGTCTTTCATATACAGTTTTTTTTGTTGCTGTCGTTCAAAATTTTAAAATTCCCCGTCGAATATTGAAGGCTGTGATTTAATTACAGCAACACCTACTTTTGGATCACCTACTTTTCAAATGTTTGGAATCCTTTCTTGAGATAACTTGCTGCACATTTACAATTTTCACTGTAACCTAAGTATTCAAAGAAACTGCCCACTCACTTCTAATCTTTTGTTCAGTAATTATTCGATTTTGTGCTATCATCATTGTTTCTGGTACTGACATCATTCTCCGATTAAAGCATTTCGGTTTTCAAAGTTAAGTGTCTGGCAAGCATTTTCTCTTGTCGACTCTAACTATCCTATTCCTATGTCTTCCAACTTAACGATCAATTAGTCGGGCATAAACTTTGCCAGTTAGAGCAGAATAATCTGGGTTCAAATTCCGAGTCAATTTTTCATCACCTTATTACAATTGAACAAATTTATGATTTAACATTGGAGTATTTTTGAGCCAAGGTAACGGCCAAGGTAAACATTATAAGTGAACCGCAAATGAGTTGGTATTATTTCGATCTAGGACCGATTGGCACTTCTTGTTTTTACACGTGAATGTTTGTTGTGCTTCTTTACCTTTCAGAATCGTTTCGTGTAATCCTCTACCCTTCCTGAAGTTACCACATTTAATCCCGAATCTATACTACTTTGAAATCAATAAATGATCAATTTGGCTTCGGGATGTGTTCGAAATAGCCAATTTTAGTCAAATTTAAAATAATTTAATTTCGAATAAAGTCAATTCGAGCAAATATAAAATCGACAGCAAGCAAAAGGGTGAACAGCATATGCAATCAATTGAATTATTTATTAAATCCAAATACATAAATATTCCAATTAAAAATTAAATAAATTATGAATAAAATTAATTCAATTCTATCCATAAATCCAAAATACATATGCAATAATCATAAATAATATTGGCTCACTATATTCAACTCAGCCAATTCTGTTAATTTCCAAATTATTTTTAATTAAACTGAAAATGCAATTAATATTTTTTAAAATTTAATTACCAATGTTGGATAAATATTATATTTGGAAAGGATTAATAAAATAAATAAATAAACCGGATTAAAAAATATAAATAATGGGTATCAGTGTTTCTTAGTTGCGTAGACGCGAACCGAAAATTAGCAAAGCCTATTGATTTCGCCGGTTGTAGCTAAGTGGTTAAACTTAACATGTTCCGGATGACATAGAACGCATTAGTTAAACTGTCTATCTATACATTGTGCACCATTACGTAATAAATGGAAGGAAAGATCTCAGTTGAAATATTAAATGTGATTCGAATTAACGAGCTCGAATTATATTTAACACGTTAGTGGTCTACATCTTGATACTGACCAGATTTATATACATACGTACCTACTCTTCAACATGTGTAACATGAAAAAAAAAATTATGACGTAACTTTGCAATAAAGGTATCTACCTCATATCACGGTATCACCGTATTTGTGATTGAATCAACAAATCAAATCTGCATATAATCTGACTTTATGGATGACTGCATTTATTACCCTTCATCCACTTATTGAACATAAATTCGACCAATAATTGACTATGGCATCATCAATCATTTCATCATTATCGGACTAATTTCTAGTTGTTGTGGAATACACCTTTCGACTGTGACGGAACCAGTTACTAGATAGTTCGATATTCGCATTGATTACGTCCCTGCCCTTGAGTATAATTATTCATTTTTACTTATTTCACAATAGAAGCTTTCCAAAATCGAATTACGTAACTCACCTTCGAAACGCACGTTACAGAAATCTCGAAACTATTTCTTGATAACGTGCTTGTGATTCTTACACTTATTCAACTTTAACTTGACACAGACGAATCTCGTGAAAAGCCAAGATCGAGAAAGGGAACGATTCACCATTTTCATCCGCAATAGTGAATAGCCAAAGAATTGGTACTGAAGCCATAGTTCTGGAAGCTTATTTTGTTACTGAAAACGTATAATCTATTAAGGATTTAGATTGTATCATCTCATGACGAATTGATTGAATAGCCACACACCATATTAGGTTATAAACAATCTAGCCTGATAAGTGATTAACTGCGTACCTCAAAGAAATATAATGACAACACAACCGTTAAAAAAGTCTAAACGATTGTGTAGGAGAAAGAGCGAGAAAGGCCCACTCACAACAATTAATAATTAACGGATACAAATATCCTTGAAATGTAGTGGCAATTTAAGAAGTAAAGAGTCTAAGCAGACTGACATGATATTCAAACAAACATATACTGATCACAATGATATGACTTCTACCACCATCACCTCTACCGGAAAATGAATGCACAACGTCATATTACACAGATCAAACAAAATGAAAGTTTCTGTTTACGATCCAAACTGATTATAATTGAGCTACTCAATGCAATATTCAAAGTTCATATACATCGTTTAACCGCCGCGTTGTTTGGACGGAAAATCGAAGTGCAAAAAAAAAAAAAAATTAAATTAAATTGAAATAATAAAAAAGTGCAGTGTTTGTTTATTTTTCGCATGCAAACGTGTGCTTATTAAAAGTTGTTGATTACTCACGGTGTAAAATGTGACGATGGGACTCTTTTCTCCAAAAAACTCAACATTAGATTTAAATATAGTGAAATCTACAGAAAATAACTCAAGTGCATCGACTTCTGCTCAAAAACAAATGCACCGTCAACACATGTATTTTCAAAATACAAAGTATGTGTAATTCCAGAATATAATAAAAATAGTACAAAATCATCAAGTATTAATGTAAGCAATATGAGTGAAATAAACTTTTAATGTTTATTAACGGAAAATAATCATAATAATAACCTTGACAATGAATGTCAACAAACATTAGTGCAAACGGGTATTGAACGTTACATTACAGTGACTTCAAAAAGAAAACGTAATCCCAAATCTCCGGAAGAGGCTATATTAAAGTTTAAGCTAAAAAGTGTTAAGCTAAATTCAGATGGAATAGAATCACACAATCGGTTCGAAGCTCTATGTGTGGAAGATCACAGTAAAGATAAAAAAGGAGAGCCTAAAGAGAGACCTCCGTCGATTTACTTAAGAGAGGCACCATCGAAACAATTGGTAACTGCACTCAACGCGGAAACCAACGGTGAATTCTTTATTACCCAAATCAAACATGGCAATATTAATGAAACTAGAATTCAAGCAAAACATATTGACGGCTATTCAAAAATTATAGCCATCTTAGAAAAAAACCAAAAATTCTTCTACACATCGCGAAGGACTAAAAACTATGAACTTTAAAGTGAAAAGTGTGATCAATATAATAAATCGCGAGAGAAAACCACAACCTTTGTTCAAAGTTGAGTTGAAACGAGAGCCAATAAAATTTAAGGGCCATCATCCGATTTATGATGTTAGATACTTATTGTATCGAAAAATCGTAGTGGAAGAACCACACAAGCGTATAAATCTGTTTTACAATGTACTAACTGCCAAGAATATGGCCATTCAAGAAATTATTGTAAACTTCCAGCTGTGTGTGTTATATGCGAAAACTTACATGAAACTAGCAAATGTGAGCTGGATAAAAAAAAACCAGAGGTTAGAAAATGTAGTAACAGTGGAGAAAATCATACTGCAAACTATAGAGGTTGTGTAGTATACAAGGAGTTAAGCAAGAAAATGACTCCACGACAAAGAGTCGAACAACAAAAGTTAAATCACATATTCAAAAATCAAACCAGCGATAGTGAATTATCTCCAAATACAAGTCCTAAAATATCTTATGCAGAAGCTGTCAAAGGCAACTCTCTTAATGCAAAAACAAGCGATGACCATGGTATTTATAACATGATCAGTTCTCTCAATGAGTCAATGAACCAATTTATGCAGATGATGGAGACTAATATGAGTCTCATGCTTCAAAACATGAATACTCTCATGCAACTTCTCATTAAAAACCAAAAATGAATCCAGTTAAGATAGTTGTATGGAACGCCAATGGGCTAGCGCAACATAAACTTGAAGTACAAAAGTTTCTTATTGAAAACGATATCGATATTATGCTGATTTCCGAAACTCACTTTACAAATACGAGTTACCTCAAGATCTCAGGATACAGTATCTACGATACTAAACATCCTAGCGGAAAATCACATGGTGGAACTGCTATTCTTAATAAAAACAGAATAAACCACTATGAACTCCAAAAATATAGGGAAGAACATATTCAAGCAACCAGCATCTGTCTAGAAGTGTGGTCAGGGAAATGCATCATATCTGCGGTTTACTGCCCGCCGAGACACTCAATTAAAAGCGAACAATTTGCGAATTACTTTAAAACTCTAGGAGATAAGTTCATAGCAGGAGGTGACTACAACGCAAAGCATATCCAATGGGGTTCGAGATTAACTTCTACGAAAGGAAAACAACTGTGGGACTGTATACAGAATGAAAAGATGGATCACATATCTTCTGGCCACCCAACCTACTGGCCAACTGACAGGCAAAAAATCCCCGATTTACTTGACTTTTGTGTAACAAAGGATATACCTAGAACATTAGTAAAGGCCGAAACGTGCTACGATTTGTCTTCTGATCACTCTCCGGTATTAATAACTCTTAACACGCAGGTTCTACAACTAGAGCCATCTAGATTCCTGACGAATCAATATACTAATTGGTCTCTATTTAAGTCTACAATAAGCTGGAAGTGTTCGTTAAATATTCCATTAAAGATAAACTATGAAATTGTCGTAACGGTTCAACAACTAACTAGTATTCTACAACAAGCCGCTAAGATCGCTACCCCAATTAATGCTACGCTGATCAAGTCTGCTAATTTTAAGAAACGTAAACTTTCTCCGAATATTCAACAACTACTAATGACGAAGCGCTCAATACGCAGGCAATGGCAACTCTACAGGTCACCTACTCTTAAATCAAGGTTAAATAAAGCGACTAAAACGGTGAAAATCGATTTGTTAAATAAACATGACGAAGAGCTTCAACATTATCTCAAGGGACTTACAGCTACTGAAGCAACGGATTTCTCATTATGGAAAGCTACATGTAAGATGAAACGACCAACACTCTCATTCCCTCCAATACGACTCTCTGACGGAAGCTGAGCAAGAAGTGATGTAGATAAAGCAAATATATTTGCAAAACACCTTAGCGAAGTGTTTACACCTAACGAGCAAGTTGGAAATCAAGAAAATCGAATCAATTTTGCAGACACGTCTGAAAGCAAACCAATAAATACAAGTGGCGCAATGTCAAACAAACGATCAAGGACAACATCGATGTAAAAAAGGCACCCGGACATGATCTGATAAGTGGCAAAATGATGTCAAATCTACCGGATAAATGTATCAAACTAATAACTTATATATTCAACGCTATAATGACAACAGGCCATTATCCAGAAATCTGGAAAACTTCAGTTATTATAATGATTCCAAAACCTGGCAAAGATGAAACAAAAGTTAACTCATATCGCCCAATTAGCTTATTACCAACTCTCTCAAGGCTTTTCGAAAAAATGCTTTTGCAAAAACTTAAGCTAATTTTGAACAAGAAAAACATCATACCGGATCATCAATTTGGATTTAGAGAAGATCACGGAACCGTGGAACAAGTTTACAGAGTCGTATCTGAAATCAGGAACTCCCTTGAACAAAAAAAAATATTGCTCTGCAGCGTTCCAAGATATAGCCCAAGCTTTCGATAAGGTATGTCATAAAGGACTTCTACATAAAATTAGAGCACAATTACCGTCAAGTTTCTGTAAAATTATTGAAAATTATTTGCTCAATCGAAAGTTTTTGGTGAAATATAATACCGCATCCACAGATTTATATGATATTGATGCAGGAGTACCTCAAGGCAGTGTACTGGGGCCAGTGTTGTACTTGATCTATACAGCAGACTTACCAACTTCAAATTACGTAAAAATCTCTACTTTCGCGGATGATACTGCAATCCTAGCTGCCCATCAAAATCCTACGATAGCAACAAGAATTCTACATGAACAGTTAGACAAAATCGAAAAATGGCTAATAAAATGGAGAATTAAGGCCAACGAGCGTAAATCGGCGCACATAGCATTTACACTCCGTAAACTAACCTGTCCGCCTGTCAGACTAAATAACATCACTCTCCCACAACACGAAAGTGTTAAATATCTTGGACTTCATTTAGATAGAAGACTCACGTGGAAAAAACACATTGAAGCTAAACGTCAACAAATCAAATTAAAATGCGTTAAACTAAATTGGTTAATTGGAAAACACTCAAAGTTAAGTCTAGTCTGTAAGGTGTCTTGCTGTACAAAATGATACTTAAGCCCATCTGGACATATGGTATTCAGTTGTGGGGCTCCGCGTGTGCTTCCAATATAATAAAACTGGAAAAAGTGCAGTCACGAATACTTTGAACAATGGTGAACGCACCCTGGTATGCACGCAATGCAAACCTTCGACGTGATTTACTCATCGATACCGTAAACGATACAATTCATCAGTACAGCAAAAAATACCAGTTAAAACTTGTTTGTCATCCCATAACGAATTAGCCAGGGAACTATTAAATAGGCCAAGAAATAGGCGACTAAAAAAATGGATCCTTTGGATCTAGCTAGGTAATTCAGATTTTACCGAGTGCACATTAATATTAAGAACTAACATAGGACGAAAGATCGATTGGCTACCTTATTCTCTAGTTTAAAGTGTTTTTAAACTAGAAAATAAGGTAACACCTCTTTACGATAGTACGATTATGCCTCGCCACAAACATGGTCTGAAGGAATTAAACATCATTATATACAATTTAACAACAGCATTGCTAGCATAAAATGCATTTCTTATCTTTTCAAACTTTTCAACACGACTATGTTAATTTTGCTCACTACAACCATCTTTGGCCGACAAACGGCATACATAGGTAACGTATCTGCGAAAGAAAGTTGAGTTACCAATTTTATTTGTAAATTTAACTTTCGGGATCAGGTTTTATTTAATAACACTGTCCAGTTAATCTAATTTTTTGGACATAACTTTCTTTATCTCCGTGGTAAAATTCACAAGCATCGCCACTAGACTGGGCCATCTGACGCTATCAGCAAATGTTTTCAGCCCTCCCCCTGCTGTACTGAGTCATTTCGGCTGGTATCGTCTCTTAAAGGTCATTGCTGACTTTCCTCTCCTTGTGGATTATATTCCAATGATATTCGTTACCTGTACTATTTGGTGTTTCTATATGTGCTTCCATATTTTAGACCCATATAGACTGATTTCAAACACCCATAGAGCAGAACTGATTTAAAAAATCCAGGCTTCGTGAAACATGTTGACTATATTTCTAGCTTTGTTATGCCTTCTGTTTTTTTACAATACAACCGAGGTATACGATTTTCTGAACCTCTTCAATTGACGTATTGCGATTGGCTTTTTATTATTGTTCGTGTTTAGTCTCATGATTTTAGTTTTAATGATGTTAATTTTGAGACCAACCGTCTGACAGCTGGTGACTCCTAAAAAATAGCTCACCTCAAAGAAGTTTGCGTCTGAATTCACAATTTATAAAACTAGTCTATAATCTTAAGGGTAGAATTCATTCGTGGACTTATCTTCGTTAACATTGGTTAGCTCCAATTTTGAGCGTGTAAATAACACGATTTCATTTACACGGTTTTTTACATGTAAAACACGTGTAATTTACATAAGGTTATTTTTTTACATTCTATATGTAAAAAACGTAAATAACGATTTATTTCGTGAAAAAATTGCTTTCTAACTTATAACGCGCACTTGAAAACTAACTGATTTTGCAAATACCCATTTATCATCGTTAATTATTTGAACGTTGGAACATTTTTGATATTTTAAAATAGATGGCACTGCGAATGATGTTGTCTTTGTTTTTTACATGTTATTTACGTTTTATGTAATTTACGCTGTTTTTTTACATAATTTACAATGGCAGACCTAGGCAACGTATCTAAGGAAAGAAAGTTGAGTTACCAATTTTATTTGTAAATTTAGCTTTCGGGATCGGGTTTGATTTAGTAACACTGTCCGGTTAATATAATTTTTTTACATTACTTTGTTTATCTCCATTTTATTTATGAGCACAGGGCATAGCTCTACCAGCATAGTCCACTAGACTGAGTCATCGGACTCTATTGGGAGCTACTATTTTCAGCTCTCTCCCTGTTTTATCGAGCCTTCCGGCTGGCATAATCTCTTAGAGGTCATTGCTGACTTTCAGACCTTCCGACTTTCCTCTTTTTTTGTGCATTCCATTGCTTTGATATTCGTGTTGTCATTTTTTACTTGGGTTTTCTGATTCTCATTTATTTAGAAACATCTGAATTTCTCAACCTATTCGATTGGTATAGTATTGTTCGTGATTAGTCTCAAGATTTGGGTTTTATTGATGTTAATTTTGAGACCAAATTTCTTTGTTCTGATAACTGGTGACCCCCTCCCCTCCCCTTCTACATAAATAGCTCAACTCAAAGAAATTATCAATTATAAGCTTTGGGTCAGATTTCTAAGAGTTCAGGTCTTCCAAGAATCCATTCGTGGACTTATCTTCGATAATATTGGTTAGCTCTGATACTTTCTTAAAAATTTTCTTATTCCTATACCAAACTTAATTCGAAAAGAGTGAAAATTATACAGGTAGCAAAAGGAGTATCGTTTCTATGCTAACACATAAAATTCTTAGAATTTGTGAATTTTCTTTGATGAATCAAAATTAAAAACCAAACAATCATTATAAGAACAGAATAAAAGTCAAGATATTGTGTATAGCAACCGTAACCCTTAACGTAATATACATGTACGTATATATATATGCATAATTTGTGCAATTTTCCATCATCACCAAACGACTTATGTGCGTCCATATATGTAATATAAATTTAATTAAATATTTTATATTCAACATGTTGCACCCATTTTCCATATATTTCTTAATGAATTTTACTATATACAGTCTTTCGACGACTAATGAAAACTCATCATTTTCATCTCCTCTATATACAGCACATAAATGTTAATACATTATTCTGTTGGTGAACTGGATCATAAAATACAAAAATTTCGTCAGTTGTATATAGTTTTCTGTTAATATCATCATTTTCTCCCATTATACGATACAGACACAAACACAGCATATATAAAATGTAAGAACAATGGAAAATCAAATAAAATGTCTTACCTTTATATTCCTTTTTACCTTCGAGGATGTTTTCAGCGTACACAACACACACACACACAACACAACTTGTTATTCGAGTTTTTCCTTTTGTTTCAAGGCTTTGATATTTTTGTTGATGTCTCCTTCTCGTTATTGCCACAGGGACCAAAGTTGTGCTTTCTTCTTTGTGTGTTCGTTGTCTTGTGCTTTGTTATTTTTTTGGTAAATCAGAAAGATGAAAATTTATGGATTTTACAATCTGGAAAGAAAAATACAAAATTATTATTGATTTTATTATAAGTTGGTTGAGGTGGTGAAATTGAATTTAACAGATAAATCGAATTTTCCAACGAAATGTGAACAGTATATCGTCCGTGGCCTATTTTAAGTGAATTTATCATTGAACGAACCTAATGGTATAACTTTAAGATGAAGGATACCTCGATATAAGTCGGTAAAGTATACTGAAATGGAAGATATATATGAGTATGTACTCTGTCCTTTCTCTATACACATGGGATCATCTTTACTGACATTCTTAACCAAAACAAAAAATTAATATCGAAACCTTCAATGTTTCAGATAGTATGCATACTATCGATGCCTGGCCGTTTAATTATATCAACTCTTCTTTGCTACGTAGATATGCCACCCAACTCTGGTATGGAATACCATTATAACTTTTATTAAAGATGGCTGGAACCCATCCGCTTTCTGTGCCACAAAGGGTCCATGGTGCAAAACTTAGATTCATCAAAACGTGTTCTGTGTCCTATAAGCAAACTGGAGTTCTTTAAACCAAGACTGAAAATATAACATATGTACAGATATATTCCTGAAATTGAACGCAAGGTATATGATGCAGTCTAAACCGTGATAACTGCTGATGAAGAGTAGGGTATCATTAACATTCTCTAAGAATTTGTTACATACATCAAGATTATTTTTGAACTGGCTATGTCCAGTGAATATAGAAACCAGTTTTCTTAAGATATTTTTGTTATGGAAAGAGCGTACTTAATTCGTACATCATCTGCTCCATACTTGGCCATAAGAACACTTAGACAGCTCGCGTTAGATGAGCATAAATATCCTATGGCTTCAGAAATTCTGCTGAGAGACTTTTATGTTGATGACGTTCTTTCTGGTGCTGATACGATACAAGATGCAATAAAATGTCAGCAACAATTACGAAGTATGCTTGATTCTGGATGTTTTAAGCTACGAAAATGGGCATCGAATAATAACTCGGTTATGGAAGGAATACCAGATGAACATAGGGAAACTAAACCAACCATCATATGTAGAAATAGCTAAAATTTTCGATCCACTAGGTTGGTTTGCCCCAACAATTATTCTTGGGAAACTCATGTTTCAGGAATTATGGATAAAAGGAGTATCATGGGACGAAGAACTACCTGAGGAAATAAAGGATAAATGGATGAAATATAAGACAACATTCCACAAGCTTCAAAGAATAAAAATTCCACATTGGATCAACACGGATCACAATTGTCAGGATATGGAGCTGCACGGGTTTTGCGATGCGTCCGAATTAGCCAACGCTACAGCTGTTTATTGCAAAGTTACGAGGGCAGGAACAACTACTGTAACTTTGATATCGGATAAAACTAAGGTGGCACCAATCAGTCAAAGGCAGAGTCTTCCTAGGCTAGAACTGTGTGGGGCTTTGTTACTAGCGAAGCTACTAAGGACTGTTGCTGAGGCTCTTGGTATCCCAAATATTAGAATGCATGCCTGGACCGATTCAACAATAGTGCTAGCCTGGTTACAAGGACACCCCAGTAAATGGAAAACTTTTGTTGCAAACAGAATCTCACAGATTCATTCTATCCTCAGCCCCGCACAATGGAAACATTTAAAATCAAAAGAAAATCCAGCGGACTGTGCCACACGCGGAATAGACCCTGACAAGCTGTGCGATCATAAGTTATGGTGGTTGGGCCCATATTGGCGTATAACCAATGCTAATGATACATTCCAAACAGTAATAGCAGAAACGGAGATAGAAAAAAAAACAACAGCTTCCTGTTTGTGCAATAAGCTCAATAATAAAGAATTCAACTATAACTGACAAATTCTCTTCTTTCACGAAAACAATACGAGTCATCGCATATTGTAGGCGCTTTTACTGGAACATCTGTCATAAGGATAAACAGAGCAAGGGTCCTTTAACAGTTCAAGAAATAGAAGAGGCGAAAATCAGCATTGTAAAGATTACACAACTTACCTCATTCGCCGAAGATATTAAAAAATTAAAAGAAAGAGGAGCAGTGAGCAGTAAAAGCAAAATTCTGTGTTTACATCCCTTTTTGGACAAACACGGAGTTTTAAGGATAGGAGGGCGCTTACAACGCTCAATTCTACACTATAACGAGAAACACCCTATTATATTACCATATAAGTGCCATCTCACTAATTTGATTCTCGATTGGGCGCATAAGAGTACTCTACATGGGGGTGTGGACTTAACACTTGCTTTAATTAGAAAGCAATTTTGAATTCTTCAAGGCAAAAGAGCTACGAAACAACATAACCGCCACTGTCACAAGTGCTTTAGATTTAATGCTGGTCGTGCAACGCAACTAATGGGAAGCTTACCATCACCAAGGGCACACCATCCAGAGCATTTACCAATACGGGGGTAGATTATGCCGGCCCAATAAACTTTCGAATGTCCAAGGGTAGAGGATCTAAAAGCCAGAAAGGTTACATCGCAATTTTCATCTGTTTAACAACAAAAGCGATACATATAGAACTAGTTAGTGACCTAACATGTGAAGGATTTCTTGCTGCCCTCAAACACTTTATAGCAGAGGAAATATTGCAAACTTATATAGTGATAATGCGACAAATTTTGTTGCAGCGAATAAATATCTGCAGTCCATCTATCACAATTCAAATAATATTGCAAATATGTTATCAATTCAAGGAATACAATGGCATTTCATCCCTCCAGGATCTCCACATTTTGGGGGTTTGTGGGAAGCAGGAGTGAAATTAGTAAAACAACACATGAAGAAAAGTATTTCACCCGCATTGTTAACATTCGAAGAATTAACTACGTTACTATATCAAATCGAGGCATCATTAAACTCCAGACCACTATGTCCTTTAACGGAGGATCCCAGCGAGCTTGAATGTCTCACACCAGGACATTTTTTAATAGGGAACTCAATGCTTGCTCCACCAGACGACAAACCACTGCAGTTAAAATCACAACTAGTAACTAGGCGGCAGCTAGTCGAAAGGATGCACAATGAATTTTGGAAAATTTGGAGCAACAATTATCTACATAATATGCAGCAACGTGCCAAATGGACAAGCCGACAAATAAATATAAAAAAGATCCAGTTAGTTCTCATAAGGGATGAAAATATACCACCCACTAAGTGGATAATGGCCAGAGTAATAGAAACGCATCCAGGACACGACAAATTAACTAGAGTCGTCACCTTAAAAACTCCAAACGGAACCCTTAAAAGATCCATCGCTAAGATTAGTCCGATACCTACTATCTGCAATGATGAGACAGAAGATCCGTCACTTCCTAGACAATCTGAGCTTCAAGATAATATGACTGATGGTACTTCAACAGGTCTGCAGGCTCCCGAAACAACTCATAGAATGCAAACTCGAGGACGTTCGGCTAAACTTATATCAAAACGAATATAATTAAGAATCCGCTGTTAACCTGCTGACTTCGTCATGTGGGGGGAGACTGTTATGGAATATAACATGTATATGTAAAGAAATAATATACGCATATACAGTTGATTATTGATGACAATATTCTATATGGATAAAACATAATTGTTTTTAATAGTTTCATATTTAGTTTTGACTAATGCACAATTTTTATTATACGTTGATATAAAACAATGATAATATGCATAGTCAGTAATTTTATAAGTAAGATTTTTTGTATATAAGTTAAAATAAATTGAAATAAAAGTTAGTCTCTTTTTACACATAAATCAACGGTGTTTTGACTCAATAATTAGTTAGGCCTCACCAGTGGTAACCTAACTAATTAAAACTCAATAATATTATATCCGAGAACGAGATATAACAGTTAGCTTCGAGTTAAACTCACAGATAAAGTGACAGAAGGTATGAGGAGTCGATAGATATCGTTGGGACTCCTCATAAAATATTTTATAATTATCGTTGGGACTTATACTGAAGTCAGCACCAGTCTGCGGAGTACTTCTCTCGTTTGTGCTTTACCTAGAGTCGCAAAGAAGATGAACACCACATAATTTAAGAACACATTTTAAGAATGTGAAGGAGTAACGGCTTTTGCAAAACCTTTCCATCAGTTCGACGTCTTACCAATTGTCATTTGTATACTATTAATAATATACTATAAAAACTATATGAAGAGTGTTGCACAACACAAGACTAGCTTTCAGAGATGTATAGATTAAATGACAGAACAAAGCGGATTGAGGACGGGTCCACCGAAAATCGAGTCACTGCCAAAATTCTTAAAACCCAAATAAACGCTTACTGTTCACAATTCGGAGCTGAAGGAACTGAAGGGTAACAAAAACTATAGCATTTATGTCATAAAACCTCAACTCAATGAAATTTTCGCCCCTATACTGAAATCTCAAGATTTTCAATCATAACAGATCACACCAGAAAATGAAGTGTAAGGGTTTTATCTTTCATATCGTATACTATATCGTATATCAATACCACATGTTGGTATATGGAGCCAAACAATGTGTAGTGTAGATCTTAGTTCTGTGGAGTTGCATACATAACCTGTTACAAATTGATAACACTTTTCAATCTAAACAACCAGAAAACCTATACGAATATTAACTATACAAAGTTCTCGGCCACCGGTTTCGGGCCGAGATTTTAAGATTCACAAAATACTAATAACGTTTCTGGTTTCATTAAACGATAATGATGCTGTTCGTTCCGAACTTTGTAAGGAAGTTACAACTGGTATGATATCGAGCACAGATATACGAAAAATAGCCAGAGTGGTAAATATTTCAGGCGGACGTTTGGATATCTTAAATATAACCATTTAAGAAAGTTGCTATAGGTTGGATGCTCGACTAAAACATATGGTGATCACAATTTTTGAGACGATATTTAACCGTATACGAGTATGCCGTATACGGCGATCCGTGATTCAACACCAAAATTGATTCTCCAGATTTGAACCGCTAGGCCAAAAGTTTGCAACTCTCATGCCAACTATAGAGAGGATTGAATGAGGAGAGAATCCATATTTAGAAGTTCCAAATTTACACACGTATGGTTCAGTAATTGGAGAATAGGTCGGAGGAAGGGTTTTCTGTGAGGAAAAAATCTAAAAAATTAATTGAACTGGTCTCATTTATTTATTATGGGAAAGCAGTTCAATGAAACGAAGAGGAAAATGAAACAATATTCTCCATTTGTCCATCCAGTTGTCTAGTGTGGTTCAAACGGTTCAGTGGAAGTGTTTGCGTACACACTTCCTGCACGACATTACTTCGTCAATAGCTCATAATGGTCCCAATGGGGTTAATCGTAAATAAATTTCAAATGGTGCAAACTCCAACTTTGATATAAATCTCAAGTTTACACTATCTCAAGCTTAAGTCGGCTAGACTCAAATCAACAACTGCTCGTTCAGAGTTGCTTATATTTAGCACACGCATTGTCGTTATGTATATGACTATTAAAAATATTAATAAACACACAAACCTTCATTAGAACTAAATTGTTCGGCTTGGATCCCTTACCCCCGGACTAATGTAATATTTTTATATAATATATGTGTTCGGGATATGTAAATATTATATAAATTAATAAAATAATTGAAATGTCAGATTTTTTTCCTTTCATATATGGAAAAGAGAGGAAAACAGGTAACAGAGAACATACCTATAAACATATAATATACATATATTATGTATAATAGGAAAATGGGAAAAAGAATTTTTCGTTTTTTTTTTTTGTGAAATTGTTTGGAAGGAAATTGGAATTTTTGTTTTTCTTTTCTATTCTTACGGCAGAAAAATAAATTGGGTGATTCAAATAATCATAATGTAGAAATTTATATTTCCAGCCCGATGGTATATATACTACTTGTATATTGAGTTGTGGTTGGTTCCCTTATAGGTGCTTAAATTATAAAGAGGTTGGGCGTTGAGGAAGTTAACACATGTAGCACACACACACACACACACATAAAATTAACTTTTATTTTTTGATTGAGGAACAAATTTTGAACACTAGGTAAAATTTATGACATTTTTTTAAATGTGTACAGAATCTAATTTAAGAAGCAGGATACCATATTATAGCAATAAGGATCAACTCAATCGATAAAACTTGATCGAAGTGCTGCGGAAAAAATTATTTTGATTCTGAAAATATCCGTTCATAAATGAGCGCTGTTGCTTTAAAAAAACTGGACAAGTTTAGGCCAAGAGAGGGATGACAGTTAACTAACTTGTAACTGAACGGTGTTGAACATACGTTGTCAAAAGTCAAACGAAGCTGTAAACGAAGTGAAGAGAATCATTCACTAAAGATATTGCTTACTAAGATAACTTCAAGTTCACTACGGTACTGATTCAAACTCGAGGCTATGCTGGGCTACCAGTAATTGCTCTACAAACAGACAAACAGACGGTAGCTCTACAAACAGACAGTAACAATCTGACGTATCCCACTAGAAACCTATAAGTTCCAAGAGACCTTTTAATTTTAAAGTACCATGTTTATGTAGGACCGTTCCGCAATATACCAACTTTATATAAGCATGTTACATGTTATTGATTGAGGAAAGCTACATTTTAAAAAAACTTGTACGAATCGAAATTTGAAAGAGTGACGTGTGTCTGCGCCTGAGGAACAGCAGCATATGTTATCATTTTCATCTTGGTATACAATCACGCGCTATGACAAAATACTGGTTATGTTCGGTGCCTCAATTTATCTAATGATGTCACTGAAAAATTATTTTTCCAAACCATTAGACATCTTTATACAGATACGAATATAATTTTGACTGTACTTTCAAGTCAGATTTGGATGGGATGTTTAAAGCAGTGCATGTTCCTGAACCTTGATAAACTGCATTCAACAAATATATTTCATTAAAATAGCAGCAGACGAAGAAAGGGAAATAGGGAAAGCATTTAAGACAGACCCTATATGTGAATCAATCCAGAAGATTGCAATTACCAAAATTTCACTGCAGCAATCTGGAGCTGAAACAAAATTTGGCCAAGATAGTACTGGAAATTCGTGCTTTTTTGTCGCATTAAAACAGTTCGAACCACGTTGCTGTAGCAGTTGATGGTACTAAATAAGAACAAAAGTACGTTGAAGTATATTCTCGTGGTCACCAAGTTCATCGTAGCTTATCATTTGAATTTGATAACTGAATTCCTCAATTTGGAAAACTTCGTGAGATTTGAAAGTGTTGCTAATTTGAAAAAGGAAATAATCTAGTTGAAACTTGATCCCTTCGTCGTACATAAAGGTACTGTTACTCTATATTCCATTATTGCAACTGACATTGTTAATGATCGAATGATAGTTTAATATTTTGTTTGCGATTTTGTGATTTGATATATTTCTCTCGAAGACATATGGGTACGATTTTGAAACAACCCAGAAGCAGATCTCTAAAGAAAGCAGATCTCTATAACTCCAAATTGGAACTCACGCTGAACGTTCAATGTATTGCCAAACCGTGTAGATAAAAACTATCAATATTGGTGGTAAACGAATTGTGAGATTGTAGTTAGGAGATATAAGCGTTAGGGAAGCAAACAAGTCCTTCTATCGTGTTGGGACTTTATCCCTCGATAAACGTATCGCTTTAAGTCAAGAAAATCAACTCCAACCACTTATTCAGTTCACAAGCAGTAGACTTATGAATTTAAAAATCTCAATACATGTTATGAACACAAACTTGACTACCTCCATATAGATTAAGGTAAAACATTCAGATTTTGGATTTTCCAACTGAAATTTGACTTGGTTGATGGACACTCCTCGCATAATGCTATGAGCCCAGCTTAATCCATGTCACTAAATATGAATAAGTGTAAGGTATATTTATTCATCGAACCTAATGCTGTTCAATAGTATAAAATTAAAAGCTCGCTCGTATGAAGCATACTTGAGCCTAAAAGCTAATGGAGAGAAGAAAGAATCTCATACTGCAAATACGAAATATGCGGATCTCAGTTGGATATCACTCGTAGACATATATTGAGGCTTCAAGCCATAACCTAAATTTTGCTCCTGAAATGTAGTAATCAACGCTATGCCAAACACTGGTGCTAATAACTCTACTTATAAGAACGCATGTACTGTCACTGGTTCGTAGGTCTTTGTTCAACATAGCTGTCACCAGAGTGATGAGCAGAATTTGTTCCTGTGTTTGGAGCTACAAAAAATTAGCGATGGTGGCAACTTAGTTTATTGAAGATTTTTATAACACGGTATGCGTCTCCTCTCTGCCTATTTACAAGTCTACCATGCTGCAACCAATCAATCGATCAAAAATGACATTTTTCGTGTAAGAAAATATTGGAGAAGGCTTGTGTACCATGAATCGTTAGATGAAAAACAAGACGGAGGTGGTCATCCACCACTATCGTTCGATCCATTGAAGATGTGTTTCTTATCATCGGGCTATGATGTGCAAACAGGCTAATTTGTGCACCCTGTCGATATTAAGAGTGTAAGTATTATTCCGAAACGTGAAAAGGGAGTGTAGGTCGTGTAGGACGTGAAGTCCACAAATTAAACCGTTGTTTAACCGTTATTAAACCTAACAGTTCCACAATCGTGTAAACAAGTGTCAATAGACGGTCCCAAATGCAACAAAGTGAAACAATTTGGGGACAATAAAGACCATTAAGTTAAGTCTCT
The DNA here is from genome assembly GCA_963932295.1 of Tipula lateralis. Classification (NCBI taxonomy): domain Eukaryota; kingdom Metazoa; phylum Arthropoda; class Insecta; order Diptera; family Tipulidae; genus Tipula; species Tipula lateralis. Next base: position 168,996,874 of record OZ010738.1, on the reverse strand, counting down.
GCGACAAACACTACAAATTTAACGTAAACGTATCTCAAATAGCCGGAATCATACCTTAGCCTGAAAAATGTGATATAAAATCATGTCACATGCTACCTACAATTATTAAACTGTTAATTATTATCTGCTTCAAAAGCAATATCGAGTTCAGCTTGATACAGTAAAGGAGTACGCCAGGGCAAAGATGACATCTTGCTAGTTAGCACTGTAAAAAGATGCAAGAAGAAACAATTGGCAATAAACCGAAAACCACTGTGGAGTCAGATATTAAAACCTAATCCGTTTAACCATTTAAAATCAGATCTAGCAATAGCCAGCCAGATGCTGGTTTATAAACTGTTTTTAATATATTTTTGGTATACTGCCAGTCGCGTATTATATCATAGGATATAACTTTTTTTTTTTACGAGTACATATATGTTGTTAAATACTCTCGTCCATATCATCTCCCAGATATAACAAACATATTAAATTTTATCCTCGTATAGTTTTTTATCCTCGTATATAGTCAACCAATAAAAGTTTGGACAATAACGTCAATATTTATTTCAGTTGTTTACTATTAGTCATTTTAATTGCGTCACATACATTCGTCTATTTATCTATTAGATATTGGATATACAGTCATACTTGGTATTTATAAGTGCACAGTATGTGCTGGCGATAAAATCAAAGTACTCAAAAAAAAAATTATAAAATCCACCCATCATCATCATCATCACCCGACATAATCTTGAGTAAATTTACATAATTTCCTCGATTAATAGTTAATTATGAAAGGGGGTGACTGTTTGAACAGCAAAACCATATAGACATACACGCATATGGTGAATTATATCAAATAACAATAAAAACCCATTAGTGGCGGTGCTTTTATCAAAATGATTATTCGATTGATTTAGCACGACAACCATAAAATACATGGTGCCCCCGTTATATATATGTAGGTAGAGGCGAATACAAATGAAAAGCACAACATACCCAACCACACACGATTTATATATACAATTATCCGGAAATATAAATTTCCTTTTCTTTTCTATAAACGTTGGTTTTGTTTCATTGTCATCGTTGTCGTCCTTCTCGTCATATAGATGATCCTTTCGATTAAAGAACATAAAATTTTTCGTTTCTTATTCAATTGTAATCCATATAATAACCATTATCGATATTATACTCTCGTTTCGTTAAGAATAGAACTCGAAAAAAAAATTGGGCTATTAATCGACAAACAATTCATAACTACTTAATGGAGAATCGATACAGGCAACCTTTTATTTACGCGACACACACTTTATGTTATGTTATGTTGATGTGGCTGCGTCGTTGTGATACCACTACGGCTATAGGTCCGATTTTCGTAGAACCATCTGCGCATTGCATAGCTCCATGTCAGCCTATAATACTGACTTGGACGATGGGTCGGCCCTAGGATTCTAACACGACAGGGGATTCAGATGTGTTCATTTTACACCACCGATCGCACCGCCCAAACGATCGATGGTGAAAAACCCATTTTTCATCTTACCCCGAATCGGGATTCGAACCCGGTACCTCCCGCTCCAATTGCCACAACTTTAACCACTGCGCCACCTGGGCGATCAAAAAAGATATGTAATGACATGAAGGAATATAATGGCTACAAGCAGAACGACCAATTAGGATTTTTTGTGCCAAATCCCTCCTTAGTTAAACCTCATAATCATACTAAACTTTGGGCAGTTTTTGCACCACTCTATACTTAAAGTTCTTCTTTTTAGATGTTGAAGTCACTATGGGGGCAAAAAGCCGCGATTTAGCACAGTATATGTACTAATGATTTGACTTCCATATCACAGAAGCGGCATATATTCGTCGTACACAGGTTCATGTTTTTAAGATGATAACGTAACGGAACATGACCTGTTCCGGAGAAAGCCAGGTAAGTCTCAACTCAGGTTTACCAAGTACGAGATGTTCATTGACTCCATTAATCGAGGGTGAAATAAATATTTTTGCCTACCCCATTAGAAGGTTTTGTCTAGATCTGACCGCTGCTCTAATGTGCTCTTTAGTGCTCTGGTGCCCATTTGTCAATTGTGTAATTGAATTCAGACAATCCCATACCATTTTAGATTTAATGGTAGGCGATCCAAGATCCTTAAGAGCCACATGGCAGTCTCATATAATATAGACCTTTGTCTATCCTGTTTAGGCAATCGACAGCACTTAGCTTTGTGTCATGCTTGGAATATGTTTGCACAGGTACCCAAGGACTTTGAAAGGGTTCGTTTCCAGAAATACCTTTCTCCACTCCACCAATTCTAGGCAGTGGAGTTTGACTGGTTCGTCTGAAACTCTCTTAAAATTTGAAGTGGACAACAATATTTCCTAGTGTAAGGTTATTTTCTGCATATACATCCTTAAACCTACAGCCATCGCCTTCTTTTTGAAATGCAGGTGCAAATGAGTCACAACTAGAAGCGCCTCCATTGTTTATGTTGAATAATAATATTTAATAAAGTCTGTGCTGACCTGATCAAGGTCGTATGACAAGAATAGGTTAGATTAGGGTAGATGATCTGAAGAGCTGGTATAGATAAATTTTAATCCGTAGACATGCCACATAGTTTTTTATTTACATTGTTCTCGTACTATCCTGAGCTTTTAATGAAGCGATGAATACCCCTGAAATCGCGGTTATTGGTTCATAATTCACATATTTCGTAGCTTCAAGCAAGACTATATGAGCCAAACAACATTTCAATATCTCCTTTCATTTGTATGCCTTGACGGGCCAGTTCGTTCACCTTTCTACTTCACGTGATGTTTGATAATATTGACACACCTTCGATGTAAAAAAGTACGAACAAAGCTTTAAGTGGTGGTTCAGAGAGATTAATAAAATTGTTCAGAGAGATTAATAAAATTGTATGATTAAAATCACTCTCTCATTCTGTATAGAACGCGAAAAGGTTTAATAGCGACACAGTCAAGGATTTATTATATACTTTTACCTTTATCGCGGTTCTCTTTCTTCATCTTACCTTAAGATTACATTGCTCTATGTCAGACGATAGTGTTGCCAAGAAACATGTCGGTTGACATATTTTTAAAAACTGACAAAAGATCGACAGAGACAAAAGCATGATTTAAATATGATTTTATTACAGCGCATAAGTAGTAAAACAGGTAATTTGGGCAGTTTGCATGAGTTTATCCGGGGCTTAAAGTTCTTCCATTTACATAATGAACTCACTGGTGGAAAATTGCCATGCATTGGCTGGTCCAATTGGAAAAATACATCTTAGCAGTACATACACGAACAAGGCCATTAGTTACCTCATTCCCCTCGAATCCAGAGTGCTCAGGTGGCCATATAAGTGTTACTCTGTTTGCGGTTGTGTAATTGTGTTCAGATCGTCCCATACTATTTTAAATTTAATGATTTAAAATCCATGAGCCTTAAAGGTCGTCTGATACAATATAGACCTTTGAGCTATTTAGACCCATGCTTAGGCCTTCAATAGCATAGAACTGTATTTTATTGCCCAAGGACTTTGAATGAGGATTTAAATTTCCGGAATTATAGAAAGTGGAATGTGGATAGGAAACACTCCACTTTCTATAATATGATATTCACGATCCGGTTTGACTACCAGGGAGAATTTATCGAAGCTTTCCAATATTTATGGTTAAGGGTTATTTTATGCCTGCAACCAACCAAAGTTGCGACCACCTTTTTAATATAAACGAGTAAAAGAGTCTGTTCTTACAGCGTTTCCATTGTGACTGTTAAGAGTTGTCATTGTACCCGTAATACAAAGGAAAACTATGCGCTGAACTTTATTTAAAAAAAAACTCTGCGTAGCACTGACCAAGGAGTTATTGATACAATTTTAAATTTTAGCATAACAAGAGTTGATTAGTTTAGGTTAAACTTAAGGTGGCTATCCTGAAGGCCTGGCCTAGTCACATTTTGATTCTTTTTGTACCATCATGAGCTTTTTGATCAAGATCGTATGACGCTACCATTAACAAGAGCACTTAACGTATCCGGATAGCCTTGGTCATTCGCATAATATTGATGAATGTAAGGTGATGAATTAATTGTTGCATTCTATAGAAACAGTTTGAACCCTGACATCGGCATTACTAGACTATCGCTTCAGATATCATCGGTATGCTACTATATTCGAGCTTGCAGTTAAATTTTGTAAGCGAGAATTCGAATTTCAATCGTGTAGGTTGATCCTTTAAGTCATGGCTCGCAACTATTTGTAGTTAGTCACTTACGGGCTATTCAAACAGTACACACCCAACAATTATTTTCGACGCGTCGCAAAAACAAATAGTGGGTCATCATTAAAAAAGACAACCTGTCAAATGGATCAATGAAATAATTAAAGCCACAGGTATGTGAATGCGAAATTTGTATTGACAATTCGGAAATTATTGCAACCACGACTGATATAGATTGACTAGTACCTTTTCACGACTGGTACCTTTTCAGGATGTATCGAGTAAGTGGATAGGATCTTTGATTCTGTTAGTGGATAGGATCTTTGATTCTGTCAGTGCAGTATCTGCATTAACTTTCGTAGGCAACAATTTGGAAATTGCAAATCAACTGGGACAAATGTTTGTTACAACAGTTGCGACTCGACGGATACAATTTTATTATGACTTTATACGGTAAAGGGTGGTACGAATGATTCACGTAACTGAGTTTGCCGATGTCAATGTGGTAGCGTGATTTTTAGAATGCTTTACTCTTAATAGAACAAATCTTCTTGAACAAATTGATCGGGTCAGAAGGCACGGGAGAAAATAGATAGCCTTCTTCGTACCCTATATAATATGGAAAATATTAACGAGTTTCCATATGGCTCTTAATTTCATTCATTTTTGCATTCAGACGATATGTATCGACCAGAGAAGTGCCAGTACTAATTACAAACTATAATGAACCTTACTTTGTTAGGATATAGACAGAATTATATGATCTATTTAAATTTCTTTTAGGTAAGGTTAGGTTGATAGCACACTTAGACCGGCGAGGGTCCGTTGTGATACCAAAGGATCTTACTTCCCTATTACCCTTATGAGAACCAGTTTGAGCTAGTTTTCGAGATCAGAGAGACAGTCCATTAAGAATTTACCCAAATAAATATGTCGTTTGAATGCCAAAGCCGGGTATAGGTCTCTTCCTCCTCCTCGTCCATATACAGCCTCTGCAAAAGTCGTTAGCTTCTAGACCTAGCCTCCCCGCATATGTTCTCCAAATAGGCAGTGTTCTGTGAGTATCCCCACGATCGTTTTAAGTTCACATCTTCGTAAGTAACTTCGTAAGTTCCACTTTTTTTCCGATAGGAACGGCGAACATTAGTATACATTTCATCATGGAACGCTACACACGTGAACAGGCAAATTTTTTATCAAAATAATCGTTCTGTTGCTGCTACTCTAAGAGCATTACGGCCATTTTACGGTCCATTTAACAAGCCAGCCCGACAATCGAATGCAAAATTTTAGTCTACGTTTTCGCTACATAATGTTCCATTGCCCTCGAGAGCAAGAAGTGCTCGAAGTGTTGAAAACATCGCAGCCACCAGGACTTCAGTTCAAGAAGCCGCGAATGTGTCGCTCGCACGACTTTCGCTAAAGATCTTGGCCTACATCCGTATAACATCAAGCTGACACAACAACTAAAGCCGTTTGACCATTTGAAGCGACGCCGATTCGAGAATTGGGCTCAAGAGCAAATCGAAAATGATTCAGATTTTCACCGAAAAATCATCTTCAACGATGAGGCTCATTTTTGGCTAAATGGATTTGTTAACAAGCAAAATATGCGTTACTGGGCAGGAAGCAGCCCACACGTGATTCATGAGGCACCGTTGCATCCCGAAAAAGTCACTGTTTGGTGCGGATTACATGCCGGCAGCGTCATTGGGATATATTTTTTCATCAACATATGGTTTCAATAGGACGGGGCCACATGCCACACAGCACACGATACAATCGCGTAATTGAAGACTAAGTTCGATGAGCATGTTATTTCGCGAAATGGGTCCGTCCAGTGGCCGCCGCGCTCGTGTGATTTGACACCTCTAGATTATTTTCTTTGAGGTTATGTGAAGTCATTGGTCTATGCCAATAAGCCGGCGACGTTGCAAGAGCTCAGAGCCAATATTGAACGTGAAATTGCTGGAATTTCGGCCGATGTATGCGAAAGAGTGGTCGAAAATTAGGTTCAAAGATTGAACTTCGTAAAATGTGCACGCGGTGGTCATGCAAAAGAAATCGAGTTTCATACTTAAATGTATATGTTCAAATTCGTTAGTAAAAAAAAGTTCAAAAGTCGAACAGTTTGTGTTTTATTCAAAAAAAAGTTGAAGTGCGCTCTTATTGAAAAACCCGATAGATCAGGGTCTTTGAGCGTTCCAGCTTTGACCAGACTTGATTTGCTCTACTACATGAGAGGGTGTTCGTCTACCTTTTCTTCGCTGAGGCTATACTGCCTCCTTTTTAAACACAGTCTTGAGTGCCTTAATTACTATGCTCAAAATTAATTTTAAGTAAAAAGCTTTCTAAAACTTATTTAATTGAACTAACTTGCTGGCAGTGTTAAATTAACCCACGATCAAATTCAAACCTCAACTTTACGAGTTTCAAGCAGTGCGGAACACCAGGTAACTAACTCAACAGAATGGATCGGCATTATTGAAGGAGTTTGATCATTTTGGAATGGTCATTTTTATATACCTCTAACTAACCACTTCTAAGGTGTGTAAATGTGGAAGAGTTACGTAGGGTCATCACCAGCTGTAGTACTATTCTCAGTTGATTTTAAAGTCGAAAATAATGTTCAAGGGCGAGACTTTATGTTGACACGGATAACTAATAGTGAAAGCTGATATAGTGAAGAAAGTAGACCCACTGCACAAGAAGTTCTTCAAAATTGCCTTAAGGGACGAAACTATATATTACGATGGTATTTATGATGAGAATATGAATCTAAAACAATTCTTCGGGGACTTCCTGTTTATCTGCTATCATAGTAGCATTTCTCGACGAAGACATCCTGTGAGTAAAGAAGCAAAAACTGATATATTGATGACGATGAGATTAAATTGAACACATCAGTTTAGATAAATCGAATTTGTAACATCACATATGTGTAAAGTGTTGAATCGACGATTTACAATCTATTAGGACAGTTGTGTATATCCAGAACTAGCGCAAATAATGCACAACCTGTACCATTAATCGAAAACGAACGATATAAAACTACTAAACACATTCACTCATCTAACGATATACTCGTATACACTCTCTCATATGGCTATATCCCAAAATGTTAACCATAAAAACCAATTTATTTCGTTCGGTTTTTCTTCTTTTATCATATAGCACAAATGTTGTGGTCACCGCATATATATATATATATATATATATATATATATATATATATATATATATATATATATATATATATATATATATATATATATATATATATATATATATATATATATATATATATATATATATATACACATATAATTGGATGTGCCATATAGAAAATGGATATAAGTTTATCGATTTTCTAGTTTGTGTGTCGTATTTTTCCAATCCACCCCGTAATCATACGCACGCATCTCCCACACCCACTCTAAAACTGGTGCACACAAGGGATCTTGACGATATGAAACGTAAGTTGCTATATATCCAAAGTAGATACAAAAGGAGGGTTTTCGATAGGCATATTAAACAAAAATTTATATAACCATCTAATGAATTGAGCAACAAGTGTTTCTATATGTGTACATATATCGGGTGTATATACATATATGCCATATTACATAAATAGATAGCATAATAGTAGACCCAACAATTGTCTCTCGATACTCGTACAAAGCTTATGACCATTTTTATCTTCATATACGATTTGTCGTTTTTGTATTGTTATAGTATTTATAGAAATTTTACTTGTTTGATCGATCAATATTCAATTTTTCATACAAATTTTCCGATAAAATACGATAACAAGGATACACATGATATAATGATGGTTACATAGATAATTCATGGTAGGAAGAGGTCGTCGATGGATAGAAAGGTTCAGTATTTATTCATTTTTATTTATATTTGTTTCTATTTTGTTTATGTCAATCAATCATCCTATTAATCCTTAATATAATTTAGTTTTAAGTAAAATGACAAAATATATCGTATACTCGTATATCCTCGAAACGAAATGAAAATTAAACATGGCGTAAATTTGATTAAATGATTTATAGTTTAGTTTTGTTTTAATCTGATTTTGTGTTTGTCTTTACAATGTGTCAAACAAAATATGCTATGGGTTTTATGATACTTTTGAAGACACGATAGGTTACCCATCTAATATTTTCAAAGCAGTGCGGAACACTACTATCAAGAAGGGTGCGCTCACTTGAAATTTGAGAATTATTTCGGTATAGCTCTCCTTTGCACAGCATAGAAGTTACTGTCATACATTATCTTGGAAGTATTAGTTTTATGGCGGAGGAAACTATTGGTGACTAAGAAAGAGAATTCCACTCTTGAACAAAAGTGTTCTGAAAAATTGGATTTACAGAATAGGGTACTGTAAAGCCAGCAGTGGATGTTATTTGGACTCGTTGATTTTGAGACCAACGGAAGCTGAACACTGTTCCAGTGGATCATGTATCTCTTTCACTCCTTGCATCTCTTGCATATGCAAATAGTTGTACAAATGCAGATGTATACATATTTGTTTGGTATTCCTAACTATCTAAGCACATATACCATATGCGCTATCGATTGATCAATCATAGGCTTGCTTGAAATCTAGGAATACCTGGGATACATTGCGAGATGTTTCGTAGTACTTGAAAAGAAAAATCCGATTATGCTTGTACCAAATTCTGTTCAATCACGAGTTTTGAAGGAAGAGTCGCCTTTCGGAGAGCCGTCTTAGGCGATGAGGTCGCTGTCGGCGACGATGGCTCCACGGCGTATAGAGCGATCTGTTATCTTATCTTCTAGTTACTTGCATCAGTATGAGGAGCTGACCCGCGATCGAAAACGGAGTCAAATTGTTGACTCGGTACGGGCTAACAATATTCAGTAAAACCCGTCAAAAAAAATAGAACACAATTGTTTTCAAATAACTTCCACTGCTGGCTTTATAGTACCCTATTCTGTAAATGAATTTTTTCAGAACATTATTTTTGATCGATTCCTATCTCATCAATCGAAACTTCCAGTTGATCTGACAAGTATTGGATAGTCTCTGGACTGTAAGCGTAACACTTATCATAAACTGCTTCAAAAAAATTCAAAATGAGCTTTGTTGATAATTTATCGGAAAAAAAAGGTTATTTTATTCTAAGCGCTCAACAACCCAATTATCGGACAAAACCCAATTATCACTAATTGAACTTTGTACGCCTTTAATATCTTTATGTAAAACTCTCACAACAGAACTGCGTGAAATGTTCAACTCTTGAGCACGATGGCGAGTTGATGTTGATGGATACTCAGACACATTTTGAGCAACAACTGCAGTGTCAAACTGCTAGAGTGGTATTAGAGGCGATTGATTTAACACCAATACACATTCTATGGTCTAAAATGAGTGGTTCACCTATACCAATTATAAGAGAAACTGTGCGTATATGAATGAAATGATAACCAGATGAAAGGCAGGAATTGATTGTAGGAAATCTAAAAGAACTCGCTAGATTCTGGAGAATATAAAGACATTCGACAAGTTCTAAAAATTAGTGTCCACTGTTCCTCCTCCAAAAATGGTGGTATGCTTGAATTTTGGAGACACGACAAAAGCTTAATAAATGAGTTATCAGTTAAGAGAGAATTTTACAAAAAACAAAAGAAACACTTTGCTCATTTGGAAGTGGATACATGTTGCATATGAGTGATGATCGAGTGGGATTTTAGAAGAAATCAAGTTTACGGGAGTATGAGAGTTTTTTAAACATCCGACTTTCTTACTGGTTTAGAATTATTTCGATCTTGTCAGGTTGAAGTTAATCTTAAATGGATACCTTCACAAACACAGATCAAAGATAATAAAAGAGCCGGTATATGATTGCTCTTAAATCAAGAGGTAAATGAATCTGATTTTATGTGTGCTAGAGATGTCCTTCGTATGTCCCAGGTGAATCTGTGGAGAAAATAGGAGCGAATTTGTGCAAAAATGTTAACTAAAAGACAAGAAGTTTCAATTCGAGACAACAAAACATATAAATTGGAATATTTGGCTATCATGTAACCCCATCGGTTATACCACACATATTATGAGTGTACACAAACCACCTTCAATGTTAGTTAGGTAGTGTCTCCGTATAGCAGTGCACCTACAAAACATCAATTTCAATAAACAACGACTGGCATTGCAAATAGTAAAGGGTTTAAAAAGTTTGGAATTGAAAAGATCAAATCCATCTTATTTGTATCTATACAACGAATTACTTCCATAGTGTGCTAATGATTTTCAATGGTCCTTCATACTGTGGCAAAAACCCAAACTGCCCATAAAACAAAATCAGTTGAGCAACACTTCATGACTTCCGTTATTACCAGTCGAATCCAAAAAATAATTATTGGCAGCTCACTCGTTTGTTGAACATTGGTTTTAAAGCGATTCGAACTCTTTCAATGTCCACTCGACATATAGCCGATTACTTACCAGTGGAACAATTTATACGAACTCGATGTATTGCAAGTAATTTTGTTATAGTTCTTGAAACAGACATGACGAAAATGAGTCTCTCGATCAGCTGTGATTCGTTTTTGAACTTCGCATCTAGATACAATATACTATTCGGAAATGAAACATTCGGAACTATTGCTGTTACCATCACTTTCATTGGCCATTTTTTATATCCACCAAAGACAATAGTATCAATACGTATCTGTTTGAAGTAGAGGATTCCGATATTCATATGATTGGGTATACCTTCAATTTTTCGTGATCCATTGATCGGTGGTTCAAATGCCATCTCTCGACTAAAGAATCAAGTGTTTGTTCATACCAGGCCAGAAATATTTCGATGGCAGCACTAATTTTTAGGTCCAAGATAAGCTATAGTTCATGTAAGGTAAGAAATATTGTCTGTACGTTGCTGTCAAATAGCACGAAGTTTTTTGGTCTGAATCAACTAGAGTGGTTGCTTTTGCTTAAAGCTTTCTTCGTTCGTCAAACATCCATTGATACCTCTCGGATTATGAAACCTCTATATAGATCTTACCTTTTGAGACAACTAAGCTAGATGTTCGTTGATTGAGGCTAAATAAATCGCAAGGCTGTGATAATATTCATTTTACGATGATCCCTGATGAGTGACGCCATTGAGTGTCCATTTGATCAAAAAGATCAAATCTATCTTCTCGGAAGTAGTACGTATGTTATGTCACAACTGTTCGAGCAGCAATTACAGATATTGACTAGAAATATTATTTCAGAAATTTATTTCTATTGTGGCGTGACGATCATTGTATTTGTAAACAATAGTGAATGGATAGTGAACGCTTATTTAATGTGGCGTTGAACTTTAAAGCACTTAAGACAGTTCATTTAATTATTAACATCTTATGGCATTAAGTCTGCTAATTAATAAAGTAGATGAGAACAACCGGATATCTATCGTCGTCTTATGACAGGTCCAGTCTTAAACCGCTCTAAAAATACGGATATACTTTATTCACTAAGAAAACAGTCTACAAGAAACCGACCACTATTCTGGAACCAAATTGAAGTATTAAATAACACCCTGCAAGTGGTTAATTGGCAATGGAATATTCAAAATCCATAAGTCTAAGCCATAAATATTATATCTCTGGTATTAGAGACCATTGTCACGTAGCAGTTCAATCTTGATGACCAAACACGACAGATGGCTTAAAACATTTCAGTAAAGCTCTAATCGTTCTGTATTGCTATAAAAATTTGCGTGCCAAAATTACACTAACAGGACGACCTTCATATAGTCCTCCTCCTCCTCTGTGGCAAAAAATATTTTATCATTCGTGTCTAAACAAATTATGACATATTACATTTGTTAAATTATTGTGTATACTCAAATCAAATTAATCAGGAAAATCGCAAAAAATACAACTTGGCATCAAATATGGCAACAACAATTCATCGCCAAAACGTTTATACACACAAAAAACACGTACGAAACGATAAAATCTACTTAGTTTGCGCTGCTACATACATACAGTTTGTATATTTTGATATAAAAGGAAAACGTTGTTTTATAGGTGAAGCGAGATAAGAGGAACAGGGGGACGTGGGTTATTATTCAAAATTCCAGATCAAACCAATTAGCATGATGAGAAAAAATTTAGCTCACCCGCACACGCACGCATATCGTATATATACGATTTTAGTGCGTTATCAGCATCACTGCTCGTGCTATATACACAATAAGAAATATGAATTTGGATCATTGGAAGTCGCGCACCTTCGGATTTATATACATATATTTAACAGTACACCGGATATTTTCTTGTTTTATTTTTCTTCTTCATTTTCCGCTTGGCTTGATTAAATTGTGGGTATGCTTTGTTGTTGTTGTACGTTATTTGCATGTAAATTTAAATTTATAGAATAATTTTTTTTTGTTATTTACGAAACATTTCACCTTAGGGATAAATGGATATAGCATACAATTATACAAGAACATATATGTACAACATTAATCACTCAGCATAATGCTAACATATTAAATCCACTGTGGAGTAGTATACCACCAGTAATAATTTTTGGCGTTTTGTTTGATTATAGATGGGATTAACCGGAAAATGTGTTTTTTTGAGTTAGAACTCGTTGGGACTCTCTTCTCATCTTAATGGATAAATACCATTTTAAGAAGAGGTTGGAACCATAAGAAAAACTAGGTAGTCTTAAGTCCCGAAATTTGTTTGTTCTCCGAATGAATTGCTAACAAATTTCAGTAGTCTCAGAAGTTTTTATTTCTCCTTAATAACATAACTCGAATGTTGCATTGTTCAGAACCATCTAAATAAAGTAATCCACCCAGAGTCCTGCGTCTAGTGAAAAGTGAAACTTTGTTTAAGTTTATTGGTATTAACAATGAGTTGTGAACAATACAAAAGAAGAGTCACAATTTTAACTTGATGATAACTTTTTCTAAGGTGTCACCACAATCGTATCACTTAGTCAAAATTATTTCTTCTTGATCTAACACTACTCTTAACCTCTTTACATATGACTCTTTACATATGACTTGCTGTTACTTTCTCGACACCTTGGTCGTCCGGTTTCAATCCCTGTGTAGAATAATTTTTGAAACGAATTTCCAGTTTAAAGGAGCTGCGCAAGTCTCAGTAATCCAGATACAAAATATAATAGTCTCTGCACTTTCTTGTTTCAGTGAAGAAGAGTGACTGATAGATTCGAAAATCCGCATCCTCACTAAAGTTCCTCCATCTTTCTAATTTGTAACTTCCCCATTTAGCTTCCATGAGTCTAATACTATTTTCCACAGTCATGAAGAAAAAAAAATAGTAGACTCATTGAAGCTAAATATCACAACCCATTAAACGTACACTCTCAGTCCGGAAATCTGTTTGTTCTTCTAATGAAGTATCAAAATATCTGGTATCCTCAAATTATCAGTGATGCTATCCCATCTCTTAACGTGCAGATCATCAAAGTGATAGTCAGTTTCTCGTTTCAGAGATAATGACGTCACTCCTAAAAAGGGGCTCAGGTCCCAAAAAGTGGAAGCCGTATTCGAACGGGCTAATTTGTAAGCCAATGTATTTTCTTTGATACCTATTCGACTGGTGTAGACCTATAGTGCAGCCTGGCTCTCAATTAGGATGCAGGTATGATCTCTGCAGTTCATCTCCTTTGCAAAGATTGGTGCTCTCAAAATTGTAGCAATTTTCACCTGAAAAACAGTAGCGTACCTACCAAGAGGGATAGATAATTCGACCTCGGGATTTTGTAGGTCCCGTAGACGTGCTTCGTCACCATAGAGCCAGAGGACAAGTGGGCGGTTATCTGCCGGCTCACCTCACTCGATATTTGAAAATGCCTAGAAACTCGCGATGCACACCTTCTGATCCAAAGATCAAGACACACAGCCATATCAAGAGCTGCAGTAGGAGTGGTGTACATATATAGCTTCTACAATACCCAGACAAACAATTCTTTGAACGCGGTTTTGAGGTATTCATTTATTTCCGCTTGTTGTTCTAGGCCACCAAATAAGTGCGACAACCGAGATTATGGGTCTGATCACCGAAACGTATAGCCAGTACACGCGTTTGGGTTTCAGGCCTCATGATTTACTAAATGAATGTTTTCATTTCCAGTTGAATATTGCATACTTTGTTCCATTTTCTTTTCTATTGTTTTTGCCGTGTAATTTTCTGATATAACCAGATTCCCAGATACTTGACTTTGAAGACTAAAGTTTCCCAAAGTCTCCTACTTACTAACTTGAAGATGTCAGAAAGGTTATTTCTATGGAAATTATCTAAACTGTGGGTTTTCGAGCATTGTCACTTGGCAGTTCTGGCATCTCGGACTCTGTTCTGGTATGGATTTGGTGGTTGATCAAAAACAGGATTAATAGTCTTGGGTTTCAAAGTCAACATTACCAAAAAAAAAAACATTGCGTATCCAGATAAACCTTATGAGTTCAAAACTTAATTCAAATATAATAATGACATTTACTTACTATCAGCCAGAATATTTTATTCCATTAATTAGATAACATACCTGTAAATAAACAACAATATCTTATTAGTTTCTAAAATTCAATTTTTTATTCACCAAATCACTACTCTTTCACCAAATGGCTCGATAAAGTTACGTTTGCGAATGTACTCCAAATCTATTGTTGGACGAAGAAATGCGGTAAAAGTGACAAATGCCTCCTAAGAACATAGTTATCATAATGAGTGTGTAGGAGTCGTGTCATCACGTGAAACGACTTCCAAAGGTACTCTTCACTGTACCATATAGTAGGAAAGAAGAACTGAACGATTTTCGAGTATATCTCAATATTTATGTTTCAATCGACGCATCGGGCTTTATTTAACCCAACAGCAACTTAAGCAATATATTCTATCAACCTGGCGAAAATATCTCCCAACTCAAGTTGTTTCCAACGTTATCTCATTACAGATTTATAAATTCTTTTAGTTAAACCTATATCGATTTTATCTATATCGATTTTATCTAAAAAGTTTTTTAATTAAATATTTAAGTTTTGAAATATTTAAGCTTCTGGAATTTAATTTAAAATCATTTAGAACTATTTGTAGAGTTGACTATATCGAATATTTTTGTTGCTATACCATTGAAAATTTCATCAAGTTCAAGACTGGCATCAAGATATGATAATGTCGCCTGAATTGTATAGTGATCCAGAAGCCTCTGACAGAAGTTTATGTTAAACGAATCTAACAATCAGAAACAAGAACAAGATTATCAACCCAGATAAATGCAAACTTTTCGTTCTTAACGAGGCAGTAAAACAATCTTCACAAAAAGTGATGTATAAGAGTGAGATATTTCCTAATAAGCACTGATCATGTCGCTTGAAACAGGTTACTAAACCATTATCCTCCAAACCGCGCAATTCTAAAATCTAGGAGTGGTTGGTGTACCGATTTTTGGTAGTTGGTATACTGTATTTTTACAAACGGGTAACATCAACAATCTATCGGAAGCTCTTTCGTATTTTGAAGTTGGCATCGAAATTATAAAAAAAACCCTATAGGTTCTCTAGAAAGTTAAGCAGTTTGGAACTATTGCGAGAAAGTTACGGGACTTTTGAATATGGAAAAAAGAATTGATTATGACTAAAACCTGGAGTATTTGAGTTTCATACATGTGGTATCCTAGACTTTGATTTTAACTCATGATCGATTGTCTTCCAAACAAATCAGAAGAACGCCATTAATTTGATTCCATCATCAACATTGTGGTTTCCATATCCACTTTCTTATATTTTGATTTGTTGAAACTTGTGATCTATCCACAACGATATTTTATGTTTAAAACGTTTGTCAATGGAGCTATTTTGAAAGCCTGACGCAATAATGGATATTGTAAGCATCCAGTTTACTGTTAACTGTCAAACTTTCGAAACTAAGCGTCCAAAAATTTGTTTGTTTCGAGTCAAACTTTTTTTTGCTCTAACAGAATTCTCTGCTGGATATATATAACAAGTATGGAGATAATCTATAGGGAAAAGCCTGAGTCGTCTAGTCTACCACAAAACACATTAGGTCCGATAACTTCTTTAATTAGCACATGTGATAGAACACAGTGCTTTTTCGAATGGGCAAGATATTTTCATTTCTGTTGACTGCTAGAGAAACCATGGTAGATTCCAAAACTAAAAATTGTGATAAGTCAACTACTAAAATCAAACTTTTTTCAGGCAACCTGAAGTTCATATATACTCGATCCTTCTGGAGTTTGCGTGTCTCGAAGATGAGCCCAAAAGGAATCCAAGAACTAGTTAAGTCTCAGTATCGTATAAATTTATAAATTCCATTCAAAGGTACAGTGAATCAAGAAGCCAAGCTGACAGCCAAAATATTTTGAAACAGGCACAAAACCCTTCTAGAATATATATGAACATTACTCCTGCCATATATCATTATCATACTTCAATATTTTGCACATTTGGACGCAATTCAAGTAATTGGTTCATCACAGTTCGATATATGGATATACTTCAGGTTATACGAGCATGGCGATTGTGGTTGAAATTTTAACAGTGTTTCTAAGATTGCGTTTCGAGCTTATATTTTTTTTTTAACTCTAATCTGTTTTGGGGCTCAAGGCACTCCCTACTTGTTCGCGGTTCGCTTATTTACGTCCTTACTTTTACGCCATCGCACCCAATTCGAGGACGTATGGCTAAAGGTCCGATTATCCTAACCATCTGCACATTGCATAGCTCCATGACAGCCTATAGTGCTGGCATGGAAGATGGGTCGGCCCATTAGTTCTGCACTCCAACAAGGGGCAATAGTTGTGTTCATTCACATCACAGATCGTTATTTCATGGTGAAAAATAGCTTTTGCCTCCTGCCCCTATCTGGATTCGAACCCAGTACCTGGGCGGTGAGCTTATATTTAAACAATAGCTTCAAAAAAAATTTTTCATTAGCAAATATGACAGAAGGCAGTGCTGTTTCTATTCAGACTATAATATGCGTTTGAATATCTTGATAAGATACAGATGGTTCCTGTTGACTGTCGTCTCCACGTCCAATGAAGCTTTAGATAATATTGTTAATGTATAACCATGGTAATGTATAAAGTATAACCAATTATGTATATTGGTCAATTGTACGAGAAGAACGGCATGAAAGTGGGGGTTTCAGCGTTCCATAGAAAATGGTGTGATACAGCATCAACTCAAGTTACGATACAACTTCTGTTTAAAACGACCGAACATTTTATAATAGAGCATTGATTAGTGTATTCATTAAGCTCGGCTTTATATAGTGACATAACAAACCAAGAAAAATATAAATATTAAATTACAAAATTTCAAAACACCAAAATATGTTAAAACAATGAGTCAATATTTGATTTATCTTTCACTAAACTATTACATTAGTTTTATCACCAGACACACAACAAACCAAACAACCTCAATAGGTTGCCGAAACGTAAATAAATTGGCTTTTTAACTCCCCATCAAAAATCAATTCATTTTATAATGCATATTGCGAAGCTTTCAATTAATTGAAAAACAAGCAAAAATATTTAACCCATCCCAACACCACCCAATGCAGTGTACATATATTATTGTTGTCACACATCACAATACAGCATCACAGGGTTAATATTAACACAAATCGATATCAATAAAAATTCCATACTGTGTAAGTCACACATCTCTCGTTCTTACTATATGCTATATGTGCATGTACATATATGTACAACGATTCACATGTTGAACGATACGATACGGCAGCAAACTCCAAATTAAGTCATTTTTATTTATTTCTAATTAATTATTGTGTAATTCCAGCATCGATGAAAATGAAAAATTAAAATCGAAAATGGAAAAATTGAACATCATTCAATATATAATATGAAAAGATGAACAAGAAGAAATCTAAGTACGAGTAAAACAAATGAAAAAGAAGTTAATTAGTTTTTCCATTTTTTTTGTTTCGACTGTATGAGAGTGAGTGAAAAACCCGATGAAAATACAAATTTATATATAGATTTTCCTTCAAATGGGGAGGATGAGGTGGGGTCGACGATGACGCGAGGCTTTGAATGGTGCGATGTAGTATAGTTTATTATGTCGACAATTACTTGGATTATTTGTTTGTGTATCTGTGTGTGTGTGCACAACACGACAAAAAAAAAGCACAGGAAAAGTGGAATAAAATTTTCATCAATTAAAATAATTGGCATTTATTCAATGTTTTTAATAGTTTTTCGCAATAATAATTTTATGTTTTTCTCACTGTGGGATTGCCATTTGTTTACGGTTTCAAAGTTTCTCAATTTTAATTTAATTTAATATTCGATTGAAGAAAATTTTTATAATCGAGGCGGTTTCAAAATCGAATGAAAATTAAAACAATAAATTTCAAATAATTTTTAATGATGTGCCCGTGATTTTAATTGCGGTTAATTAACACTTTGCACGAATTTAAGAAATCAATACGACATATACAGATACTGGGTACTGACCTAAGTACTTGAAGTTGACTGATCATACCCAAAAAATGAAGAACAGTCTCTGCGGTAAGCAACAAATATTTTGTCTTCTATAGAGAAATCGCTGATCTACTCTGGAACCCACAGGCGGATGTGGAGATATTAAGACCTATATCAAAGACAGAGTGAGTTGTAATCAAAGTTCTTCGAAATCACATACCTAAAAATCATGAGTTAGAAAGTTGACAGAGTTCAATGAGTAAGATGGAAATGGGATTCAAAAATGTAAAGTAAAATGAACTGATATCAGTTCTGAAACATTCTGGTTAAATTAATCAACGAGATAACATCCAACATCTTGCAATCGGAATAAGATAGATTATTGCGAATTATCAGATTCTTTGTCCCGGTCCAATCCAGTTGTAGATAACACCGATTGAACTAATATATCAGCCTATTGTTCATGTTGGACTTTTGCCTATATTCCGATGTTTTATCTATGTCAATCTTTTGTCTACGTCGGTCTTTATGTTTAACTACCAAGAATTGAGCTGTGTTTTTTGTCTGTCGGTTTTTTAACGTGTCGTGAGCATATGGCACAATCTAATATGATTTCCATAAAATTTTCCAAATAGTTGTGAGTTAGTTAGACGTCTTTAGCTTGAGTGGGAATATTCACTTAATGCCAAAGAACTTCGTTTAAAAGTTTGGTGATATCATTGATGACATAAAGAGCAGTAAGATTGTATCGTATAAAAACTTGTTAAGTTTCTTAAGAGTATTTCACTTTTGTACAGTATTTTGACAAAATAAATTGTCTATAAAAACTACTTACAATCCAGTCATATAACTAGAAGAAAAACCAACTGGGATGCCTTAATAAATTAAAGGAAGGTTTCGACTAGTATTCGATCCGTAACCGAATAATAAGTTTGCACAGTTGGATACCTAGCAACAGTTCATAAGTTCTTCTCGTTTTAGTAGGCTTGGTATAGAGTAATACTAATAAACGTAGCCAGTTAACAAAATATAGTGAGCCCAGGAATGGTGAAACTGATTTTGGAAACACTATTGAGCTGCAAAAATCTTTATCGTCCCAGTTCAACATCCCACTACATCGGGAGTGCCTATCGGCATTAACATTGACACAAAACATACCAATTTATCTTACTATACTCTGAGGAGATTATTGCAAATGCAGTAAGGCCAGTTTTCATTATGACCTCTAATTGAATAGTATAGTATAGTAAATCTACTTGTAATATCTACTTGTAATATCTAATTATGAGTGAGTATTGATCAGACCCTTGTCATGTATGGATGGAAGAGTTGGACCTTGACGGATGAGTATGAATGATGGCTTCTAACATTTGAAAAAAGAATCATGCGTGTGATATATGGCCCAAAACGCGACGATAATGGCACATACCGAGTTCGTTTCAACCACGAGATCAGGAATTTAATGCAAATTCCTGATATCGTGCATGAAACCAAAGGACAGCGAGTACGCTGGTTCGGTCACGTTCTGCGTACTGATCCGAATCGAATGATACAGCAATCTTTAAGGGGAGAGCCGCCTTTCAGTAGGCGAAGAGGTCGCTGTCGGCGACGATAGGCGTATAGAGCGATCTGGCATCTTCTGGTTGCTTGGAACAATATGAAGAGCTGGCTCGTGATCAAAACCGATGGAGTCAGATTGTTGAGATGGTACGGGCAAATAATGGCCTGTACGGGCCAATGTAACTGTAAAACTGTGTTCTGACTAGTACAACCTAGTATTGATTTTTTCACTTCACCAGAAACCAACTTTTTTCACCAGAACTTTTGTTCATCTATAAATAAGATGGTTAGACAGTTCAACTCGAATGTTATACCTGAGGATTTAAACACTACAGGGAACATGTGGTGTTTTCAAATACAGTCATAATCTAGCATAATGCAACATAAGTCCGGTAGCATATGCCTGATTAGATTGATTTGAACTTTTCGACCACACTGTCATTAAATAACATCATCATCAGATCGAAACCGGCATAGCGAACCAACATTACAGAATTCAGAAGATGCCCATACACTTTAAAAGAGACAACGTTTTCAACTGCTGGTTGGATCAGCGCCTTAGCAGTCAATTTATGTCACCTCGGAGATAAAGCATAATCTCACATCGCTGTTCACGTTCACAGCCAAGCATCTCAACCGTTTCATATTACCATATCGTAGAGAAACATTAATAATCCAATTTTGACTCAAATCAGACAGATTCAATAATAGTTGAAAGCTCAAAGTAGTTTCAATGGGATAGCGCTAAAACACAAGAATTGGGATATATCAGGACTATAACCTTAAAATATTCAAAGATTCTACGAGATTTGGCAACTGAGTAATAAAGATACTTAACCCTCTGAACATTATTAAGCTTTCGATGAGTTTATAGTTTTAGAAATCAATACTCATAGGGATCCCTCAAACGAGTAATGGCAATCACTCGTGTGAGAGAGTACTGAGATTCAAATATTTTAAATATTCTCTCATATATAATAAAAGTTTTGGAGAGAATATATGAGAGGCCGTCTATAGGCATCATAATTTATATCATCTTTACGTAACCTTCTAAAAAACTGTGCATAATTTTGATCAGATCCGTTGTTATGTATATGAGAGTTGGAGCTTAACAGATGAGTACACAATAAAACGGATCATTATAACAAACATATAGTCAAAAAAAAAGAACTACTGTTCATCTATTAACGAGATGGTTGAACAGTTCGATTTAAATGTTGTACCTGGAAATTTAAACACTACAGGGAACATAATTTACATCATTCACAAGATGCCCATACACTTCGAAAGAAAACGTTTTCAACTGCTGGTTCAACCTCGGAGGGAGTTCAAGCATAACTTCTAATCGCTGTACACGTTCACAGCCAAGCATTTCACACACCTTACATCACCATATCCTACAAACATTATAAACAGCTCACTTCACTCAAATTTTATGATCCTCTGAAAAGTATTCCGATGAATTTATAGTTTAAGAAACAAATAAGCATAAGTAAGTAGTGGCAAGATATTTACGTCAAATACTACAAAAATTTGCACAATGTCGATCACATCCGTTGCCAATACACAAGATATTGCTTAAACATGCGAGAGAAAATTTACGACCCACCTTGGGTTTTTGCAATCTATAGAGATCATGAATTTGGTAACCACCGCATGCACCCACAGATTAAATTTCTGAAACGATATCTGTTGTAACTTTAAACAAATGAACTATATTGCTCTACTCGAACCAAACCGTTTGTGTAACGACATACAATATAATTTAATTAAATGAAGCCCCAAGCTTCCATCTTTTGTTTGTACTGTAAATTCTCGGTACTAAAAACCCAGATTATAGGTATATCCTATTTTATTGAATACATCTATACATCTATTAAAATCATAGCAACTGACAACCTATAGAACAAACACATTTCTCATGAATATAGTATTATCCGTTTCTGCTACCTTAATATTTTGGTTACCTTCTGAAAACAATATTAAATTCATATATAGTGAAAAATAAGATTTCATTTTTCCTTAAACTCTGCCACAAGGTAGACAATTTTCTAAAAATACGATATATACTTGTTTTCATATTATATATATAATATGTTTATGTAAAATGTTTATTATCTCCTTATACAGCTTACAAAATGGGCCAAACAATATTTAACTTCCACACTGTTACCACTGTGTGGGATTAGTGAACCCAACTCGGAAGCGCCACAAGTCAAAATAAAAACATTTCAGCGATAAATTTAACCGAATATCCACTATAGTGTACTAGGCACAAACGTTCGTCACTCAATCTACATGTATAAAGAGTAGACGCAGACAACGATAATGATTATGGTTTTTTCATTTCCTTTCAGACAATTATTTAAGAGTTTTTTCTATCCCTTAAACTATAAACAAACCCATTTCAAAGTTCATTCGGGTTATTTTAAAGAGATACTTATTTATTGAAATCGATTTGAACTCGAATTCTCACATAAATTTTCCCAAACAATTTACTTGTACACACAATTCTATCCCTCGATCTTTATCATCGTCGTCGCATTGTTGTAATATATATTTTTTTTTGTGAAAAATTGTTTGGGAGTTAAAAACAAACGAAAATCATCTAAATTTTCCTTTATTTTTCACATCTCAGATTTCATTACAAATTAACCATCTATATGTTTTCTTATACACACATATTTGTATGTTCAGATCGTCTTATAATAAAAATCTTAATTGTGTAATATAATACTCGTACATGTGTGTTTGAGATATATAATATATATGTTCGCTTTATTCCTTAAACATATACACATCTTGGCCCAAAATACAATTTTGAACAAAAGCTTTTTATTTTCCATTTGGGCTGTGAGCTTTTAACATTTCTATTTTGAAAATTTTTAATTATATATATTTCTTAGAATTTAATCGTTTTCGATTTTTCCATTTTCTTTTTATAAAATATTTATATATATATATATATATATATATATATATATATATATATATATATATATATATATATATATACATACATATATATAAACATATATATAATCAAACCGCCATTATTCTTACAAAACAACCCATTATTTAGAATTCAACAAGAGATCCCTCCCCCATCCACCTTTTTTTTGGGTTTGTGTGTGTCTGAAACTGTACTCATTGTTTTTCAGTCTAAACGAAATTAATTAATCGATATACAGTTTTTCGTTGATTTGAATGAATGGGAAAATCGTTTTCCTACTAGCTGTATTCATATTATAACCAAGGTGATTGGTTGGAAAATTTCATTGTTTTGGTTTTTCATCATCGCACAAACAAACAAACATTACGAAATACGTAATAGATATATATATATACATACATACATACTCACACATCCATGAAAAACAAATGAAAAATAATGAATCATCATGATTTTCATCGTGACTTGTTGTTTTATGATGTTTTTGACAGTTTTACGACTGCGATGAGATGAGTTTCTAGATTTTTGTTTTGTTTTTTTTTTTGTTTGCCAAGTGCTGCGATGCGGTGGATTATGACGTTTTATTTGAGGTTAAATTAATTTTGTCTAGTCAAGATCGATATTGATTTATGGATTTAAAATAAATCAAAAATGATTGTTGTGTAATTTTTCGCAAGGTATATATATATACGTTCGAGTAACAGAGAAGGACTGAGTTCCTTCGCCCAGCCCAACTCTGTTAATTGTCAAATCTCTGTCAAACATGATAATTTACCCAACATTACATGTCGGGTGGTTTGCAGGGTTGAAGCATGTGATGTTCTGAACAGGTGTTGCCAGGACAAAATATTGACCACACTGGATGGTGATTTCCGATTCCTCTTTCTTAAATAGTGAATATGATGAAACCTGTGATGTTTTATAAAACATAAAACTATCTTTCTTGTTAACAGCACAGTATAAGGCCAATATAAAGCCATTAGATAGTAAGTGTGCTAAAAGTGCAACAGACATTTATAAACGCTAATAATGCCAAATGAACATTAATTTCTCCGTTTGCTATTAGATTTAGGACGAAGTGGTATCGAAGTGAAACTACCATACTGAAAACTTGGGTCACCAAGATAAAGTCGCTATTTAAACCATGAACACGATAAATCGAATAATTCAACGGAATTAGATTTTGTCCATACATTAGTTGTTTCTGTGTTGAGATAAAGTTTTGTGTAAACATTGTTGCGAATGTCGTCCTTTTCGTCATAGTATACCTTTATGTCATTTTAAATTTTTTTCTAGTCGGTATTGATTTGGCATTTGACAAGAATGATTTGGCAATGATAACCTAACGATCATTTTCAGTGAGTTAAGGCCAGTATAAAGCCATTAGATAGTAAGCGTTAAAAGTGCAACAAACACTTATAAGACTAATAATGACAAATGTGAAATGAACCCTAATCGCTCCTTCTCCCATTTTCACCGGTTGAGATGTCAGTTAAGGATTGCTGTGTATTATTTTTTGTTCTACGCCTTGAATTTCGTTCGTGTTGTGTTGCTCTTACATTGTGGCGAACATTTGCCCTCTTCAATTGGTGGTTTGCTAAGTTTACTAATATTCATCCTTTCAATACTTGTACCTGTGTGTGCCACGAATACCGAAAACTATCCTGAGTTCTTGTCTAACCTACTTCTACTTGTTACTTAATTTGATTGATCCAGCAAAATCTGTCCTCATTAGTGTAATAACGAATTGACGACATTGGTTCAATCCTGTCGGTCTATTGTCTCTGTTGCTTGTGAACATTTATGTTGCTTGTGATGATTTTCGGGAATGGTAATTAACTTATTTTTTGAGATAAAAGCTTCCTCATCCCCTGTTGAAAATGCACAACCTCGCGAATGAAGTAACCTGCTCAGCCATCATCTACGTGTATATATATGGAAATATGTTACCATGATTGATTTCATTCGTTCTTTTTGTTCCTCTGAGTTTTCATCCGTTGCTGCGGTTTTGACGGATTCCTTAACCATTATATTGTTTCAGGTTTCGATTCTCTTCGTTCATCCAAATTTGCAAAAGATTCATTTCTATAGTCTGTACAAAAATATGCCTCCCTGAGGCTTGTGAATGGTAATTGCTCAATCGGTGTCTTTTGTAAACTATTGGCGTTTGTACATTTGATTTTTCTGAGACGTTCTACCTCTGCCCACTTTGTTAATCACACATTGCTTTATCAGTTCAAAAATGAGTCAAAATTATTTACTGTATATATACTTCCTTTGAAACATCCGATTTTTGATTGAACGATGACCGAAGATATACATTCTAAAAGAGTATAGTTCTTTTAAGATATTGCTGTATCACTCATTCAGGGTATACACCCAACACACGACACAAGGAATTTGCAGTAAACTCTCTTGATCTTGTAATTGTGTAGAACTCGCGGTATAGGCCATCACCCTCGTAGTTTGAGTCATATATCATTGGTTACAGAGACTGATTTTGACATTCGTCTGTAGTGGTTACATATAGGAGCATTGCAATATAAAACGAACCATGGAAACCATACCAACAACTTGTGAACAACTTATATATACATGAGTATTGATTTTGGCCTTTGACAACGATGATTTGGCAATGATTAGTGAACGATCATTTTCAAGGACTTCAGTATCGAGACAAGATTGTGCTGTTCAAGGTTGCAAAACACTAAGCCAGTGTGAACCATAAACACTTCTAGAACGTCAGCGGGGAATGGGGACGCAAATACTGAATGATTCTAGCAATCAATTCCAGTTGTAAAAAAAATAATGAACAACCCAAACCGATATATCACCATATTCCGAACGTCCAAACCATGTAAGTTCAATAGGTTAGAACGGTAAAAATACGGCAGAAAGACATAATTTAATTTCCAAACCACTGACGGAAAATGACGAAGTGAAAAAATAATGAAATGGTTCTGGATGCTCCAATTCCAGCAGGATTAGATAAAAAATATAACGTTTATGCATAACATTCGTACAGCAATTGTTACTATGTGACAATGAACAACAATGATCCAGGTTTACCTGAAGTTTAACACAGTCTAAATTCCAACCTAATAAGGGTAAATATTTTCATGTCGTCAACATACAGCAAACAGCTCGAAAGAACTCACAACATCGTTCATAAATAACATAAACCATAAGGTAACGCATACAACAGATAGGATAACAGCCAGTTACGGCCTAGTTATCGAGCTTTTAGATTAGAATATAGGTATCGCTAAAAGCTTTCGTCGAATCGCGACACATTGCGTAGATCTGTTTCTTAGAACGAACAATGTGGAATAAAACAGAGCAGAAGGTCAGTAACAGTGATCATACCGGTTAGTTATCGCTTCTGAGTTGATACAACATACCAAAGCTTTGAATAGTTTAGAAATGACAGAGAGAATTGCGAGTTCACGATAGATCACAATGTTGTATTTGCTCCCCCATTTAAAAATAGATATGGAATTACTCCTGTTGCACGACTAAAGTTAGAACGCGAGAGAGAAAGAGAGAGAGAGTGAGTTATCTAAACTATTAGCGCAACACTTCAGGAGACCAGATGGAATACTGTCGTGGCTAAATCAAGGTCTTTATCAATTTCTTCCTCATTTTCACGGCCAGTAACAGTGCACCATTGCGAGTCTTATGGAATCGCGTATGTTTACCAAAAAAAAAGCGAATAACTCCTAAATCTTTCACAGTTTCTTTTAAATGTCCCATACGTCGAATTCAAATCAAAAACGTGCGTCTATTAAAAACGCCCGATTTCCGCATAACTATATTTATAGAAAAAGCACCGATTTGTGGGTTGATTATATTTTGAGAAAGCTTTTATACTTCTTAATTAATTATAACGTAACATTTTGTGTTTCGGAGAACAAAAAAAAATTCGGAGAACAATTTAATTGGAAAAACGAAAACAAAAACGATATTTTCTCGTCTGTTGATGAAAAATAAATTTTCATTTGCGAATTTATTAGGTGGATGTTTAATGAATATTTTTTTTTATTTATATTAAATACAATGACATTAATTGATATTAATGAATTACACCGATGAGTTTCACGAATTCGTATATATATGTAGGTGTATGGATGGAGGCGAGTGGAGGAGACGAATAATATTTGCTTTGTTAAGAAATTGGTGAAGCTTATATATGGTATGTATATATGTCTAATAGTAAACATTCGCATATTTACTGTTTATATACAATAAACACATAAATCGTAACTATCGCAGCCCACACGCTCATAAAAAATGATTGCAATGATAAACGACAGATATATCGGAAAAATGAATTATTATGCCATTTAAAATGTGTGTTATTATTGGCAGAATTTTGTTCTGTTCTGTCTATAAATATATACATCCCCCTAGAAACCTATAGTATTGTAGGGTATACGTAAGCTTATCGTATATATACGTTTATTTCCAGATATGATTGATTATGATTGCTGTGTATTATCTGTATTTTGCTTATATCTAAGATAACAACATAAGAAATTGTTTTATATAAATAAATGAGTATCTTGTGTATCATTCTAGATTTGAACAACAACAGCAAATATATTAAATTTACAACGGAAAACATCGAAACGTGGCCATTAAGAAATAACTGATCCCATAAATATTTCATTTCGTATAGTTTTTCGAGATGGAGTGAGTGAGAGAGAGAGGCTTCGCAACGATATTCATTTGTATATGGCAGTCGTCAAGGTATATCATTAATCTGGTCGTCATGTATACCAAAAATATAAACCTAGAAGTTGATTGTTCTCATATATATATAGGCTGCATAGTTCCCAAAATGACACTCTTTTCAATTCCCTCCGGTTCATTTAAATCTATAAATTCTATCTTTAGACGGTCGTTTACATGATGGCCACACTATCATTTCATAAATGTATCCTTCGATTTGTATAGAGGGTGTCCCAATAACTGGATTTGACATATCGGTTATTAAGGCTCTGGCATCACTTATGTCATTCTTTCTTTGGCAGAAACTCATACTGAGTTCTTTGGCAGAAATTCATACTGATTATATCTAGTTGACGAAATGAGTCGGTTAACATTTAAACAAAAATGGGAAATGTTGGAAATTTATTCCACAACAAAAACAATTGATTCGAAATTACAAGAAAATTTCGTACAAAATTTCGTCAAAACACGAAACTCCACACCCAATAGTATCAAGAAATTTGTGCATAAAGTGATTTATACGGACTACAGTCGACAATCCAACACGTTCCCGTGCTCGTCGTGTTCGTTTGGCCGAAAATATTGCCGCGGTGGCATAAAATATGCACCAACAACAAAGAAAACCAATTCGTCATCGTGCATCGGAATTGAACATCAACCGTATATGAAATTCAATTGTTGAAGCCCCATGACCATCCGCTTTGATATCGATTCGCTGTGTGGGCCTGCGATAATCTCGAACTTGATGACGATTTTTCTCAAAAATTCATCTTTTCGGACGAGGCGCATTTCCATCTCGGTGGGTTCGTAAACAAACAAAATAGTCGCATTTGAAGATCGGAAAATCCACAAGGATATGTGGAGAAGCTTATGCATCTACGCATCACTGTTTGGTGCGGTTTGTGGCGTAGCGGCATTATTGGGACCTATTGCTTTGAAAATGTGGCCGGCCCGACGGTTACGGTCAACGGAATCTCAACTACCGCCACATCTTTACATATTTTTTGTGGTGATGTGAATTGGTCGGCATGAAGCTGTGATTTGATGTCTGTGGATTTTTATTTATCGGATGCCGTGAAGAACAAGTGTTATACGGATAATCCACAAACAATTGAGTATTTGAATATTAAAGCAACCATTGCCGTAATATTTCCGCACATAATCCAATATGTGCTAAGAAATTTGGCCGACCGAATGAAGTACGCCAAAGTCAGTCGAGGCTCCTATTTGAATGAAATCATTTTCCATAATTTGGAAATATTTTAAACCGTTTTTGTAATTTGATTTTTAAATATGAACTTCTTACTGGTACATCTTTGATATGCTCATATAGGTTCTTGCGCTTGTTTACACTTCATTATGTTAAATTTACTGTTACCTATTACTATTTATAAGGCTTTACCCCCATTATTCGTTTCCAATGGCATATAGTAAATTAAGATTTACTCACCCGTTTTGGAATGGAACTAATCTAAAGGGTGGTTAAATTTTAAGAGCCGACGTTGTATGGGAACCACACCTAAACGTCAAGTTTTTTTCTGCATTTAATTTGACATTTCATACTAGCTCAATTTGAACCATGGAAAGATACACAATCGAGCAACGCGTTAAAGTTATTCAGGCATATTATGAAAATGGGCGTTCAAATCAAAATGCATATCGTGCACTTCGTGATTTTTTCGGTCAATTTAATCGTCCAAATGGGCGTACAATCGGAAGAATCGTGCAAAAATTTGAGCAAACCGGATCTGTAGGAGATTTTAAAACACCAGTGCATGCTCGTACAGCTCGAACTGCAGAAAATACTGCTGCTGTTCGCGAAAATGTGACTGAAGAGCCGTCCACCTCAACTTGTCGTCGGGCCCAACAATTGCATCTCTCACGCTCGTCGTTGATGAACATTATGCATAAAGAGTAGCATTTACACGCTTATAAGGTTCAATAAACTCAACAAATAAAGCTTCTTGACCATTCTAAACGTCGTCAATGGTCAGAATGGTGACAAGAAATGGCAACAGTGGATGATCAATTTTCGAAGAAAATCATCTTTAGTGATGAGGCACATTTTCACATCACTGGATTGATTGTGATTATCGAAAAACGTATGCACACACAAAGAGTGACTGTTTGGTGCGGTTTATGGGTGGCGACCGTATTTATTCCAAAATGAGGCCGGCCAGGCAGTTACTGTGAATGGTGTTCGCTATGGTGATATGATAGCTTTTTTTTAATGTCCCGAATTGGAAGATATGGATGTGGAAGATATATGGTTTCAACAAGACGGTGCCACTTGCCACACAGCTAACAAAACAATATCGCTTTTGCGCGACAAATTCAATGGCCGTGTTATCTCACGTGGTGGAGATGTCAATTGGCCGCCAAGATCATGTGATTTGACACCGTTGGACTTCTTTCTTTGGGGTTATTCGAAAGAAAAGGTGTACGTCGATAAGCCAGCAACAGTTCAAGAGCTAAAGGTTGAGATAACTCGGTACATTAACGGCATAGAACCGCAATTATGCCGAAGCGTCATCGAAGTATATATAGACTTGTAACTTTCGAGATATATGTATGAAAGAGTGAATACAAAGAGTGATCCAATAGGAGGTACCTTTTCCAATTGGGATTCACGCATGATAATTGTCATGTTGCATATGACATTTGTGTTCGGTATTCATTGACATTTCACCATGAATAGACTTCGCGATAAGAACGTTTACAAATTGTGGAAATTGATTTCAAAAATCAGAGTTTAGTGAAAAATTGTTTTCCTGCTCTTCGACCATTTTATAGTGTTCAACTGAGCGCACTATTCGTGAAACAATCAATAAATTTCGAACCGCCTTTTCATTATTGGATATTCATCACCCGACTAGAGTGCGTACAAGTCGATCTCATGTGAATATTGCTGATGTAGCTGAAAGTGTACGTGAAGACCGCAATCAATCAAGCTTGTACAAGAATTATAACCGGTTGACCTTTAAAGCTCATTTTTAGCTGAATGGATACGCCAACAAACAAAATTGTCGTATTTAGGCTGATGAACCACAAGAACAAACCACAAGAAGATGGTGGCACCATTGAACCGGTATTTCTTTAAAAATACGGAAGGACGGCGTCAATGAATTTTAATTGCCAAAAATTTAAGACATTGGTGTAGCCGACTTGTGTTTTCAATAGGATGGTGCAACGTGATACACAGCAGACCAAACCATCGATTTATTGAAAATTTTAATAAGAACATCATATCAAGAAAAGATGAATTGGTCTCCAAGACCTTGTGATGTTCCAAATCCGAAATACTCCAAAGAGTGCTGGAAAATTGAGCCGATAGACTAGGTCACCTACGAGCCAGTCGTGGATAACATTTTAAGATATTTTTAAACATGAAATGTCATAAACCGAACCGATTGTATATATCTCGATCAGTCGTCAGGGGAATAAAACAAGTCCGCAGGTAAAATAACACAAGCAATTTATTACTTTTAACACAGCTCATTTTAATGAATCTGCTATCCAAACATAACAATCCAAATATCCCAACCTCATCCAAATATAAACCAAAATAATTATTATGGCGCAATGAAATATACACAATACCGATGTAATTGAATATATACGACTTTATGTATGACATATTCCCTACAATTTGTGAACAATTTATGTTGATTTTATATTTTTCATAAAATACAATCATTAGACTACTCGTACATAGACGGTTTAATATTTTATGTTGACAATTCAGGAAACATAAAAAATGATTTTTATTTTAACAAATACGATGTCCATGAGAAGCAGCACAAAAAATCAAATCATATATTGAAAAAGTGATGTGCCCTGGGTTAGGTTAAATCGTGATACTCACATTTTGCTTAAACGTTCCCCTCGAGTAGCGTAACGAAAAAATAAATACGTACAGTGCTAAAAAATGATCCAGCAACGGTGGGATGGTTTGATGTAAATATTGTATCTGTGTGACTTTGACAAATATTTTAAGACAAATTTGTGATGTTAAAAGAATTGTACTTTTTGCGGGAGTTCTTTTAAAGATGATACAACATTGGTTTTAATGTATTAACGGTAATATTGACACTAGCTTAGGTGTGGTGCGATCCAGGGGAAGGAATCGATCCAGATGAAGAAGGCTGAATCATGAGTAAGTAACACTGTGGATCGACTAAAAATCCGTGGCACCTTAATCCAATAATGTCGCATTTGGTCTTCTATCAAGTCGTAAATTCATAAAGTTAGCCTGGGAGGGTAAGGGAGCTTGATAGTGCTCCCTAATGTACTAAGAAGAAGCTAGCTGGAACCCAAGTACTTGATTATATAATAAAGAAGTGTGCCCTGGGTTAAATATAGTACTTAAATTTAGCATGAGAGTTGAATAAATTGGCTAAGACACTAGAGGTTGTTTGAAGCATAAGCCAGTACACCTATGGAATGTGACAAATGAGCTGACTGGAATCTAGTCCTAAGTAAAATACCAAGGTCCAGACAGAATTGGCCATCGAGTTGATTTGAACCATTAGGTCGGAATAAGTGGTTCTACAAATCGATATGACCAAGAGGAGTTTTGATATGTCGTTGGATATTTCACTTCTAGCACAGATGGTCTTTTATGCGTGAACTATTGCTCTTCAATGATAGCAGAAAATCTCAATAACAGAAAGTCTTAAAGGTACGAGTACCTGCGTGGAATTAGTGGGATACTCAGAAACAGAAAATAAGTGGAAAGTTAAATAAATTCTGATGAATTACAAGAATATAATACAATGTTTTAAGAAGATGGACAAATATATTTAAAAGACGAAAAGAACTGAACTTTATCCAATATTAAAATATAATAAGATTTGATAATTAATTTTACAAAGCAGTCTACTTGTTACAAAACAAATATTTTCCAAATAGCAATAGACAAGAATCCCTTAGACATCAACATTCTAACAAAAAATAATATAATAATTCTTGGTATACTTATAGCAAGACTTTAACATTTAAGAGCACCATTGAACGAATCGAAATTTTCTTTTGAATCAACCAACAAGAAGTAATTTTTATTAATACGAAGAAAAAAGCTATCATCTTAACTTTTTTTCAAATCACTAAATAAACAAAAAGCATTTGTAGAACTCGATACAACCAGCCCATCATGAAACTCCTGTAATAAACGCTAGTAATATCCCGGAAGTGAACAGATCATTCCAAATTAGATTTAAAGAACACATTAAAGACATAACCAACAAAGACACAAAATCAAATTATGCATTACACATAAAAAACGAAAAACACAATTACACCGACTTCAACACAAATTTAACCATAATGCACAAATGTAATAAAGGACCAATTTTAGACCGACTAGAAGAACTTGAAATATACACCCACAAAAATAATATAAATATACTGAATGAAAAATTAAACACAAAAACCAACAAAATTTACGACTTAATAATTAATAACAATAGCAATAAAACAATAAATAACTCATAGATAATAGAATATAAGAACATAGTTTAAGAAAAATGTAATTAGTATAAAGTGAACTGATGATGATTAAATATCGAAATCGATCTTCACCAAATAAAATTTTAAAAAAAAAAAAAAAAATCGTTACTATAAGGAAGTTTATACAAAAATAAACAGTTTTTTAAATTTAAAACCAGTGACGAAAGTACACAAAAAGGAAAAAAATGGAAATCCATTTAACCACAAATAGTGAAAAACCAACAAACATTGTGAAACAATACTATTACAAATTACTTAAACTACGAAAAAACAAAGTGAACCTATATTTTAATAAAAAGTGCAAAAAATTAAAAATAACGCCAAAATACATCAAAGTGAATATCAAAGACAAATCTAAAATCGCACAAAAGGCAAAATCTAAGGCAGAACATATATGGTTAACTAAAATCATTAAACAAACATACACAAAAATAAATAATATCACATTACAAGTGTACAACTTACAATTACTTATATCCAAAATATACCACAAATTAGAATATGAATCAATTTTAAATTTTATTAACAAAAAAATAGAAACGGTGATTAAAAAGAAAAGTGTCATAATAAAGAAAAAATTAAACAAATTAAAACAAATCATAAAGCCAAATAAAAATAACCATAATATCAGTGAAATAAATAAAACACAACAATTTAATAAAAGATTTGAAAACCATGCAAACATACAATTCAATAACCAAGAAATTAGTTTATTAGAAAAAGGTTTAAAATATTGTACACATCCAACAAACAAAATCAATGAACAAAATAAACACTTATTACATATTGAAAATGCTATATTAAAAACAAATTTTAATGACCAACAAGAAATAAGAGCAATAATCATCAATGAAATTACAAATAATAACAAAGTTCAAAATAAAAATGTGATAAAAAACAATAAAGACTTTAATATTAACAATGAAATAAAAACAATAAAAACCATTAAAAATAAAATAAAACAAAACAATGCAACAATAACCAAAGCAGATAAAGGAAACACCATAGTTATTATGAAAACAGATGAATATATAAACAAAATAGACCAGTATATAGAAAACAACAACATAGAAAAATTGGAAACTGACCCTACAAGTGAATTCAACAAGAACATCAAACAAATAATCAACAAATCAAACAACGTATTAAGCGACAAGAACATAAGATACAACAAAGTAATTAAACCAGCAGCACCGAGCATAAAAGGATTACCAAAATTACACAAAGAAGGTATGCCAATAAGACCATTAATAAATTTCACAACGGCACCTACTTATAGAATAGCTAGTCATATTAATAAAATGTTAAAACAATATATAAAATTAGACAATAATAACTTTACGTTAAAAAATAACATAGAATTAGTTAACAAAATAGAATCAATAACCATACCACATAACGCATACTTAGCTTCATTTGACATCACCAACATGTACACGAACATACCAATTAGCGAAACAATAGAAATAACAAAAAACCTACTAATAAAAAACGGACTAAAAACAATAGAAATAACAGAAATAATAGAATTAATAACTGAAATAACAAACCAAAATTATTTTACGCACAATAATGAATATTATAAACAAAAAGAAGGTTTACCAATGGGAAGCCCACTATCAGGTACATTAGCCGAAATATACTTGAATGACTTCGAAAACAGATATATAATAAACAATAATAACAAATACCGAAAAAATATCATTTATTGGTACAGATATGTAGACGATATAATAACACTATTCAAAGGAACAAAAAGACAATTAGACAACTTACACCAATACATAAACAGTAGAAAAACAAACATCAAATTTACATTAGAAATAGAAACGAATAAAAAAATCAATTTTTTAGACCTTACAATTACAAATGACAATTCCGAACACAAATTTAAAATATATAGAAAACCTACACAAACTGACCAAACCATACACAACAGTTCACACCATCCATACCAACATAAAATGTCAGCATATAATCATATGATCAACAGACTTAACACCATACCTATGAACAAAATTAATTATGATGAAGAACTAGCAAACATAAAACACATAGCTACAAAAAACGGTTTTTCCACAACGCTAATAGACAAAATTAACAATAAACACATAGCAAAAAAACAACAGAAACTTATGACCACTTTAAATAGCAATGAAATCAATAATAACCAAAAATACATCAGTATAGAATACAATAAAACAACCCACAAATTAATACAAAAAACCTTTAAAAACTTCGGTTACACAGCTGCATATAAAAACAACAACAAATTAGAAACAAAGCTCAAAGATAAAACAAACCAGCAAGAAACGGATACAGGCGTATATAAAATAACTTGTAATGACTGCCCAAAATATTACATTGGACAAACGGGTAGATCATTCCAAATTAGATTTAAAGAACACATTAAAGACATAACCAACAAAGACACAAAATCAAATTATGCATTACACATAAAAAACGAAAAACACAATTACACCGACTTCAACACAAATTTAACCATAATGCACAAATGTAATAAAGGACCAATTTTAGACCGACTAGAAGAACTTGAAATATACACCCACAAAAATAATATAAATATACTGAATGAAAAATTAAACACAAAAACCAACAAAATTTACGACTTAATAATTAATAACAATAGCAATAAAACAATAAATAACTCATAGATAATAGAATATAAGAACATAGTTTAAGAAAAATGTAATTAGTATAAAGTGAACTGATGATGATTAAATATCGAAATCGATCTTCACCAAATAAAATTTTAAAAAAAAAAATCGTTACTATAAGGAAGTTTATACAAAAATAAACAGTTTTTTAAATTTAAAACCAGTGACGAAAGTACACAAAAAGGAAAAAAATGGAAATCCATTTAACCACAAACAAAACACAGAATTTTTTGGAAGCTAATTCTAGAAAGCTTCATCATACGAACCGATTATAACCGATAGTGTCAAAATTGAGAGGTTGAATTTTTAACTGAAGTTAGATATCAGTAATCATCCTACAACATTGATGATAAAAGACTGCTCAACGGTTGATTTTGGTTATGGCATAGGCCTTTGACTTGTACAATATACAGAAATAATACAAAAATGAATTCTATTCTGAACTGCAGACTATTATTGTAGACCCCCCAAGTACGTGTATCTAGACCGGTCTTTACTTACATGGCTATATCATAAGTACATAGCCGGACTGAGAGATTATTGAGGGTCAAATTTGGTTTAATTATTTCGTTATTGACGATTGATAGTAAAGTAAGGTCCAAGCACGGGCCGTTTGCTGGAGACGACATTCCAGACAAATATAAGATTTAGATGGATACCTCCCAAAAACCCCTAAGGACCAATGATTCAAACAGAACCATTCTTCATGATCTCTTTATGAATAGTTTGAATTGTATGTAATTCTTTTGAATTACTAGTCTCCCAATATATATCACAAAGCCAGCATGGTTTAATACCTAAGAAATCAACATCCACCAACTATATTGAGTTCGCTAGCACTACCATCGAAAAAATTGAAAATCATAAGCAAATTGACTGAAGCTTTTGACTATATCAATCATTACAAAGCACTGGCAAGAGTATACAAATTCGGATTCTTACACAATTTGGCTCTATCTTATCTTATAGTTGAACGACCGATCCTTATATACTTGAACGTAAATAAAATATATATTAAAGCTACTTCGAAGGTTGCGGGTACATAGACCTTATGGTGTTAGTTTTATCGAAAATGTCTTCACAAAGCATGAATAATGACTGATCCTCTTTAAGGATCTTGCTGGGTATTCTCACGGGAGATTGTTCTCTGAATGAAAATTTCAGAACAAGACAAAGTGTGAAAAGTGCACGGGAGGAAAAACTGAGACTGTTGAGCACTTTTTGTGCTCCTGTCCTTCATACTCTCCTCATATACTGCACTGCTTTGGAACACGATTCGCATTTGGGGATCAACTGACGACCTTGAAGATACCGAATATCGTCGGCTTCATTCGAAGAACAAATAGATTTCGGTACTCAGACTTTACATATGGTAGGGGATGTCACATTGCGCCAATCGATCCAGAAGTGATGGGAAAAAAATAAATAATAAATTACTTAATCCATTTAAATGTTCAATCTCACCTCGAGCATGCAGTCACTGCTTGGTGTCCCTTTCTACGGTTGCGATATCCGGGAAATTGAAAGTGTAGTTAGACGATCCACCATGAAAAGATGGACGAAAATACATTCAAAATTTACCAAACCATCTCAAGTTGAGTTACTAGAATTCAACACTGTTCAACTAGCGAATCAACATCGGAAGATTACAGCGAATAAGTCGCAACTAGTTGAAGACACTTCTACAGTGACGTATGGAAACATATCGAATATACTTCACCGAAATTTATGCACCCTAGACGGATTCTTATTTTAACCAGTGAAGTCTTAAAGTGATCAAAAGCAAAGGAAACGAGCCGTGCCGTAACAATGTAATGGTTTTGCCTGAAGATTGAATGCCCAATCCCAGATTGTCCCAAAAACTGTACTGGTTACAGCCCTGAACTTATCGAATAGAACTTCGTGGCATATAACAGATGTTATATGGTATTTTCGCAATAACATTTATTAGGTGTGCTACTAACATTAAATTTCTTATCGAACATCTTAAAAATTAAGAAAACTACGTTTCAATAACATTTCATTGTCAATCGATTATACCCAAACTGTATACATATACATACATTTTCCATATTATAAACACTCGGTTAAAACACAAATCCACCTGTTATATTTCCCAATCAAAATATCTAATCTATCACAAAGATCTTTAAGCGGAGCACACAAAAAGAAAACATCTTAATTTAATTTATAAATTTTTAGACATCACTTTTCCAAAAATAAAAACATTTTCTCCCATTTTCTCGATATAATTCAAATATTTTCATCACACTTTGCTGCGATGATAATGTTCGTAAATGAAAATCATGAAAATTTATATTTTTTCATCACTATGAAAATAAAAATAATTAACCAGAACGAAAGGTTTTTATAATATACGAGCGAGGAATGGGAAAGGTATATGCTTCCCATCATTATACACATAAAGCTGAAATGGGGTTGTAATCTCCTAGTAACCCAGTAATGAGTACAACTACAACAACACGATTAAATTAAACAAGTAATAGCGAGTGGCAAATAGTGGTAGGTACATAAAATGTTACACCATCCTCTAACTATAATACCGGGTATATGTACGAGAACGAGAAACGAGAACGAGATTATGAATGAACAATATATACATACAGCCCAGTAATTAGGTTGTAAATTTGTTGACCATTTACACAACGACACGGTCGATTAAAATGTACGAATTAACATGTAATTAATGGCAAAATAAATTACCAATTCAATATGCAATCCGGATGTGATTATTAGCCAACGATATTTATGAACCATTTAATCTCGTATGTTATATACTCGTACTATAAATGCAGCAGGAAAATTTTGAAGTGGGAACTACTCGTATATGGTGTAGATTATATAATTTGATTTTAATTTGTAGCTCGAAAGTGGGCAATTTTACTACCCGTTGAAATATTGTAGAGTTAATTAAATAAAATTGTGTTGGTGAAGGTATCTATGTTTTATAGATATACTTAAACAAGAATTAAGAGTATCTGGGCAACCATAGCGTTCCCTCGGGCCACAAATTCGATGGAAGGGTTAAAACATAATTTCATAGAAATTGGTATATGTACACGAGAAGGTATATAAGTAAAGTTTAAGAAAAATTATGAAATTGTAAGGGTGGTTGTCTTGAAGTACCGATATAGATATATGTTAGCTATATTGTTCTTCCTTTTCCATTTTACTCGAACCATTTAAGCTTTCCATAAAGCGCTTAATATTCCTGACACCACCCCTGCTGAGGTCCATCAGATTATTTAGGTGAGATACTCTCAGATATTTCTTTGTAAAATGACAGTTCCATGAAAGCTCTTATCTTATTTCGCCGAAGCAAAATCACTTGTCCGAATCTTGACTGATTCAGTTTACACCAGATTTGATATTGCGCCATCTATCATTCATAATCTTCTAGATGCTTCCTGAAACAATACCTTGACTCCAGACGTCAGTAGGTGCGCTTATAAGTGCATCATTTAAGTAAAGGAAGTTCTCTCAACCTTCATTATAGACTTGAGATTGGCCTTTATATCTAGAGCAGGCCACCAGATAGTGATCCCATACAAAAATATATGAATGGGTCGAATGACTGATATAGCCAATTTGCCATATATGTGGTTCAAACTATCACCTTTTACCAAAGTCACTGTTACAAAAGTGGACAACCTTTTCAGTATATTAGGGTTGAAAGGGGTTGAATTTTCGATTTTTGAAAGCTTCCTTATATCATAAAAGTGTAGACAGAGTTTGATGAGCAATGCCAAAAATCCTATACAAACGACGCCCAGATCTATGTTAGCCATAGCTTTGAGAAGTGTTTAAACAATTTAAGTGTTTAAATTTTTCGCTCTACCTTCAGTGTCTCATATTTGATTTTAGGTTTGATTTACTAAAACATCTGCAAGACCACAAAATGTTTAATTTTTGGTCATAAACTTCTGTAAACAGATCAGATTGGTTACTCTTATCGAAACCATTCATAGCAATACATCATTGCAACTATTCTAAGCATCTGACGTGGAGAAAACGTACTCTAATAACTTCCAGCTGTTTTGCGTCGAACTATGTAGGCTAATGACAACTCAAACTATGTTGGCCAGATCACACAACCTGATTCAAACACTGATCTACACTTTAATTGTAGATTTTGGGATAATTAATCCACTGTATAACTTGCTTTACTGATATCAGGTTAAGCTCTAAGAGTTTTCGATTTATCAATAAATTCGTGTGTAAATTGACAACTCCTGCATCGTATCAACCAGTCCTGGATAAAGCATCGTCCATAGGCCTAGATTACGGTAGGCAAAAGAATATTAATTGTAGCTTATCTGTTTATCGACACTTACAACTTACAGTTCCATTCAATCTGCTTAAACAGATAAAACAACTTAAAACTGATTTCTCGAGCAAATTGTATTCCAGTAGAATTTTAACCGAATAGAAGTAAATTGTTTCAACAGACTTATTAAGCCTTGTACGGACCATACTTCAAAACTATTTCCAGTTGTCTCGATATGTTTGCCTCCTCCATCAAAATAGGATATTACTCAATGTTCTAAAATGATTGAAAAAATGTGTTTTCAGGTCTGCATTCTAAAGTTAAGTTTATCGACATTGAACAAAAATTTTACTCAACAACTTTTGAGCAGATCTTAGGAATA
This sequence comes from Tipula lateralis, assembly GCA_963932295.1. Classification (NCBI taxonomy): domain Eukaryota; kingdom Metazoa; phylum Arthropoda; class Insecta; order Diptera; family Tipulidae; genus Tipula; species Tipula lateralis. Next base: position 168,956,074 of record OZ010738.1, on the reverse strand, counting down.
TAGGGACTAGCAGATGTCTGGACAACATTATACACACCGCAGACTGAAGCCTCTTAAAAAGTTAACAGAACTATATTATAAGCCATTCGACAACCACCGCAGATAAGCGTTTTTCAAATAGTTAACAGATTTCTCCGCTTATGGGATAATTACGCTAGGCACAGTGATACTGGATTGCCAACACTACATACCGACATTCGGATCAGGAATGATCACTCATATAATCAAAACGATCGTCTCTTGTTTGTTTGTTTTTATCTCTACAATCTGTTTCTGGGCTCGAGGCACTTCCAACTCTTTCGCGTTCGCTTATTTACATCCTTACCTTACGCCATTACAGCGAAATCGAGGACGTACGGCTATAGGTCCGATTTACGTACAACCATCTGCAAATTGCATAGCTCCATGCCAGCCTATAGTACTGACATGGAAGATGGGTTGGCCCATGAATTCTGCACTCCAACAGGGGGTCATAGATGTGTTCATTTACACCAACGATCGTAATCGTATGGTGAAAAATCCCTTTACCATCCTGCCCCTATCGGGATTTGAACCCGGTACCTCCCGCTCCAACTGCCGCAGCTTTAACCACTGTGCCACCTGGGCGGTAACGATCGTCTATATGGAGTACTTGTCCTCTATAACCACAAAATGTGTTCCAGCATATATCATCAGTGCACATATTGTTACTAAGTATGAATGACATGATACGGAAGCTTGCGTGCTTATATGGCTGGGTACTAATCAAAGCAGGACTGACACAAGGGAACTCTTATATCTAAAATGATAAAGCTTCCTGTACCAGACGGGGACCAAATAATGTCCGAAGTGCGGCTCTAGTTCTGATATACATATTTTTAGCCGGCACATGACCTTCAAAAACTACTTTGAGAGTGGGCGAATCAAACTGGCAAATTTTTATAATTCAAAGCAACCAGAGGTAGTCTACACACAGTTATAATCAAGGTAATTTGAGCTTATATAAGGTTATCATAATTTTCGTACTTACATTGTCTTAACGTATATATAATACACATCGAATTCTATTTATCAATATTCAATGCATAAATCTTGACAAAACGATGATTGAATTTGAAATGAGATTTGAGACGTAAAGCAAAACAAAATCGTATAATAAGTAAACATGTACTCTCTTAGAATCCCTATATATTTTGAATGGCTCTCACCCTCTCAATATAATCAAAAGGTTTTTCTTATGGTGCGATGTGCGGGGGCTTGCTCCAATATGATGTATATATAGGTGCAAAATAAACAGAACAAAACAATTTAAATTCATCTCTGGATGTTGTTTATGTTGTTTTTGTTGACAAAAAAGGAAAACAACATACACACATACATACGTGTTGTATAAAACAACCATAAAAAAATAAGAAAAAAAAATATTTTATATTTTCTTTAAGATTAAGAAGACTGGAGTATGGAGACATTAAACGATAATCATGTATTCAAAGTGAATAATACAGTGGATTTATTGATATGACATAAAATGTGTGGAACGTATACGCACACACACACATACCCCCATATATACATACGTATATATCGTAATGGGTTCTACTTCATTGCCATTTTTGATAAGTGGTAATGTGAAAATTTAATGAGGCGGATGGTAATATGGGGGATACATACATATGTGCCTAATGTTTTTGTATATATACCATGTCGTTAGGTATATACGACAAAATTCTTGAAATAATGGACTTTACGTGTGTTTGCGCAAAATTATGGCGGAAGTTTGAGATGAAAAAAAATTTTTTTTTATTTAACTTCGCAACATAATTCACATGTTTCCTATATCGATACATCATAATCATAAATTGCTGTACTGAGTCAATATTACGTAACCTTTAACACCGATGAAAAAAATGTTTCCAATAAGGTGAACGTGAGTCAGGTTTATGACTCATAATAAGATACAGCCTACAAGATAGCGAGAAGTAGGAAATAAGCTACAGGGCTGGGTGAAGAATGTATATTGCAATTGGTCCTTAAGTTGGCGATATTTCTAGAAGTATGTGCCAACTTAAGGATTTTGAACATGTTTCATAATAAACTTTTCAATACTTGCAGGTTCATTAACCAATTTGCTTATACAGATTAAATAACGTATAACCAACAGAAGCCAAGTGTTGACACATAGATGGCGTTACTAGATTTTTTCCATATTATTTTTATACGGTACGTGTATAAAATTGAGAGCAATCTGACTATTGATTCATGAGTTATAGCATTTTGTTGAAGCAATTTTTATTTTTGAAAACAAATGGAAACGTGAATTTCGAATTTTAACAAAGAATTGCTTTTTGTTGAAACAAATTCAGTGAAAACTAAACAATGGCTTGATAAATATTATCCGAATTCTGGTCCATCGAGACAAATGGCAGAGAAGTGGATTTCTGAGTTGTAATGTGGTCGTACCAGCACCATTTTCTCCAGATTTAGCTGCCAGTGACTTTTCCCCGTTTTCAGATCTCAAGTGAATGCCTGCTGGAAAGAAATTTAAGTCCAATGATGAAGTAATCGCTGAAACTGAGGCCTATTTTGACGAGAAAGAGAAGTTGTACTATAAAAGTGGTTGGAAAATCGCTATACTCGTTGTATCGCCCTCGACGGCAACTATGTTGAATATTAAAATCGAGTTTTTTTTGTTTTTTTTGTTGTTGTAGTGTTATCTGTCACTCAGGCTATATATTGGCCAATTGTGACTTCCCACTATATACGGTCGACTTTACGGTCCGACTATAGGTCCGATTTACGTAGAAAACATCTGCACATTGCATAGCTCCATGCCAGCCTATAGTACTGACGTGGAAGATGCGAAGACACACGGATTCTAACCTCAACTCAGATGAGTTCATTCTCAGATAAGTTTATTCTTACCATCGATTGTACCGCCCAGACGAACGATGGTGAAAATCCCTTTTCGCATCCTGCTCTTATCGGGATTCGAACCCGGTACCTCCCGCTCCACGCCACAGTATTTTAACCACTGCGCAACCTGGGCGGTAAAATCGAGTTTTGTCAAAATTTTGTTTTATTCTCACTTATCCTACGGGACTCATTGAATGACCTGAGAAAACCATGATCCTACCGCTGCACATCTTCGAGTTTCTAAGACACCTGAACGTTTACAACGCCAGTTATTAATTACTTTTATCACTTATATATTCCGATCAAATCTATTTAAAAGTTGTCTCGATATGTTTGCCTCCTCCTTCAAAACAAACTTTTCTTCAGTTCTCCGCTCCAAAAACGGAAACGGAAAGTTTTCCGACAATGGACAAATATTTTGTTCAGCAGCTCTTATGAATATAGGGGCTAGCACATGTCTGGACCACAATATACACACCGCAGACTATACGCCTCTGAAATAGTCAACAGAGCTCAACGCTAGGGATAATAATACTAGATTGCTCTACATTTTCAAAAAAGTGAAATCTCTTTAAGCCAACGCCTCATACCGACATTCGAATGATCACTCATATACTAAAAACAATGTGTATGGAGGTGTACCTGTCCACTATAAGCAAAAATGTGAATCCCAGCATATATATCATACACGCAGTACACATATGGTTACTAAGTATGTTAAATCGCAAACGAAAACATTTTTCCAATATTTTTCATCTTCGTTTCACCGTCTTCTGCCTACGTTTTTGCCATTATATTTTTAAATCGTGCACACAAGCAATATGTATGATTATATTTTAACGATGATGAATGGCGCGCCAGTATACATACTGCAAACAACCACATCTCTTCACCCTATAGTGTTTACACATATATATATAACCAATAGTAACAAACGATGAGAGCATATATTATAGAACATTAACACCACATCAACATTTTAATTGGCAGATACTGCATACTTTAAATATTTGAATGCGATTACGAATGAATTTAAATTCTACAATGTTTGGTATATATACGAGTAAGGTGTAGCATGGCAAATATATTTTGGCACATACCTGTATAGTGTGATAATAATTACTATCAGCAATCACGTCATCTGGAAATATATAATAAAAAATATATATAATACTTCCCATTTAGAAAACCCGAAATCAATTTGGTCAACAGAACAAGTCTCATCAGTCAACAGCACAGTTTTAAATTATAAAATGAATTTCTAAAAAATTTATAATCGAGTATTTATATATTGTATATATAATAGCGATTATAAAGCTTCAATGGAATATAAAATCTTATCTTTATTTTTATTAGATTACTCAAATAAAATCGACTGTAAAAGCTTTCGGGATAAAAATAATAAAATAATAAAGTAATGAGAAAAGCTCTTTGAAAGAGAATATTATTTTAATCTCTGATTAAAGCTGAATAGTGCACTTTTATAGCATTAGCACAGATAATATATATACAGATGAACAGACTCATGTATATTCCTATGCATATTCAATAAAACATTATAAGTAGGAGGGGTAACCATGTACATATATCAAACATAGTCAACATAAAAAAAACTTTAAGTATATTGTCTCTTTCACACCTTTGATATTTTAAATATTATAAGCGCATTTTACTATTAATATTCACGGAAGGAGTTCAATGTTTCAAATTGGTTAAACGACGGTGGGTCCCAGCCTACCAGCCTGGATACCTGAAAGGATATACCTGAAATAATTTAATTAAAAATATTATTGAAAATGCAAAGTAGAATGTAGTACAAAAGGAATAAAATCAGTCGCGTACTGCCATCTATACGAAAGAAACTTAAGTATAAGAGAGAAACATAAAGTTAAAGTATAGATGGAGAATGTTTAAATTACTACATGAACATACTTACATATACTGAACAATGAAATCTCAACTTTTTAGAATTTTGCAAAGGTATAGCACATAAATCAAGTTTTGAAGATTACTGGCCGAAACAGATACTTCGACTTCGAGAAACCTCATTAAGTATTCCATTTTCGCGAAGCTTTAGATGCCAACTTCTTCGTTATTTTAGTTTAAAAGATTTTAAATTTTATTTATAATAAGAATCCTTTGATTCTTAGGGGTTTCAAGAGGAACTGTAATTAATAATGCTTTTGGTTTAGTAGATTGACTTTTAAAGTATTGTCTTACTTTGCCCTATTTCAAAGCAATATTCGTCTTTTCATTTACTAGCTTCAAGACGTTTCCGCTTTATTTCGGTACATATGCCTCAGAGTAGAAATTAATTGCATACACACGATTATATTTGTTTGGATTTTCGGATGTCAACCAGCATACATATACACATACCAATTTCTAACTAAACTGGATCAACAGTATCCGATCAAAATCATCGTCTCTAGACCGTTATTTAAAAATAAGCACAATGAAAACCCGAACAAAGATAGTGACGAAAGAACCTCTGGCAAAACCGTTTGAAAACAGATCAAGGCTGCGAAAATGTATTTGCTACGTCAAGAAATAACGACCGAAGTGAAACACAGATCAGTATACCGTACTCGTCACCTAGCACAGTACTATCAACTACAGATAAAATCACGTCCCCTACATTCCAAAACTACATTCCTTTCATGCTCTTCTCGATTCAAGAAATCAATATTCTTTTATAACCGAAACATGTTCTCAATCGCTAGGTCTACATATTTATTTACGATCTAGCATCTAGTTCAGCTGGAAAGAAAAAGAGAAAAAATGATATAACCATTCATTCAAGTGTAGAAGACCATCCCCATTTAAAGTACCACCATTTGGCAATATATTTCATACAGCTGATGTAAAGGAAAATTTCCGAAGACACCAAGCCTTTCGAAAGCTTGGTGTATTGGAAAGCCAGTGCATACACAGGTTTGTGCCACATAAATTACCTACCACACCATGAAGCTTTTTATCACATACAGTCATCAACAAAGTTGCGAGTCGTCTAAATTATTAACGCGTAAAACAATGTTTCACTAAATGATATCCTGCACATTTGTATATGAAATCACAACTTTAAAAAATCCACCACTCCGGGTCAACTCAACATAAGCCCTTTGAGATATCCCCTCCCAATTTGCAGTGTATTAAATTTCATCTGCGCATTGTATAGCCTCATGCCAATCTGTAGTGACTGGAAAATAGTCCAGTCCATTGGAATCTCCAAGATAACAAGGTTCTGTTTTATGCTTCTGAAGATGAAAATCCCCATTTTTTAACCACCTCGTGTCGGGATTCGAACACGGTATCTCCAGCTCCTAAGAAAACATCTTTATTCACTGCGTCATTTGTTCTGTCAAGCTTCATCCCTTTGTATAAAAAACCACTCAATATATTTCCCTAGATACCTTTGTATCTAATATGACAAAGTAAATTAAGTTCGGAAAGTAGAATTGAAACCAAACTTTTCAGTTTATCGGTACCCGTTAGCAAACTATCGGCAAGCTGAAATCAAACACATTGATTTAGTGAAGAAGACAGAACTATAATGAAGCACAAACTTATTTTCTAATCGTAAGAGCATCTTAAGCTGTTCTAGTTATGATAGCTAGTACCTTCCAGTTAGAAGCAGCATACAAGTCAACTGAGGTCCACTAACACAGAGCACTTGATATTCGGAGGGTTAACTTTATCAAACCATCAAATCGACCTTAGTAGATTATCTGAGCAATATAATGTGCCTAAGTTAAGTCATATCTATAGTCTTCAAAAAGTTAATTGCTTGATATGTCATAGTTATAACGGTATAGCTAGCTGCCGTTTGCATATCATAAAATATATACTGCGCCTTAAATTTATATGGTTGGGAAGAATCACTTCTATGGTGGATGAAATACAAATAATCCTCAAAAATCGAAATACGTTTTCGAAATACAGATGTCACAAAAAACATTGCATTTACATAAACTTCTTACCCCCGAGCAACTAACCCGACAATCGATTGCGTGTACAAAAAATCAGAGCTTCTTGATGAATGAACTGACTCATATGCAATGTTCAATTTGGATAAATAAATAATCAACCAAACGTCACTGAACCTCAAGGTTTGCCGATAGGACTATGAAGTTGTAAAAATTATCATTAGAGATTTGGACTAGTTTTGAATGAATGGATACCAATCTTATCGAGGTACTCGGCAGCACTAAATGCATCCCGAAAAGGTCATTGCTTGGTGCGGATTATGGCGATCTCTACAGATCGAGCAACTTGTTTTGGAATAAACCGGATGATATGGATGACGACGCTACGTTCCAAACAGAGGGAAATTATTTGGTTGTTTTTAGCAAAGAGATTGTTGTATGCAAACCCGAGTTATCTTTACACACTGGTTTTCAAGACTCACATTACCTTAAGATACTTTTTTAAGAAGATAGGACAGAGTGTGTTCTCGATTTTTGTTTTTTTTTTTTTAGTCGAATTTGAAGATCAGTTCAGCTGTCGTTCGCCTATACGACTGTAACATCCTGAACAAATATTCAATAATTATTTTTTAACACTTTAGTACCAACAATATTGCCCCAATATTGAACTCGGTAGATGCCTCTTAACTTACGCGCGGGTCTTGAATGAGATGATTGGAAACTGCCTTTAACGACGCATAAGTTAATAAGGTTCTCATGAGCTACCAGGAAAGTATTTGTACAATAGAACATACATAAAGCTCGCACGGTCCGCCTAAGGAAAAGATAATTCGGGAGATGATTTACTCAATCATTCGAGATGCTCGATTTTGGGGACTCGATCTAGTTTTGTCATAAATGCGTTTCGGTGATCAATGTGAAAATTATACTCCAATTAAAAAGTGTATCGTTGCAAAAATCCAAACGACGTAGCAAACCTGCGGATTTACAAATTAGAAACGATGATAAATAGCCAGCAGTCCGGTCAGAAAAATTTGTTTGTTAACTTATAACTTATTGGCTTCATCTCATGAAAGAACTATACGTCATCAAGCTTTGGGTGATCATTTATAGCATTCCTTTCAGCATATGGATTGATATAAATTATAATACATCATTGATGCCTTCGAGATATCAAGCTTGTGATTACAAAAGGTTGGGCACCTATGACCTGAACCATCTGTCAAAACATATTATCCATGATAATAATTTGAGTTGCAATTCACTCATATTTAGACTACAATCTAAGCACACTCCAGCAATTAAAATCGTTTCATGGATCATTATCACACAATGTTCAGACTTAAGCGAATTCGTGATTACACAACTTGAAAAAGATATTAAATCAACTGTACATACATGTACACCCAATAAATGTAAGTAAGTACAAAAGCATAAAGCAAACATAATTTACACTACCGGTAATTAAATTTCCCTTGTATAGCAAACTACCAAACTCGTATTGTAGCAACAATAGAAAGGTTAGATCATTTCATATTCAAATGACGTTACAAGAATATAAAATTTCTTAAATAATTAAACAAATTTACTCTTTCGTAGTAACAAAGAATAAATAAACGGTCGAAAGATGTATTATATATCTATAACATCTTTAAGATGTTTATACGAAAAAAAATGATATCTAATTGTTGCGTCACGAATATTTATTCTAGTAATTAGTAAACCGTGGGTTCAATGAATCTTATACGTATGTAAAGATTACAACTATTTGTAGGTGGGGTGACATATTAATGATTGTGGGTAATCGAATGTATCGTTGGCTAACTCCACCTATATATTTACGACCATATATACCTTGCGCTAATCATTTGAGCGCAAAAACTTCATATCATGAAACATCATTAGGCATTTGATTGATTGGAAATAATTTCTACATTTTTATTCATTTTTAATCGACAATAATGAAATGAAATTAATTAATTGATTGCAGCAATTGAAGTTCAAACAATTGGAAAATTAAACAAAAAATGTACAACTTTCAAATATGTGGAAAAAATAAATTAATTTATATACAAGGGGTTTCGGATGGACGGTTGATTTGGTATATAAAGGGATTGGTTTGCTACACACATATATTCTTATATAGATGAGTAATTAAATCAAAACCAAATGGAGACTTTAACCGAAAATCTCCAAATTGCTAGATTTGATTATGAGGATACATATATCGTGATTGATTGGGAACAAGAGAATCGTAAATTAATTAAACGATTTGTGTGTGAGCATATTCCGAAGATGATATGACGACGAATACATACGTATCCATATACAAGAATTTAACTAATGTTTATCCCTTATCTCTCGAACTATCATAAACAATTTTCAATTTCATTTACTTTTTGTTTTTCACGGAAAATCCATCAATCATTTTTTTTTTGTATATGCTTATGATGCTGATTCTTGTGCCTTGCTCTGAGCGCACAAAAAGAAAATATAATTTTATTAATTTTCTTCAATTCCTCTTCCACCGTTTTGTTTACTCTCTAGATCAGTTTTGTATAGTGTCTCGTAAGTTGAGTGGGAATTGTTTGGGTCGTCAGTAAAAAAAATATCGTAACACAAAAAATTGATTGATTGCCTAAATGAGACAAGTATTTGTTTGTGTCTCTGTACTGCCTCTTTATTGGAACCGAAACACTCCACACTTTTTTGCAATTACCTTTTAACGTAACACATTACGCGGAACTCACATTGAAGACGTACGACTATAAACCTACTATTGCTTTGCTTTGTAACAACCTATAGCATTGATATGGAAGATGCGGATTGGCCCATGGGTTCTGTACGTTATGGCTGCGAAAGAGATTAAAATGAGACTGCCAAATGATTTCATAACTATTTACACAAAAGCATTGTCTTAAGTATCTCATTAAATGGAAAACTTTTGTTGACCAGAAGAAAGTCACATCACCTCAAAATGTGAGGTCAGAAGAAAGTCACATCGCATTACGAAGAGTATTTCCTTACAAACTTCTGTATTTGCGACAGTTGATCTGGATAGTTAGAAAGTAATTGCTGGCCGACTAATTCTGCTCATTTTACTTTTCTTCATCATGAAAATATGTCATGATAAAGTTTCAGGCGGATATATTTTGGTTTGTAATGGCCGTGCCTTAAGAACTTATGATGGAGTGGCATTGCAGTTAACATTATGCAACTAAGAAAGATTGCACTCTATAGATTAGCTAGGTTCAATAGATTGTAGTCGATCTATTTCAAAAGCACGTATAGTTTGCTAGTTGGAAATCTGATGATTTCCAACCGAAAAGGTGGCTCTCCCTTAAATCATAGCTGAACTATTTGCTTCGAATCAAAACGCAGAACTAAACGATCATCATCATGATCAGAACCCTAGGTAAATATTGATACCTAATATCATAGTTAAAATAGGGCAACTAATCTAAACGGGGTGTCTTGGGAAATATATATATATATATATATATATATATATATATATATATATATATATATGTGTATATATATATATATATATATATATATATATATATATATATATATATATATATATATATATATATGTGTATATATATATATATATATATATATATATATATATATATATATATATATATATATATATATATATATGTGTGTATATATATATATATATCACATGATCACTGGATTTTACATAATCTGCCATGGCTCAATTCTTGTGACAATGTGTGCTCGTTAGTGGGAAGTATCTGACACATTGGCAGAAACAAATGTATTTTAAATTGGCCATCAACATCAAGGTAATCAGAACCAATCACGCCATTCTTAATTTAAAATCTTACCGAATCTATCGAAACCTATCGATATATTTTTCACTGTTGAAATGTGTCTGTCAATGTATCAGGTACTTTGCTTAAGTTGTTTGATTTTGTTCAAACATAAACAACGAATCCGATCACCACTTTAAAGTTAAGCTTGTCCTAATTTTCGAGATATTTTGATTTCTGAAGTAGGATACACCATAATATTCTTTCTAACTAACTTCAAACGTGTGGTTACCACTTCGTTATGTTTAGATCCAATGATTTACAGACGAAAGTTGCTTCTCTTTTGGCAACAATGAAATTTTGGCACATAAAAGCAATATCGGACTGTAAAGTATATGTTATAAATTGTGTATTGAACATTAAGTTTAAGGAACACGTAACCTCTATATATTCAACGTAAAACGTTCTTTCACTAAGTATATATTGGTTTCCACACCCACCAAATCTAGAAAGAAAATTTCAACAAATTGGTAATCCCTATTGACTGTTAAATTATTGTTTATTAAACTCCTAAACTTTGAGTTCTGTGCTGTACCAAAACAACACCAACAACAAAAAAACTAAAACTCTTTCCATTCTAGACAATTTTCTATGAAAATCTTATTTTCACCACAAATAAACCAACATGAAAATTATAACTTTATTTCTATACATATATTTCTGATTTTGCTAACAAACAACAACAGCATCCGACCAAAACAAAACAGAAGCACCGGGAGAGATGGAAATCTTAAACGATGATGGTGAAAAACAAGAAAATTCTAATTCAAATATAAGAACAAAAAAGTTTTTTCCGCAAAAAAAAAAAAAGAAAATAACAAATCAACCAAAAAAGCATAGAAAAAATATCGTTTCGAAACTAAAATGAAACGAAAAAAGCCCAAAAGCTATATGAACCAAAAAAACAACCCCCAACCCCCACCCCCATATCAACATCCCACCAATTCCGGATACAAAATGCAAACATGAAAATTCCACCAGATCCATATCATTCGCTTATTATTATTATTATTATTGTTATTACTCGTGTCAATAGATTTTCGTGTTTCTTGCTTTGGTTTTCTGCAAAAGGAAAATTTTTGTACACACACACACATATATGTATGTATGTATGATCTACACCACTGTGCATAAGTTTTTTTTTGTTGAATATGATTTCTTATCTCGCATTTTTATATTTATTTGTAACTTTTGTTGATGTTCGAGAAAGAGAAAAAAAAAATAAAAGTTTCGGAAAATTTAAAATAAACAACAAATTTTATGTAGTAAGAAAATGTGTACATTTCCCAAAAGTCTATTTTCCACTTACACACAATATATGAACAACTTTTTTGTTTTGTTTTCCGAGGAAAATATTTCCCCGGGAAAGGCGGAAAATTTTCATGTTTATTAACCCGTTGTTAAAAAATCAAAAATTTCCTCATGTTTTTCCATTTTCATATCTATCCACCATATACACGTTGTTCAACAGCTAACAGAATATGATAAAGTTTCGTAAACTTTTCGTATCAATATACAGTGCAGTGGTACGTCGACGATAAATTTGATTAGTACAGATAAAATATGAAACCGGTACTGTGGAAATGGAACAAACTATGAAAGCCTATTAGGATACATTTTCATATCACAGCATGGGCAAAGTGTGTAGACATCTCCCTATCCAAAAAAAAAATGATTTACATTTTCTTGTTTACATCAAATAAAGAAAATTTCATATTTGACTATTCCATGGTGCGCGATGGAACGGGAATACAAAGCAAGGCAATAGAGCTTTTTAGTTTTTCCAAAAGATCTGTGTCATGGTGAACGGTTGTCGTGGTGGGAGACGATGATGTTGTGTGTTATTTAATTTGACAAATGTTGATAAATATTATGTATATATTTACAGCCCTCTAGAGATTATTATTTTGTTTCGCGATTTATGAGATTTTAAATTTTATTCGGAAAAAATAAAATTAAATGAAAATTATACATGAGAAAATTCAAGGGCTATATATCAAAGGAATTTTGTTGTTATGGTCGATGAAAAACACAAGCAGTATTTTAATTTCAAAGAATGTTTATTAAAGTAATAAACCTTTTATGTTGATTGAAGTGGAAAGAATTCTTATAATTTTTCGAAATGGAAAAATGGTCTGATTAAATATTAATTATGAAAGCACCAATAAATAATGATTAATGGTGGCACCACAGATCGATCTATGGTAGAAACCCAATTTAGTGGAAAATTTGTGCAGTTATAATGATTGGTGACCTAAACCTATTAAAATACTCAGCGGGCAATTTATATTAAAAACAAACCTCGAAAACTCAAATGCCGCTTTAGGTGTAACTGTGCTTCCATTAAGACGGAAATATAAATGATTAGCTGGACGACGTGAGCATAACAGAGGAACATTAAAACAAAATTAACGACATGGGTGGTTGTGTATCACACTAGGAGCAAAGAGCAACGATATAGATAATTTTGCGAGTGTGCCTCGAATTGCTTAGTTATATTACCTAACCAGTAACGAGAGTGAAGTTTGTCCTAAAGCTGTCCTAACTTTCGATTTTGAGATAAGTAAAAATAGAATATATTCGTTATTATGAACTTACTTTCCTAATATATGTACTTGTACTCTTTATTAAACATATATCCGTTTGAATATAAAGAGGATACGACGCCTAGGTCATCGGTGTTCCATAGTCAAGTACATTTCATATTCAACTTAAAATTCCAATATAAAATTATGAAGTTAATCCAAAAACTATACCCAAGTCGAGACCCATATAAAGTTTGAAACGCAGTGTAAACTGAATGTGTTATTTTTGTTGATAACACCGATTTTTTTTATTGAATGTACAAAATATAAGACGGTCGAGAATTAAAGATTGCTCTTTGTCGAGAATGGGGCAAAATACATACGTGCAGCGTGTGAAGCCTTCTCGCCCAAATTCAATGCTATTATCTGCACTACAGGTGGCTACATCGAACAATAACATATTTTTTGTTAAATTTGAAATGTTTTTACGATATACTGAAGTGCTTCTATTCATAAATAAATCGAAACAGCACTCAAATCCAATCAACACAAGACTTCCCAATTAATGCTTCACAAACTTTTTAAATAACTTAGACTTACCTATTCATAGAGAATATATATATATATATATATATATATATATATATATATATATATATATATATATATATATATATATATATATATATATATATATATATATAAATAATTTACACCATATCATTTGAATAATAATTGAGGGACTACTATCCCCATTTTAACACTAACACTCGCACTCGTATGTGCAATAAAAATAAAACTCAGAAGGGATAAACAACAATTCCTCAATATTTGAAGATGTAACGTGACAGTGATAATAAATATACGCGCTAACTCCAAAAAGGGGCGATATCATTGATTTCAATAAAAATCTTAGGCGATGCTCAATCAACCTGCCGCAGTGATTGACGTATTTTGATGACGTCATTGAACAGTTGAGTAATCGGAAAATGATCAAATCCATCTCATCAAACTTAGTTTTGTTTAGATTGGGATCAGAAGGTCACTAGTCAATATCAATCCATTTGAATATTTAGGGGATACGACCCTTAGTACATCGATGTTTTATTGGCAAGTATACATTTGATATTATTGAGAGCACATTTCGTCTTATCCAAAATATGAGTTTTGACTGGGTATAGCCTCTTAATTAACTATATAATTATTTGAATTGCAACTTCTTTAATTTTAGTTAAGAATTAATCGTAAAATTCGATTTAATTAAGTTTGATTACTTAATTTATCGTTTATTATATAAATACTTTAACGTAAAGAAATATGAGATAATGAAGAATGCGATTGTTGAGCAATCGAATCAAACGTTTTAAGTTCCCAAACCAGGAGAAAAAACAATTAAGATGAGACAGATGCACATATTTATACTCACAGCGAGTTTAAACAACTTAACCCTAAAAAACTACTATAAAAGCACAAAAGCGCCGCCATTGTTAGTAAATGAGGAGTAAACCAATCTTTCGAGAGTTGAAGAAGTGCACGACTGCATATATAACTACACTTTTGTAATAACTAAATATATTGTACCAAGATAACCTCTATAGCTTAAAGCCGTAAGCCCAATCGCTTTTTTTATGTCATCCGGTGTATGTTAATTTTTAGTCAACGGCGAGAATCGAACTCAAGATCACGGCGTGATGAGAAACTCTCTTAACCATTAATCTACTATACCGGGAGCCAAGTAAGGTATACAACTCTAAAATATTAGATGTAGCGAACGGATATTGTATTGGATAGACATGATATATCGGATATCTCGTGACGGATTTTCCAGCATTTTTGCTTTAGAACAAGATATTGGTTACGCACCTGCCAATGAATTTAATCAATTTTGAAACTACTAATAAATATTTTTAAGTACAGACCTTGTGTATCCAGAAGTATAAAAAGTTCTTCTTCAACTTTTGCTTAAAACGTTTTCTGACAATTTTAAACTTTTTAAAAAAGGATTTAAGTATATAGGTTTTAAAAGACCATCTTCTGACAGAGGATTTGTCCAAGAATCAAATAATCCTTGGCTTATCAATCGAACTATAAACTTTAACTCTAACGCATAAATTGTGTGCGCCTAAACTACCACCCCAGAAGTAGCTCGATCGAAAAGATATACGGAAAAAATGTCGTCAACCTGGATGTTGTGGGAATTTTGTCAAATTTTGTACATATGCCAAACTTAATTTTGATTTGTGGTTGGTTCCAAGCAGCATAATAATTCATCAGTGAGATCCAAGATTAAGGCCATCATGTACCTCTCCTGGACAGAAATTGATTAAGTCACTTACAGTCCTCTCACCTTCTCCAGAAGTTATAAAATTTCAGACCTATTCGACTTGTATATTCTTCATAGTGGAGCATTTACTGGAAATATTTTTCGATTTTTATTAATTTCAACAGCCCTTTGATTGTGTAACCAATTGCTCCATAGAAAGAGGATTTTCATCAGGTTACGATTATAGTATATGTCGTATTTACTTGTAGTTAGGTGCATGATTACGCCCACTTAGTGGTTACGCTTGTTGCAGCATGAGTTGAACTTGAACGCATGCTGTATTTTTGGGCGCCTGAAAACGCCAATTTACTAGTTTAGATTTGTTCCAATACTGACCTAAAAGAAATATACCTTCGAATAGATAATCGACCATTATTGAAAAAGAGAGAAAATGCTACTCTGAGAATTCACTTTTGCCGTGTTAGATTAGTTCGAGGGAGGAGGAAAAAAATCCCAATTTCCCAACAAATATTGTACTACAGGTGCCCAACAATTATCGTACTACTGTGGAACAGTTTCAAAAGCCGTTTTCGATGAATCAGATTGTCATGCTGAATCATACGCTACGGATTCACTAAAAACATTAATTCTCTCTGGCGAGGAATTGTGCCAGTAGCAGTAAGCTTGTGGCTAGAAAAATCAATGCCATAAGAATTTCGTCAACGTAAAACAAATATCATAAGAATTTCGTCAACGTAACATCTAATCTTGATTTTTTTCTGAACCATATGTAATAGAAAAGAGACAGGAGATGTGGATGGTCTGTACATTTTTTATTCTATTACATTCTGAAACAGAACTTTATGAATCAGTGGCCATAATCGTTGTTGATTTGGAGGTAGTGTCAACTATGTTTCTATCACTCTTTGTTTTTCAAATCAACGAGAAGGCTGAATCATTCTCTTTAGAGAGAAAATCAGCGTCAATAATTAAATGGTTCACTTTGCTGCTAAACTAAAAACATGAGTAATGCAGCTTTTAGTCTATAGTGTATACCTCAAGCAACGGATGACGAGTATCTCTCGTTTGTGAACGGCTAATTTCGTATAGAACAGCTTATAATGTACGGAATGCATTTTAAGTCATCGTTTTGATCTTGTGTAAACCGAATGGTTCTGTTAGAACGTTTTAGCGAA
Source organism: Tipula lateralis (assembly GCA_963932295.1). NCBI lineage: Eukaryota > Metazoa > Arthropoda > Insecta > Diptera > Tipulidae > Tipula > Tipula lateralis. The sequence goes on along the minus strand of OZ010738.1, from coordinate 168,939,427 downwards.
TTATAGAGATTATTACATAAAATCGGTTTATATTAAGTTCTATTGCGGCCTGACGATCACTATATTAGTAAACAATAAAATAAAACTTCAGCTGCCTACTGGAAAGTGTAATGATTGCACCTGACCTTGGTATGTGACATCTCGACGCATTGAGTTGTATTCTTAATAGCAATACAATAACAGCGAGAGAAAAAATGTCCTTGATATTTAACGATTTACAAAAGGATTATGACTACACACGCTTGATAGTGGCTACAAATCCATCATAACCATTAAAATTCCATCCATATTATATACTTAAAGGACAATACAACTAAAATTAAATTCTTTACCATAAAACTTTAATCCTTAAAGTCACCGAAATCGCCTTGACGTAATTCAACCACAAAATTCGCACAATTCATTAAACAACACCCGAGCCGCCCGTTTCTAAACATACCATACATACTTTAACTAAAAAGAGAGAAATATAACAACCAACCAACCATCACTAAAATACCCCTAATCTAAAATCACAAAAATATGTCTAAATCTAAACTAAATGACAACAGCACAACAAAACACCAACAAAAACAACAAAAAGCTGACTTCTAATCATTTAATTCCATCTTAAAGAACCTAAAAATGAAAAAAAAAAATCTATTATTTCCTTTCTAATCTAAACGATAACATCTTCCGTTTTCTATTGTTGTACACTCTCTTGTATGTATGGATGTATATATATACACGAGATACACATACGTATGTAAGTATATAACCAGAGATACAAAGTACAGTATTGTATGTATATATAAAGAAAATACTCTGTGTCGATGTTCAAAAAGTTAGACAAACAAAACGAAAAGCTCTTAAAAAAGCTTCAACAAAATTATTATGTTTTTTTTTTGTTTAATTAAATTAAGCTAAAGACAACACAAGATAAGAATATCTATAAACCACAAAAAAAACTTTAATTGTTACAATTCTGTATAATCAATTTTTTTTTTCTTCAAGAGCTTTTGGGGCTGTTCAAGTATATACTCGTATGTATATGTAAAGAAGTGTGCGTTTTTGTCAAAAAACAAAAGGATTTGGTTTTTACACGTACGTATTCGACACAAACACAAAAGCTTAAAATTTTGATACTTTTATTGGTTCTGATATAAAAGAATACTATGCTTTGTTGTTTTATTCCATATATTTACCTTTAAAGCTAAATTGGGAGCTTAATACAATATAAAAGTGGAATGTACACACATATATTGTAATGACAATATTTAATTGTTCAAAAGTTGTATTCTCATCCCAGTACGAATTGGTTTCGGGTAAATAATACATTGGCATACGTAGACCGAACTTTAAAGCATCAAACGACTTAACCAACCATTTAGAAAAAGACAGAAATATATAAAAACAAAAAGCTTTTCGTTATACTCGTATATATATATATATGACAAACGAATTCAAAATCTAATACGTGCGAAATGCGTCAAACGTGTGTTATCATTTAATTTAGATAAAAATAACAAAAAACATTTTCACAATTTTCATTTAATGGCGCGCAAGGTAAACGATTTAGAGAGGGGGATGTTAAAATTTCGAATGGGTTTTTAATTGTCCCCAATACCAGCTTATATACACATTTACCTAGGGTATATATAGATACATTTCTAAATTATCAAATATGTATTAGATTATACAACGTGTGTGTGTGAGAGAATCAAGGTGCCAGGTTTATGGTAAAGAAGGGAAAATGGAAAATTTATATGATATGTGTGGAATTTTTTTTTGTTGTCGTATTAATGTGATATATGATGCTTTAATGAATTTCCTTCGGTCCCCTTATTTATAGAGGTTTAGGATTTATGGCTTAAATGAATTATATTGGATTTGTAAAGTTGACTATTTAAGTGGATTAAGAGATTCGTATCCAAGGTGATTTAAGGTAATAAAATAGAATTGTTTGATAAAAATCGTGTGATTAAATATACGAAATTGATTTGATCAATTCACTATCGTTACATGTATCGACCACACTGACAAAACTTCACTATTTTTCGATTGGTTTCGCGTTAAATTTGGGAAAAATGCTAGATAAGAACCAGACATAACGACCGTGTTCGTTAGGAGTTTAACTGTCAGCCATACTTTAGCGCAATTTTTCTTACCCGAATTTGTATACGGACCAACAACTAATCTGGTTAATACTAGTAAAATATAATTATTCCCCATTTTATACTCTTACGGATTCATAAAATTTAAAGCTACTGAAATGTAATTTCCACACAAGGTTTAATTTGGAAGTTTTCGCCCATCTTTGTTTGTTTTCCTTGAATATGTGATGCTTTCTTACATGCTGAACATATTGCAATGGTTCGTGCATACGATAGAGAGTGGTCTAATTCGTTGACATTCATCGACGGTATTTAAAATGAAACAAATGTCACCTTATACAACTATTTAGTTGAAGTTCACCTGGAGCAATTAATTGGAATGATCATTTATTAAGCCTAATTTACTCGATACATGGCGTGAACATTTCTCTGATTTACTTAATGTTCCACATGTATCACAAGCTGTGTTTGAATACCCTCAAATACAGACCGCGGAGATGTTCATTGAGGATCCATCCTATGAGAAATTCACAATGGCCATGCAGAGATTAAAGAAAAATCGTTCACCAGGAGTTGATTGCATTAATTCAGAGCTCTTGATATTCGGAGGGCTATCTTTGTGGAACTGTCTTTTCGATCTTGTTCGATTGGTTTGGCGAAATGAAGATATGCCCGAAGAATGGAAAGTGGCCGCGTTATGCCCAATTTTCAAGAAGGGTGATCGCTTGAAATGTGAGAATTATCGCGGTATAGCTCTCCTTTGCACAGCATATAAGTTACTTTTATACATTATCTTGGGAAGAATTACTCCTCTAGCGGAGGAAATTGTCGGTGATTACCAAGGAGGATTCCGTCCAAATCGGTCAGTCACGGATCAAGTTTTTTCGCTACGGATGATTCTTTCCAAGTACTACGAAACATCTAGGCTTGCTTGAAATCTAGGAATACCTGGTGGATGTACACCAGGTATTCCTAGATTTCAAGCAAGCCTTTGACTCGATCAATCGAGAGAGATTATGGTACGCGCTTAAATATTTAGGAATACTGAAAAAATATGTACATCTGTGTAAAATGAGAGTAACGCAGTCACAATGCTGTGTTAAAGTTGAGAACAGGCTATCGAGAACTTTTGCAATCAATTCCGGTGTTCGACAAGGAGATGCGCTGTCCCCGATACTTTTTAATCTCATGTTGGAATACAACCTTCGTAAAAGTGAACCTCAGGACAATATCTATCAATATATCATTCCGACAATCCAATCAACTTCTTACTTATGCAGATGATATCTGTGTGATTGGTTTAAATGACAACGGAGTGAAAGAGATACTTGATCAACTGGAACAGTGTACAGCTTCCGTTGATCTCAAAATCAACAAATCCAAAACCAAATATCTGATCTCTGAGTTTCGAGATCAAGACTCAATTGATTTCAGCAGTGGTAACCACACGTTTAAAGGAGTGATGAGATTCAAGTATCTTGGATTGCCGCTGGCAATCGAGCTTTGTATCCTCTACGCCCACAGCTGAAATCAAAATATCTTGTCATGTATGGATGTGAGCGTTGGACTTTGACGGATGAGTACGAAAGATGGCTTCTAACATTCGATAGAAGAATCATGCGTGTGATATATGGTCCAAAACGCGACGTCGATGGCACTTAACGAGTTCTTTTCAATCACGAGATCAGGAATTTAATGCAAATTCCTGGTATCGTGCATGAAATTAAAGGACAGCGAATACGCTGGCTCGGACACGTTCAGCGTGCAGATCCGAACCGAATGATACAGCGAACCTTTAAGGGAGAACCGCCTTTCGGTAGGCGAAGAGGTCGCTGTCGGCGACGATGGCTCCACGGCGTAGAGAGCGATCTGGCATCTTCAAACTGTCTACAACGGTTTGAAGAGCTAGCTCGTGATCGAAACCGATGGAGTCAAATTGTTGACACGGTACGGGCCAATAATGACCTGTAAAAACCGCAAAAAAAAATTATTAAGCCTGTTTATTCAAAATAAAGACTCAGTTTAACGCACCACTATACTCACAGGATATAATATGACATCAAATAGTTTAGCAATGGCAACTAACTTGCAACATCATACTGTTAAAAAAACTTTCTCCAAAAGCGATTATATTCTACGTTCGATAGAAATCTTCTTGGCGTCTCTTAAGCTATAAATTTTTCATCGAAGGGAGATAATTCGTAAAATATATCGATCATAACCTACTCACAGATGCGCTTATTTCTAAAACTGAATGTATAGTCTATGCCAAGGAGGACTTTCAGATTATCGCATAAATTACTAACAGCATCTCTAAGACATGAATAAGTAGCTTTAACAGTCGGATGAGGAATTAAAAACACTAATTAGTGCACAAGATGAAAAGTTGGTACTTCAAATTTAAAGTGGAAATAAACACTTCGGCTGGAAAAAACGCGCTTGAGATTTCTCGTCCATGTATTAAAGCATTACTAAAATTAGTCGCAATCAGATATTTACGGCCATGTTTAAATAAAGAATCAACTAAGCAAAATCAATTGCGATACAATGTTGAAATTCGTTTAGAAATCACAACGGATCAAGGCTCACACTCAATTCGCACATTATGCTTTTAAAACTAACAAGGTTTCTTGGATGTCATACCATATGCACAACAGATTATCATCCCCAATCTAAAGGGAAGATAGAGAAAATGTATAGCTTTTAAATCTCCACTAGAGGCAAGCGACCAACTAGGGTTACAAAATATTGTCTGTACTTCTAGTTTTACTTACACGTTACTGTAAAAGATGGTGTCAAACATCCATCTGCTGAGCAAAACTTAAAATGCCTGGACATATGTCTCACCAGCACCTTCCAACCAGTTACCGATCCCAATAATTGTGTAAGTATTCTAGGAAAATAATGCTAAATATTCAGTTAATTTAGCCTCAACAATCCAACCAATCTACTTATGTAACAGGGGTTCTTAAATTAAATGAATATGTGTTTATATAATAGTTGACAAGGTCAAAATTGAGATTATTTCATTATGAAGGCCCACTTAAAGTAAGAATGCGATAACGAAAATGTGTTTTATTGTATATTAAGTCAGTATAAATCGTTACATTAAAAACCGTGTACACTATTCAAAAAGGATGGGACGAGTTAGTTTGGTATCATTTTATGTTGATATTCTGTCTGTTTCTATCTTTAAAATCTATTTTGGGCCTCAAGAGTCATGAAAATCGTTCGCGGTTCGCCTATTTTCGTCTTCTTTGACGCCATTACATATCCAAGTCGAAGGCGTACGGCTAAAGGTCTGATTTACGTAAAACCATCTGCACATTGCAAAGCTCCATGCCAGAATATAGTACTGATATAGAAGTTGGGTTGGTCCTTAAATTCTATACTCCAACAGAGAGTCATAGATATGTTCATTCGCACCACCGATCGTAATCAGATAGTGAAAATTATCCCATTGCGCAAATTGGTAATAATCAAACTCCGTAGTGATCAAAGTGTAAATTTGTTAGTAGAATTCTAGGCCCATTCAAAATTTAGGAAATCTGATACAATTCCAAATCATCAGCATCTGGTTCATAAGTATAGTTGGAAATTTATTTGGTATGAATGTAGTTCGTAGATGGTTTCAAGAATTTAGGTGAATCAGCGGTCATCAATGGAAGATAGTACAGAGGTTTTATCAGTGTTAAGAATTGTTCCTATTTTTCTTACAACAAACAAAACTTCTTAAGAAGGTTATCCTTAGGGTTGTAAGGATAAAATTATGAGTCAACAACAAAATCAGCCACCTTTGACAATTTTATCACATGAATATGAGACTTGACGACAGATCCCAAAACGATACGTTGCTGTAAAGTGCAGATCTTATCGGTAACCTTCGCATTGGTTTCTTATTAACCTCCAAATAAAAAAAACACCATCTATATATATAAAAGAAAGTGATGTTAGTTACTACGCTTATAACTCGAGAACGCCTGGACCGATTTCGGTGATTAGCACCAATTCGGACAGGTCTCCGGCCAAATAAGAAGAATACACAAGAAAATTTTGGAAAATTTCCCAAAAAAAAATTATGAAGAAAATTCATTTTCACATACATTTTTTTTACAACGCTATCTTAACTCAAGAACCCATAAAAACATGATTGTAAATGCTATATTGCCAGTAGATGGCGTTGTATGCACACTTGGCAGATGCAATGACATATGTGACTGGAGTTTTAGTAACATAAATATTGGAATTTTCTTCAGCTTTTATCAGCTTCCGTTATTTATTTAAATTAAATTTGATTTAATACATTATTTTGAAACAGTTTACTGTGAAAATTCCCAGCGAAAGGTGATTTCATAGAGGTGAGTTTAGTTTAATGAAATGCACATTGTAAATGGTATTGCGTGCTCATCGATAATCAACCCAAACGTTCATTTAGGATTGTGCAATTAATTTTTAGGTGGAATACTTTGAAAATTCATTTCATTTCATTCTGATTGATCATTTTGGTGTTAAATTCTATTTTCAAACGGTAAGTTGCCCAGAAAGATGTTTATTTTGTGAGCTTATGACATTTGATATTTTGTGTGTTCGTTTATCAGTGTAATTAACAATGCCAAGAATCAGAAGATCGAATCTTTCGCATCGCACGCGAAATGCAAATAGAGTTCGGAATATTGCCTATCAATTGACGGCGGATGAACAACAAATCGCACGAGAACAGCGCCGTGTTATAGTATGGCCCGACTTCGTGCATCACAAACACAAGAAGAAAGACAGCCGGAAATGAAACGGCGCAGTTGACAATGAGAAATCGTCGGGCAAATGAGACAAATCAACAACGTAATAATCTAAATCAACGTATAAGAAGAAGTGCTTCAAATGTTGATTTGCATCGAGTAGCGTTTCATTACGATTGCAGAATTGACTACAGCTCGCATCCTTCCGTTCAAATTCACCCAATAGAGGTTATGTGCAACCATTGCCGTGCATTGAAGTTCGTTGGAGAAACACCTGGATTGTGCTGTCTCAGTGGAAAGGTTAAATTACCACCATTGCCCTTGCCAACAGAGCTATTGCGTTCTTTGCTTACTGGTGAAACACCAGAATCACGTCATTTTCTGTCGAACGCTCAGAAATACAACGGTTGCTTTCAAATGACTTCATTTGGAGCAGATATCATTCATGAACGCGGATTCAATCCAACATTCAAGGTAATAAATTAACCGATCACTTTCTTTTGATGAACAAAAAATATTTAATCTAATTTCGTCATTGACTCTAAAGATCCAAGGCCAAATTCACCATCGAATTGGATCATTGCTACCAATTGAAGACGCACAACATAAATTCCTTCAAATTTACTTCATGGGCAATGTGGAACATCAACTTGATCAGCGTGAAACAATCAATACGGCAATGAGAAGAGGAATTCTTTTCGATTTGCAGCAGCTGCTTCATGAACATCATGCATTGGTCCAGTTATTCAAAACTGCGTTGGATCGCATGCCAACTGATGACTATAAAGTCGTGATCAGAGCGGATAAACGACCTGCTGGAACGCACGAACGCCAATTCAACGCTCCAACAATAGATGAGGTTGCAGTTGTGATTGTTGGCGAAAACCATAGGAATCACGCGATATTGTGCTCGCACGTCGGGACTCGGGGCAATTGCAACGAATATCCGAAACACATCGTTCATACGATGCATTGCAATACCCACTGATGTTTTGGCAAGGAGACGATGGATATTATATCAACATCAAGATGATAAATCCATCGACCGGTGAGAATAGATTTCATAATAATTTTCATTTCAATATGACACTACTGTCACTGATATCATTTTAGGTGAGGAAACTACCAAGAATGTCAGTGCAATGAATTTTTACGCGTATCGTTTAATGATTCGCCAAAATGTTGACAACTATTTGCTTCGATTTCGCCGATTGTTTCAGCAATTTTGCGTCGATATGTATGCCAAAATAGAAGCGGAGCGCCTCCTTTTTATCAATTTAAATCAAACCAAATTACGTACGGAGCAGTACATTCATTTACGCGATGCAATTAGCACCGAAGGAAATGCATCTGATTTTGGTCGGTTGACCATTTTACCGGCGACGTTCGTTGGCAGTCCACGTCATATGCATGAATATACTCAAGATGCAATGACATATGTACGTCATTACGGCCGTCCAGACCTGTTCATCACCTTCACGTGCAATCCTAAGTGGAAAGAAATTGTTCAACTGCTGCTTCCTGGACAAACATCAAGTGACCGCCACGATATCACCGCACGTGTATTCAGGCAAAAAATCCAATCGCTCATGCACTATATTGTTAAGCATCGTGTCTTTGGGGATACTCGATGTTGGATGTATTCGATTGAATGGCAAAAAAGAGGCTTACCGCATGCGCACATTCTTATTTGGTTAGTCGAAAGAATACAGCCAGACCAAATTGATGACATCATATGTGCTGAGATTCCTGCTCCCGAAACCGATCCAGACCTGCATGATGTCGTAATTACAAACATGATTCATGGACCGTGTGGCACCATTAACCATAATCTCCGTGCATGGTCGACGGCAAGTGTTCCAAACGTTATCCACGAAAATTGACTGCTGATACCATCACTGGCAACGATGGTTATCCACTGTATCGACGTCGATCACCTGATGATGGCGGCAGAATAATCACAGTCAAAGTGAAAAGAAATTATTTCATGGTCGACAACTCTTGGGTTGTTCCGTATTCGCCACTTCTTTCCAAAACATTCAGGGCGCATTGTAACGTGGAGTATTGCCATTCAGTGAAGTCCATCAAGTACATCTGCAAATATGTCACCAAGGGCAGTGACATGGCGGCTTTTGGTCTTGAAGCTCCTGACCCCAATGATGAAATCACGCGCTATCAAATTGGTCGGTACATATGCTGCAATGAGGCGATTTGGCGTATATTCTCATTTCCCATTCATGAACGCTATCCGACTGTTACACATTTGGCAGTGCATCTAGAGAACGGTCAACGAGTTTATTTCACCGCAGCAAATGCCGCTCAACGTGCTCAAAACCCCACAGCGACAACATTGACCAGTTTCTTCTCGATTTGCCAAAGTGATCCGTTTGCACGTGCGTTACTTTACTCAGAGATGCCGCGTTATTACACTTGGAATGCTTCATCGAAGAATTTTCAACGTCGAAAGCAAGGTAATGTAGTTCCTGATCATCCGGATGTGCGTTCTACTGAAGCTCTTGGCCGTATTTATACAGTTCATCCGAAAAATGATGAATGCTTTTACTTACGACTATTACTGGTGAATGTTCGTGGCCCGACATCATTTGAATCACTTCGAACCTCATGCACACATTTTGGTATGGTTAATCGATAAAATACGTCCTGAAGAAACCGACAGTATAATTGCTGTTTATAGTATTGTTACTGCAAATATGATTCATGGCCCATGTGGCAATCTGAATGACATACGGGAAATGTACTAAAAGCTTTCCAAAAAAATTCACTGACGATACGATTACAAATATTGATGGATATCCAATATATCGCCGAAGAAATTGTTTTCTTTCTAAACAATCCCTACAAATAATGTATATGGCAAAACGAAGTTTTTATTAAATGTCCCTGGAGGCCTCGCGCTACGTAGCGGGCGTAGCCAGCTAGTCTTGTATAAATAAAAGAATACATTTTGTAGTGTGTGAAGGTCTGATAATAGAAGATGCCAATAAAAGTTTCAACATATTGTTAGTGAAAGCATCTTGCAAGCTAATTTCTAATGGTTGACATTAATTGACAAAAAAATTATATTGATACTGTCACATACAGAACACTGATTTACATACATTGAGGATCAATCAAATTGCGGTCACGTTACATCTAATTTACGCAATAGATTACGATATACGATACAGTGGTATCAATCAATAAGATTCAATGTGAAACAAATCTAAATTTGACATTTGCTTCTAGTATTTGTGAAATTGTGATACTATAAAGTTTTATTTCCGGGTTGATGACAAAATGCCTATACTGATCCGAACGAAAAACGTACTTACATATAAAGTTCCACACTTATAAAGAATTTGCACATACCTGAAACGATTTAAAAAAAAATATCAAAGATTAGTCAACGAACCATAGAAGCAGACACATTTATTTATTATACATATATAAACATTAGGTCGGTCTCGGCGACGTCTCGATTTCAATAATACAGTAATCTAAATCTTATCATTATAGACATGACGACGACAATATTTTCATATATATATATATATATATATATATATATATATATATATATATATATATATATATATATATATATATATATATATATATATATATATATATATATATATATATATATATATATATATATATATATATATATATATGTACTTTTCCAAGTTTAAACCTATATAATATTGGAATCTCACACAACAATCATGTCATTTATATATACCACACTTGATGTACACATACAACATAAAACATACACATAACTAATGGTAATCACGTCGACCTTCATATACAGTATTTTATAACTATATAACAACGAGGCGATACAACACATGAATAATAATCACTTGAAAAAACAAAAAAACCGAAACCACATTAAAACGCCAACCAAAAAAATATTTCCCTAATCCACCCACATGATGGAAATGTACACATAATTTGCATATATATACGATGATAACACATAATGTCACACAATAAACATATAACACAAATCTCTCAGACCTCATTAACACTCGTGACATTCGTATTAACATGCAAAATTATGACCGTATATAGGTAGGTAGGTCTGATTACTGGACAAGTGTATTGTATACTCGGGATTCGTCCAACATACAGTTTTGATTGAAATGCGCGCGCTCAAACATAAATTCTAAGCTCGTGCTATATATGAGTGTATATACTCGTATAGTTAACGAACTATATAATAGTTTTCGATTAGTTTGTATCGTATGTGACAAAAGAAATAAAAAAATTTTATTAAAATAAATTAACTTTTAAATTATTTATGACATAAAATTATTTAGGGAATTTGCTATAAATAATATGGGATTGTCTGTATGCGTATACATGCGAATTGGGAGTATGCGCCATCAACAAACGAGAGTCAAGTAATAAAGTGATAAGGAATTCAACAATTTATTGCATTTCTATTTTAATTAAAAACTTGAACAATTCGTTTATTAGAAATGGGAAATAGTTTGCTGGTATGTCGCCAACAAGCAATTATGGTAATGATGCCGCCACACACACACAGTCAAAAAAGTGTAACGCATAAAAAACGATTTTAAGTCACACGAAAGGTATGTTAACCCTGACATGTTAAATCTAAGCAATAGTTGGGGACTAATCAAACTTGAATAGAATATCGCGGCATTATTATACAGTGAATCAAAAAAGTACACTAAATAAAAGTGAAAGTGAAGGTATAATGAGTAATAACTAGATATAGGTAACTCCTATATACGACAAAGAGTTGTGCATTGTGAAAAACTGTTTTGAATACAATATATAGTTTTAACCTTTATCCAGTTAAATCGTGAAATTGAGTTTGTGTAAAAATGGCCACCGACTGCAGACTCCAGCACCTCTCGCCATTATTGATGGAATTTTACCACTAAGCTCCAATGCAAGGAAGTAGTTAGAATTTTAACTCGTTGAATTTGACCATTGCAATAAAGGTCGAATCTCTTCATTTGACTGTTCCATCATCTCAGTGGTGCAGTTAAAATTTTTATCGTGTCCAAATTTTTAGGCAATCTATGAGATATAGAAGTTTCCAAATGACGGTATTATCTACTACAATGGGCGGCATGAAAGCTCATCCTATACGTTTTGACAGCTCATGTTGAATGACAATGAATAAAGCGAGGAGTTCACTATTGAGAACTACCATTTATACATCAGGTTGGGCACTTCTGTTAAGGTAAGCGATAGGACTTGTTGAATAATATCTCGCACACATGAACAAACCATTGATTCATGTTCATCATCGAATACATAATAACGACATTATATAATTATATCAGAACACGTATATGATCTACAAATTTTATAATATCAGTGTATTACTCTCCTTAATATATAGTGACAAGAAGCTTTATTTTAGCCACCTGAATAATAAACTCCTTGATATTGGTGTTTACAATTCCAAACATGCTTAATGCCTATAAGTGGTGGATTTACTGGGTAAGCCTAGAGGTAGGTTCAAAAATCTAGAGAACTCAAAAATATTTGAGAGATGGTGAAATCCGCAAACAGTGAATTATAATGATCTGCAAATAGGAATTGCCCAGCGCACGTTATCTACCATGCTCAAGTCATCCGTTAAACTAAGTCAATAATAAAGCAGCTGAGTCTTGCTCTTTCTTACGCAACGAACTAGTTTGAATTTGATCAAAGGTTGTAAACTTTTTTTGGTTGTCAACACCTATCACACCAAAAATTATTAAAAAGCGTTAGGGACACAAAGTTCTGAAACAGTTGATGACAATTTTGACAAAGAAGGAAAGTTATTGCTCTGTAAGAAATGTCCTGGATGAATAGAAAAATCTTTATCCAAAACCGAAGCAAAATCATTATAGAGAAATATGGAAATTTATTATTACTATTAAACCCCTCCAGGCCAAACATTGTATATATTAATGCTTGTTAAAATGTTGGGTTTACTAATATAATTTAAGTTGAAACTCTAACAGACTTCATTTGAGCTTCTGCTTGAAGCATTACGGCTCAATGATAAACTGACGGAATCACAAGGTTCAATGCAATATCGAATGTGACAGTTGTCCAGTTCAAGAGTATAGGAAACTCGTGACGAGTTAATCTCCATGTACACAAAGATTGAAAATATTATTGACATTATAATGTTGAAAGATCGTTCAGTGATTAAAGGAACAGCACGCCAGACATCAACCATAATATTTAATTCACGCTCTGGAAAGGAACTCCAAACACCAATTTCAATGAAAAAGTTAACGAACTTTCTTATAATTTCCACATATTAAGTTGCTAGATGAAAATTGAACAAAAATCGATGAGAAGAAAGTGAAAGCGTTTGCTTTGCATAAATATAAAGAGAGTGTGTCTCCGCAGGAAGTACCTAAAAGCGATTACAGACTATTTAAATTGCTTCTTATGACAACTTGTGGTTCCGGAACCATTATGGAACCAAATAGAGCATTTCATGAAAATTTCTAGCGTTTTAACAGCGATTTTGACACCGGTGCCTAGTTCAAGGACCAAGATTAGACTAAGATTCACGCCAAACTCAAGAAGAATTGCTCTAAAGACAAAAACGGAGGAATTTTTGGCATCGAATCCTGAGCAGAAAGTCGTGAGATAAACCCGGTCATACATAAACGGCCACAAACCGATTATTCAAAGCAATAAACGAATGCTGTGTATCTTGTGAGATCAGGTTAGGGTGATCTGCTAGAGCTACTCCAGCCTAACGAAACAATCACTTGAAAAGATTATTAATAGCAATTGAGTCAATTAAGCCGCGAACATTTAAGCTACAACGTCTACAATATGCCAAAAGTTTGACAAATGTATAATATATTTACACACGACAAAATGGGATGTCTTACCCTATCCTCTTTATTTACGATATATTGTTCTAGAAAGTTTCTCGACTCGAAACAAATATACTACCGGCAAAAAGCGAAAAAGTCGTAGCTAACGATGCACAATACTTTGACTAAAATACATTGTAGATATTTCTCTGTCTAAATAAAGCTTCGATTGAAAAAACAAAGTTAAATATTGGTTTGGTTGCTATTTAGTAAAGCCAACCAAATTGCGCAGAGGATTAAATTGCGGCAGATGGAGTCACAAGTACCGAGTTCGAACCCCGTAATTGAGACTGGATTTACATCACTCATTTACGATACTATAGGTCAATACTTTAGGATATCATAAAGGCAATGTCCAGATGTCTTTGCAAATCGGGCCTAAATCTAAACATCCTAAATTAGGACTCGACGTTGAGTAGGGCATTAAATAGAGTACTATAATGAAGCAAACTGCATGGTATTAAATTAACTTCGGGCATGTATATATAGTTAAACGATAATAGTTCTGGACCACACCATATGGCTCATATTCCATGCAAATATAAATTACATACGTGCACTCAGAATCAATTGGTACGTCTCCACTTATAATTCTCAGTAATTCGTTCAATTTATTATCGGAGCTCCATCGTTCCGGTTTTCTTATATTTATTATTAAGATGAAAGATAAATAAGATGGAAAATTAACTTTATTTTATTTCTAAATTATTGATTTCAAGTATGTATTCTCAATTCCTATACTCGGTGAGTTTATTTATTTCTTCGTCTTTGGCGTTTTCTTAACTTTTTTTAATTCAATAAAATCTTTTTTTATATAAACGTATATACATCTATATGTATTCATGATGATTATGTTTATGTTGTTATAACACAGTTCGAGAGTGATTTATGAGAAAATAAAATTATTTTTATATTCGTTCGTGTGTCTCTACGGGAGACATTAATTTGTAGAAAGAACCTTCTTAAAGATTTTTTATATTTTCTTTATTTTGCCTAATTGAAAAGTATATGGTATAAAATTAAATCTTAGAGGTAAGACCAAAATTTCGGTAATGGAAAAGTTAGCCCAAAATTGAACACACCTATATATACAAGTATATAATCTGCTTCAAAATCGATTTTATCTATATATAATTCTAGAATTTGAGTAGCACAATGATCCCACCTCAAAATACAGAACCCCTATAATTCTCAACAGACAATATATTAGATTAAAACGCCTACCCGAGTCCGCAAACACTCCTTGAGACAAAGGACGAAATATGAAAAGCAGGTCAATTTTGTACTAATCTCATAGCATAATCTCCACTTCTCTATATAGCCTATAATTTCTAATGTTTGTTGTATGCCTCAACAATTTATTGTGAAAATCGAAAATACAATTTTCCAACCTAATATAGGGGATGAACGAGACTGGTTGAAATAAATCGAATATTTATTAAAAAATATTTTGCACAATCATGGCAACGATTATTATTATCAGATTTAGCTTCTTATTCAATCCATTCTTCAAGACACACGAAAAAGGCTCACCACAAACTACCTAGCATCACTTGTGTCTTTCATGCTCCATTTTGGGCGTGTCTAATTTATCGCCATAATCTACCAGATCCCACTTTCACATCGTTTAAGAATTGTAAAACTGTAGAGTAAAACCTAGCACGAACTTGAGCAAATTTTTCGAAGAATTAATTTTTCAAAGAAATTTTTGGTTTTTTTTTATTACAGGTACTCTAGCAAAGCTTGGAAGGGGTTTCTTTATCAATACTATCCAGCATCTTATTTCTTTCTAATTTAATAGTTTGTGTGTGGCAAGCCGATATAAATTTGTGAGGTTGGTCTTTGAGCTAACACAGTTTGCATACGAAATCACTTTTGATACCCATGTCAACCTTCTCCAGTCTCTCCTACACATTTGTGATACGAATATGGATATAAAACCAATATTGAAACGCGCGTTCCAAATTTTTTCTGATTGATATCTCAATTTCGGATATGTTTTTCATGCTGAAACATAAAAAATCATATCAAGCTTTATACACAGCGCTACAATAGTATAGTAATAAAAAATAATAATAGTGACGAAGAAAAGCAGATCGAAATTAAATTGACATTCGTAAAATTTTATGTATGTATGGATGTGTATGTGGAAAATTTTTAGTGGAATTTGGAAATAAACGTTTCCAAATAATAATAAAAAAAAACTCAAAATCGAACGTATATTGAATATGTATATGCTGCTCATCATTCTATACAACATATATAGATATTTTGGAACATAACATACATATGCGATGTTACACATATATATACACATACATACATTCTATAATGTAATCAAGATAGACATAGATTGTATTTTCCATTTTACTATTTTTGTGCCATTATAAATTTTTTTTGGTTATTGTTGCTGGATCACTTGCTGTTGGCTTTGTGTATAATAAATTTATTGTTCGGATTTTTTGTGATCCTTTTGATGTCGAAAATTAATGAAAAACATTTGTTTTTAATTTAATTTTAGGGTAAATTAAAATTTATTTTAGCTTTTCCAATTTTTGTATTTATGTGTATGTATGTATATACAATTTGTGTCACATTCGAAATGGGAAAATCTAAAAGCAACCCCAATATGATCAAAGTATTTAGCGAGGCAAAAATGTAGGAGTATTTCTAGCTATTTGTTCGAAACACTAACCATCATCACTTAACACACTTAAGGAGATAGTGAGAGTTTTTTAGTTTACAAACAAGCTTGCAATATAGGGTAGTAAGATAGGTAAGAGCAACCAAAACTATTTGTTTCTAGGATAAATTAGATCCTTCTCTTCCACCCAAGGTTTTTTGGCAAAATGTTCCAAATTTAGGTCTAAGCAGGTGTAAAAATCATGGTATAGTAGATTTCAAAGCTGACGATATTAATTCTTATTTTATTAGTTTGATTCCAACTTTTGATAATCCTATTGTTGATCTTATATCTGAAGAGTGTTCTAATTCTTTTTCATTTTCTAATATTTCCTTTGAAAAGTTACAGTCTGCTATTTGGAAAGTTAAATCAGAATCTTCTGGTCTTGAAAGGGTTGTTTTGAAATTGGGGAAAATAATTTTTCCTGTAGTTTCAAATTTTTAATTTTTATAACCTTTTCTTCGTTTCCAGAGCAATGGAAACTCAGTAAAATAATTCCAATTCTAAATCCAACAAACATATTTAAACTCAAATTACATATAAAATGATTTCCCAATTCCCTATTTCCCGGGAATTGCCAGAATAGGGCCACTCTGGCATACTGAGGTAAAATGCTAGTGTTAAATTGGAAATAATTTTCCCTTCCAATTTTGGTATGGAAAAATTATTTCCAATTTATAAATATTTACATCGAACTTTTTTCGTCAGAAAGCCGTATTAATAAATACTTAAGTAGCCTGTCTGGCGAAAAAGATACCGAGTACTCTCTTTGGAAAGCAACAAATATGTTAAAACGACCTAAACTTCAAATGCCTCCAGTTAGAAACGATGATGGAATTTGGGCTATAAGCGCAAAGCAGAAAGTAAAATTGTTTGCAACTCATTTTGAAAACACGTTCCAGGCTCTACCTAGACAAACAGTAGGTGAAAACATACCACCAGTACATAAAGTGGACAACTATAATATAACTGCTGTCACAGTGCAAGAATTAAAAGAGAAATCAAAACTAACCTAAATGCAAAAAAATCTCCAGGATATGACTTAATTACAGGACAAATAATAAAAGCCCTACCTGAAAAAGGAATACGCAAGCTACTTCAAATAATTAATGCAGTATTCAGACTTAAACACGTTCCAAATCAATGGAAAGTCGCTGAAGTAATCATGTTACCCAAACCAAACAAACCATCAAATGACAAAAATTCGTATAAACCGATTTCCTTACTTCTAATAATTTTTTCCAATAAAATATTCGAGAAATTTCTGCTTAAGCGACTCAAACCAATAATTGTAGACAGAAATCTTATTCCACCTCATCAATTTGGCTTTAGAGAAAATCATTCAACAATCGAGCAAGTGCATCGGATTACAAACATAATTGAAGATGTACTTGAAAAAAAGAAAGTTTGTTCTAGTATTTTTTTGGATGTAGCACAAGCTTTCGATAAAGTTTGGCATAAAGACTACAAATTAAAACGAGATTTACCAAAGCAATTCTATGAAATACTTAAATTTTACATAGCTAACCGGCATTTTCGTGTTAAACTAGATGGCGAATACTCGGAAATGAAGAAAATATCAGGCAGGAGTACCACAAGGTACCGTTCTGGGACCAACTTTATATGTACTATATACCTCTGATCTGCCAACGATAGAAGAGACAACTATAGCAACGTTTGCAGATGACACAGCCATATTAGCAGTTGCTGATAACATAGAAGAATCCACAAGCAAATTGCAAAGAGCGACTAATATGGTTAACACTTGGACGAAAAGGTGGCGAATAAAACTGAATGAAGCAAAATCTGTTCATGTAAATTTCACCAATAAAAAGGTTGATTGGATACCAGTAGAACTAAACTCCCAGCAAATTCCATATGCAAACAAAGCAAAATACCAATAGGCATGACTCTTGACGCGAAACTAGCATGTGAAAAAGAAAAAAGAAGAATTAAATATTAGATACGGAAAGATGAATTGGCTCTTAGGGAGAAGTTCTGAGCTTACTTTACATAATAAATTGCTACTGTACCGGCAAATTCTTAAGCCTGTATTGACTTACGGTATTCAGCTCTGGGGCTGTACAAAGCAAACAAACGTCAATATCATCCAGTCATTCCAAAGCAAAGTCCTACGTGGAATAGTAAATGTACGTGAGAAATGACAACATCCATAGAGATTTGAAGATGGATTTCGTTAGCGTAGAAATAAATAAATACGCAAGACAACACATGCAACGGATTAGTCAACATAAAAATGCTGAAATTCGCCGAATGTTGGATGACATAAATCCAGTAAGAAGGCTGCAAAGGAAGAAACCACTTGATCTACTAGATCCAACCTGGATCGGCTAAAAAATATAATAAAATTATGTAAAAGGTACTAGCCTAAGTGCTAGAACCCTTGAATCGTGAATTTAAATAATAATGCAAGATAAATTACTAGATGATTTGTAAATAAGTTGTAAAAAAAAAAAAATCTCTGGGAATAGGAAATTAAGGAAAGATTTTATATGTAATTTATCCCAATTATCCCAGTTTAGACCTGTCCAGAAAATATGTCTATTTAAAAAAGATGTTTTAATGCTTCCACTCGTTTTATTTTCGGAACTAGGAAATTTGACCATATTTCACCCTATAATAGGCTTGTTCTTGGTTGTATTTTGTTTTTATGAGTTTCAGATTTGCGCTTTTATTAGGAAGCTACTCAAAATTAAATAACCAATTTATTTATTAAAATTCGTCATTTTTTGTTACAGGTAGTTATAATTCTGTTCCATTCAGTATTAGAAGTTTGAGATCTGCCGATACGTTAAACTCAAAATTTTTTGAATGGCGTGCTAGAATGACAATATACTTAGTTCAAAGTTTTTTTAATATTGCCCGATCCATGCCGCTTATCCCATTTTAAATGAGCTGGTACTCAAAATGGGATGTGTGTGTAAAAATTTAAGAGGTTTTTCTAGCCTAATGGAAGTAATAATTTTTTACATGTTGCCCTTTACTGCGTCCTTCTTAATCAAAATGAAGGATATTCATTATAAGCAATATAGAAATAAACAAATAAACACTTTTTTGTAAATTTGATTTAATTTTGATTATTATTTAATCAATTAGAAAAGAGTCCTTCAACCCAGATGCGCACTTCGAGAAATCTATTTTGTAAATGTAAAGTGACACCAAATAGCCATAAGGATAATTTTGGGCCAAGCTGATTTTATGGATCTAATTAATTCGTCCTTACTCTCGAACTCCCTCCTTCGTAGATGTTCTGTGATAGTCTTCTCCGAACGTTGTTCATTATGTTTAAGTCGGGTGACTAAGACGACCAAGGCAATAGTACTAGACGTTGATTACCTTTAATTTAATCGGAAAAAACAACTTTATGCCACTCTTATGCAAAGATTTGTTTAACGGAGGTTTTTTCTTAATTTTGAAATCAACTGAAGCACGTTTTCAATTTTTGCAGCAATTTGGCGGATGCTATATCCTTCCTCATAATGAAAGCTCAAATTTGCGTTTTCTTCTTTATATTCGGCCTCTAAGGCTAAAAATGACATATATCAGTGTTTCTTAAACAAGTGAAGGAGTTGTCTCGAATCGGAGGCCTGAAACAAAATGTGTTCTACATCTTCGAATGATCGTTTGCATAAACACTTACCGATGCTATGCGATTATAAGTTCACCGGCAGGATTGGGATCATCCTCACCATTTGAAGACTAAATATAATACTATTAAGGACACCTAACCGGTACACCGAAACCAAAGTGCGTATAGATGATTCACACATTAATCAGTACTATCTCACAACGATGTTTTGACACGGGAGAGGACTGGAACTACATACTCATAGCTTTTAGTATACTCACTAACATAGATGCTCAAGATTAAATCCACATCAATTCCGATATCGTAAATATAAAGATAAACGGAAATAAAGATTTCCTTCATTGGGTCAGTTACGATCTCTTTCAACGCACCCTGAAATTTACAAATTGAGAAATACGTTGTCTTTATATCTTTAGGTCACTATTCAGATCATGTAACATAGTTTTCTTTGTACAACCCTACAACTGTATTTATATGTGTCCATTTTGTTTCGTCAACACTACTCCGCCACATTTTGGCATCTTTATTTTATCAAAATCATTTTGTGATGGATTTCTCAACATGCTCCCCAATCTTTCATGCGAGGTATAATTCTGGAGTAAAGTGTGTTTAGTATCGGAGCCAATACACTACCTTGTGAGACTCTCGCTGAGAGTTTATTGCGCTCAGAGTATTATATTTCACTTGAGTGTCGGTCTACAATATATGACGTTAATATTGTTGTTTGGAACTCTCCTGCAAGTAAGGTGAATTTCTGATGTACGGCTGTAAATCATTTTGTACTCGCTTTTAGCATAACTCCAAATTGTCTGTCAATTGAAATTAACATGTATCCAAGTGGACGTAGTAAAAAGGTTCCTTTTCGGAACAAACTTAAGCCTTGACCTGTATGTTTTGATGGTTACATTTTAAAATACTGTACAAAGACTCAGATCATGAACTAGCAGTTTACTCTTAAGCTATTTATGGTGAACGTAACTGTATTGTTTGAGTTGATTCTGACTCTGGAAACTTCTAAAAATAAACCAATTATCTTTTTAGTCGTTTGTTAAGTCCATGACAAATTAGACGATACCATCTTAATCTTTAAGCAGGGCATGGAAAAACAACAATATTTCGTAAAATATGTTGGTGTTTTGGTCGACACGAACGCCCTACAAAGCGTGCAATTGGCAAAATTATTGATCGTATTCCTGATGCAGTGGCAGCTGATAGTGAATTGAGTATCCTCATGTTATTCACGAAGCAGAACTTCATCCTTGAAGAGTTACTGTTTGGTGTAGTTTTTGGACTGATGGCATCATTGGCCCGCTTTTCTTTAAAACCTTTAAAATGATCTGAAAATGATCGTTGGTGTCAAAGAGATAGAGCGATATGCCACACAATTCGTGAAACAATTCATTTATTGTCTGAAATTCCAATGATCCTTCCGATGAAGCCCAGATTTAACCTTGATTATTGTTGTGGGGTTATTTGAAAGGTATGCTAATCATGCTCATAGAAATCAACAAATTGCCGAGCTCATTGACCCGCCTTTATTGGAAAAAGTCATCATAAATTTTGATGGCCTACAGATAGAAAGAAAATTCCTGATTTAATAGATTTCTGTGTAACTCGAGGAATAGCACGCACCAATGCCCAAGTCGTTAACTGTTATGATTTATCATCAGATCACTCACCAATAATAGTAACACTAAGTACCCAAGCATTAAAAACTGCACCACCCCAACGTTTAACTAACAAACTAACGAAATGGGCTCTCTATAGAAACATAGTAGATGTAAATTGTCATCTGGATGTCCCATTTCGCACACCAGAAGATATTGATGCCGCGATAGAAAATTTAAGACAAATAATGGAAATGGCTGCAAAAAAAGCTACTCCGGAGATCAAAAATTCAGAAAAAAGTAATAAGCTTACAAGTAACATTCAAAAGTTATTGGCAGAGAAGCGGGCAATACGGCGGCTATGGCAGATTCACCAATCTCCTTTGCATAAATGGAAATTAAATAGAGCTATTAAAGCTCTGAGAGAAGCAATACGGGAAAAAAAATGTAGGAATACAGAATTACCTTAGTGAGCTCACAGCAACAGAAAAAACAGATTACTCAATGTGGAAGGCAGCAAGAAATTTAAAAAGGCCAGAGCTATCAAACCCCCCAATAAGGAAACCAGATGGTCACTGGTCCAGAAGTGACTTAGAAAAGGCTATCGCTTTCTCTAACCATCTACAAAAAGTGTTCACCCCAAACGAACAAAATAATGACTGCGGACTACCACAGCTTACGAGGGACGAGTCGAACCCAAATCCATTAAAATTTAAATGGAAATGCGTTAAAACGGTTATCAAAACCTGCATAAATCCTAAGAAAGCGCCAGGCCATGATCTAATAACTGGAAAAATGATAAAAGAATTACCAGATAGATGTATAAAATACATAACATATATTTTTAACGCGATTATGAGATGTGGATACTTTCCCCAAAAATGGAAAATATCTCAAATTATCATGATTCCAAAGCCAGGTAAAAACGAAACCCTAGTCTCGTCGTACAGGCCAATAAGTCTACTCCCGATAATTTCGAAGCTTTTTGAAAACAAGAACTAATACCTATATTATCTGAGGGTCGCATTATACCAGATCACCAATTTGGATTTAGAGAGCAGCACGGCACAATAGAACAGGTGCACAGAATTGTAAATACAATTAAGCTTTCCTTAGAAGAAAAGAAATATTGCTCGGCAGTTTTCTTGGATATTGCGCAAGCTTTCGACAAAGTATGGCACGAAGGATTAAATTACAAAATTAAAACTCTTCTGCCTAGACATTTTCATGCAATTCTTCAAAACTACTTAGCCCAAAGGATGTTCCAGGTGAAACAAAATACGGCTACTACTGATTTAACCGAGATAAAGGCAGGAGTACCGCAAGGTAGTGTATTGGGACCTGTGCTATACTTGTTATTCACAGCTGACTTACCAATAACTGAAAAAATTATAACTTCAACTTTTGCTGATGACACAGCCATATTGTTTTCACACAAAAATCCTCAAACAGCTCGAGAGAATTACAAGAACATTTGCACAAAGTAGAAGATTGGTTAAAAACTTGGCGAATAAGGACGAATGAATGTAAATCAACACATGTAACATTCACACTGAATAAACGTACATGTCCGGCAGTAAAATTAAACAATATCACAATTCCTCAACAAACAAACGTAAAATATCTCGGTCTTCATCTTTATAGAAGATTGACATGGAAAAAGCACATCGAAACAAAACGTCATCAATTAAAAATAAAATTTTCGAAAATGTATTGGATGATCGGAAGAAAATCGAAACTCTCTCTAGACTGCAAGGTTCTACTATACAAAGCGATCCTAATCCCCATATGGACATATGGTTTCCAACTATGGGGCTCAACTAGTGCACCAAATATAGATATCGTACAAAGAACGCAAGCAAAGATACTTCGTAGCATCACAAATGCCCCATGGTATATTCGAAACAGCAACATCCATAGAGACCTAGGAATCAAAACTGTTAAAGAGACAATAAAATCATGCAGCCTAAAATATCAACTGAAACTGGAATCACATCCTAATGAATTGGCTAGAGAGCTACTAAGGCAACCGAAATACAAACGGCTTCGCAGAACAGATCCTTTAGATTTAATAAACTAAAAATATAATCTAATAATTACACATTTCATGCATGTTGAGCTAACACACTAAAACTAATTAGTAATATAATTTAAAAATAATAATGCATACTGATATTAAGTATTAACATTGGTTAAGGCTTAAGTTAAAAAAAATTATAGTGTTTAAGAATTTCACACTTCTTGTTAGTTTCGTTAAAAGAAAGATTCAAGAATAAATAAACCCAATGGCAATTGTTACAAAAAAAAAAAAAAATAAATTTTGATGTGTGAATGCAAGCCTGTAGATGAAACAGTGGTAGGAATATGAACGATATTTTCTTTCATACACAGTCGAAAATTACCGGATCGGAGAAGTATTGTTTAAACTAGTGATGTGGCAAAGTGAAGCTATTGTGTAAATGTGTGATAAAGTGTAAGGTTTGACTAAGCACTTGTCTTCTTATTTTTGATCTACTTCTGCGTTTGGTCAATAATCCGGATACGAACCGTTCCAGAGTCATATAAGAATTTTTATCAGTTTATCATCACTATACATTGGACCCAGAACAATGTTGTACGAGTACAGCCGTTAGAGTATAGATTAATTTCATTCTATGCATTAAGATACGAATTGCTAATCGAATAATCGCTTAGGTTCAAATATTGTGAATGAGAACACCATATTCATCAAATTTGAACCTCAGCGATTAGTTTTTGGGTCCTCCAGGAAGAATTTTGATCGATAATTTGATAACTTTACTTCCTTAATGGACTGCCCTCATTCTCAACCGATTATCGACCCGGTTTTAAAACCTGTTTCTATTACTTGATAAATTTTGACTATTCGAAGTTGTAATTATAATTTATCTATATAATTACAACAATATACATCATTTTTCTCACGATTCCATTACATTACATAAATATTATAATAATCATAACTTTTACACCAATCAAATATATACATATTTAACATTTTATAACTTATATTTTATTAATTTTCATTTCTTATAATCTTTGTTTCTATTATTATATTGTATTTTGCACTATACAACATATAAAAATATGAATTATGAAACTGTTATCTGCAAAGCCATCCCATATAGATATGCTTGCTGCATACTTTCCATGTTGTTTATGTATATACTCTTATATATAGGTATTACGTATGCTGAAAACTTCAAACACATATTTTTGTGTAAAATTTTGAATATTTTATTATTTTAATGATTGGGACATAGCTATTATACATATATAACATCATCGCGTTCATAATGTGTATAATATACATCATGGTTATGTGTATAGCATATATTAAAATAAAATATATGCTAACTTTTATGTATGTACGCGCCACCACCAACATAGCTCATTTCTATAAATAAATAAAATTTGGTTGGGTTCACATTCTATATCTATCTATTATCACGGAATTTACTTGTTACATATATTGTTGTTAGCTGTAGTATACTCTATATCTGACATTATATTATAGGACGCCCGAAAATGTATCTGGAAAACTTTACTGATTAAAACTTTATACATGATTTTGGAATATAGTGTTGTTCGTTTGTCGTTCACTCGAAATTATGTGCGTAAGGTTATTGCGTACAAGCAGCGATTCTAATTATACGAAACGACCGTATCTTAGCGATTTGAAGATTTTTAATTAGTAAAAAAACGATGACGACATGTGTTGCGTACATGTCGTCATCGTCTTTTATTTATTTATTTATTTATTTATTTATGTATTGCTTATAATTTTGATTAAGAAGAAAAAGCGCATATGGAAGCTAGTTGTAAAAAAACTATTACTTCCATTAGGCATAAAAACCTCTTAATTTTTTTATTACAAAAGGTCAACACCATGCACGCACATCTCATTTTGAGTACAAGCTCATTTAAAATGGAATGAGCAGCAGAGATCAGACAATATATTTAAAAAAATCTTAACAGTTAACTTAAACTAATTATATTGTCATTCAGACACGCCATTCAAAAAGCCTCGATTTAAACGTATCGGCAGATCTCAAACTCCTAATACTGTATGGAACAGAATTCCATAGAGAAATACCTCTAACAAAAAAAGATGAATTTAAAGACCTAGAAGAATTTCACGCAGCTTGTTATAGAGAATGTTGTAATTCAAAGAATCAAAAGCCTTTGAAAAATCTAATAAAGTGAGAGAAGTCAGTTCCCTGTTTTCCATACTACGCCGAATATCATCACTGATATTCAATAATGCAGTATTCGTGCCATGATACTTTCTAAAACCAGATTGAAAGACTGAATTTGGTTTTTCACTACAATCTCAAAGGCTTTGGAAATGGAACTTAAAATACTGACAGGTCTAAATTGGGATAACTCAACAGGATTGCTAATTTTTGGAATTGGAATTATTTTACTGAGTTTCCATTGCTCAGGAAACGAAGAAGAGGTTAAGATAAAATTAAAAATGTGTAATAAATATTTTGAGACTACAGGAAAAATTCGTTTCACCAATTTTAAACTAACCTTATCAAGACCAGACGATTCCGATTTTACTTTCCAAACAGCAGACTGTAAATCCTCAAAGGAATATTAGAAAATGAAAAGTTAGAACACTCTTCAGATTTAAAATCAACAACAGGACTAACCAAAGTTGGATTCGAGCTAATAAAATAAGAATTGATATCCCCAGCTTTAAAATCTAAAATACCATTATTTCTACACCTGCCTAGACCTAGATTTCGAACATTACGCCAAAAAACCTTAGGAGGACGAGATGGATCTAATTTATCCTGGAAAAAAGTACTTTTGGCTGCCCTAATTAATCTTACTACCCTATTGCGAACTTGTTTGTGGACTAAAAATATCTTACTATCCCTAATCTTTTCCATAAGCGAAATTTATCTACCCTAAATCTGATTGTATCCATAATTTCTCCAGACATCCATGGAGGAGATTTAGGTTTAATTACAACTGATCTAAGAGGAACGCAACTATCGAAAACTGAATTAATAAATCCATTGAAAAGCTGGATTTGACTAGTAGAGGAATCAAGAGAAAAAATGTTATCCCAAGGAATAGAGCTACAAACTAGTGCTAAATGAGAATCATCTATATTAGAAAAATCCCTAAGACTAAACCTTTTAGGCTCCGGGCGAGAGTAACAATTAGTAGAAAATATTAATAGGTCAACCGAGAAATAATTGATTGAAAAAAGAAATAGAGTTATCGGTGAACGATAAAACATGGTCAATAAGAGAAGAAGCGATACCGTTAGTGGTTGGACAAAAATAAGTTGGCTCACCAGTATTATGTACTGATACATTAAGACTGTGCAAAATATTCGAATACATTCGAGAGAACATACTATCCTGTAGTAAATCAAAATTGAAGTCTCCTGAGATGAATATTTCATCATACTGGCAGGTGAGATAGCTTAATAAAAGTTCAATATCTAGTAGGGATTTTTTAAATTGTGTATAACACCTCTTGCTTGTTATAGGTGGGTTGTACACAGTCCCAAATAAATATCTACGTTTATTAACAAAAATGCAAACAAATACGAATTCTAGATCAGAAACCAACATTCGAGAAATAGAAGGAGGTATATTTACAGGTTTATACGACAGGTGTTTACCTATAAACATACACAGCCCACCATAGCCAAGTGGGGAGGCTACCCTATCTTTCCTAACTAGATTAAATCCCTCAATGTCCACAGCTGAGTCTGAGACATTGGGGGACAAAAAAATTTCGGAAAAGCAAAGAATGTCAACTGGTGAACCACAGAAAAGGTGACGTATTTCGTCAATATTGGATAACAAACTTTGGACAAACGACCGCTGATGGCGAAAACCCCAATTGTTTAAAATATCAAAAGTAAAACTAAAATCAGCCACGGGATTAAGGTTCGGCCTGGGGAATATGCAGTCATGCTTAGAAAACTGGTCGCTTTTTTCGGTCTTATTACATGCTAATGCATGACAAAATATTTGCTATCAGACGTTCCTCTCTAAAAAATACTCGTTGCTATCAAGTTCTGTTTATCATATTTTCCGTAACTCCCGAAACAAGAAAAACAAAAAGTAGAAACAAATATTTTCCATGAGTTGCCGTTATTACACCATACCTTAACAACTCGGTCAATTGCCATTCGAGATCAGGATGGAAACCTTTCTACAATATGTAAACAGACTAAAATTGAATCTCGTCGATCTATTCCATGAAAAATGCCATATTATTTCAGAGTTGTTTGTATTTGAAGCACAACTTTATGGTAATCTATTTTCGGCCTTATTGGTATGGTGAAAAGAAATAATGATCGAGAAATGAAAAATAGCCATCATTAGTTTAATATTTAAAAAAGTGACCTTCTATACAGAAAACAATGCAACAAAACATTGTTTGGAGGACATTACTCTTGTAGTGCACTGAAAGTACCAATAACTATCTAAACGATTTCTCCTTAAACAGATAGTCTGGTATTTCTAGAGCTCAGACAAATCTACAATTGGGCCTCTTCGACAGACAGTCAGTAAATATATAGAAATACCATTTGTGGCTAATCTTGTATCGAAGTTATTATTAGAAGAACTTTTGCAATTAATTCTAGTACTCCACTAGAAAACGTTAATAACAATTTTTAATCTTCTGTTAGAGTAGAAAAGAACCAAACATGTTCTTGCATATGCACACTAAATCTGTGTTGTTTAATACGTGAATGATATACTTTATCCACTAGAAAGGACAGTGAATACGATGACTTGATTAAAAGTTCTGCGTGCTTTCAGAAATCCGGCAGTTTCTGGCTGTTTACAATAATATGAAGAATTGGATCGTAATCAAATCCGATAGAGTCTGATATGACCTTGGATATTATTTTTTCACTCTGATATTTTTCTATTATATAATTAAATCCGAATTAAAAGCTCATTAAATTCGTGCCATTAAATTTTGAGCTATCACCCATAGGCATGAAAACAATCGCAACATTTTTCATTATACACTCCGAGTCACCAACCTGATAGAAACTTGACAAGATATATATCTTTATGATAATGTTTGTTTGAAGTTTTTATCCCATAATTTTTAACCCAGACCTAACATTATCAATTAAATATAAGTGACTTTGCACCCCAACAAGTGCTAGAAAATACAGGTGAGTGCCAACATTTTGGCTCATGTTATGTTCACAGTTCGCAACAACACATTGAATCCAAACTCCAACAATTTAGGCTAAAATGTGTCGAAAATATTTGAAATATGGAAACGCGAAATAGTTACCAATGATCGTTAGATTTGTTTATCACTACTGACCGAATCTAAGTAGGTGGTGGATTCGCCATTGGGCTAGATTCATTATTCATGCTTTTGCAAACAAAAGGTCAGCAACCGACCAAATTGAGCTGTGGTTATAAAGTTGCTGCAATTAGAGCGGGAAGTAACGAGTTTAAACCCCGATAGTGGCAGTATCGAAAAGAAATTCTTCACAATCTGTTACGATCGGTGGTGTGAATGAACTGTTGTCTATGACCCCCTGTTGGAGTGCAGAATTCATGGGCGAATCCATCATCCATGTCAGTACTATAGGCTGGTATGAAGCTATGCAATGTGCAGATTGTTCTACGTAAACCGAACCTATAGCTGTATGTCCTCGATTTTTGCTATGTAATGGTGTAAAGTAGGACGGAAATAAGTCTTGAGCCCCAAAACATATAACAAAGATAGAAACAGACAGACAGACATACAGAAAAGCTTATTAAACCATATTGTTTATACTCCTCATTTCCGAGGAATTGTATATGATTCTGTTATCTAGACGACACACTTGTACCAAAGATACAAAACTATATTCAACCTGCTATACATACAATTAATCTTTATTCACATATAAACAAATAGTTTTCACCCCAGTCTTTAAATTACATTCGAATTAAATCGAATCATGTTCTTTCCGATTCTCACCAACAGAATTTATTCTATAAACATAAAAGTTTATCTCGCACTAATTGAAAAATAAAATTCTTAACAAAAAACACTATTGTACATGGTACATGGGAGGGTAAGCAAAATTCAAAACATTCATGAGTTTCAAACTTCAAAGACATTTCCAAATTCTTGAATATAATTCGAAAACGTACTTTGGTATCTATTTCATACCTGACTTGCTTTTTTTCATTACCTAGCACTATTATTTGTACTATTCTCCGTGTGTGCTCTCATGTTCCAGAACAAAACTTTTTCGATTCATTGTTTGAACTTTTGAAATAGTATGGTAAAGCTTTTTTATTTTTAGTTTTGATTTATTTTCAATATTTAAAAATAAAAAAAAAATACAAAGCATCGAGAAAATGGTACCTGGGTTGGAAAAAAGGTAAAAGAAAAATATAATAATAAAAACAACAATTTGTTGTCGTTCGTACGATTGTTTCCCGGGAGCAGGAAATAGTGTTGTTTGGAAAACTTTTAATAGCTTCTGTATTGTTGTTATATTCGTTTTGCACTCTGCTTGGAAATAGATAACAAAACACAACAAATAATGTAAAGCTCTTTTCTTTCTATTAGTTGTTTTTTTTCAAACTATTGTTTTTAATGTTGCATAAATCAAAACATAATTATTCCTGTGTGAATTTTCTAAAAATATTATACATTAATGCAACAATACTGTTTGAATCATATAGTTGGGATTAATTTTCGTTATGGCATAAACAAGACTGCACTTAAGTACAGGGTGACAGATTTACCTGAACTAGCAATTTTTTTTCGTTTCAAAAATTATGAGGCCTTATAATCTTAATCGTCCGGATGGTTCCAGAACCAGAACAGTATCAAATCATTGGCACTACTTCTGCCTCAAGCCTGGAACTATACCACATTCCAGCCACATTTCAAATAATTGGAAGGTGGTAAATATTTCAACTAAATTTCCAGGTTTCAAAAATAGATGGTGCTAGAGACGCATGAGTTGACTGAGAGACAGGTGAAAAATCGAAGTGCCACTTCTAAAAATTTGCTGTCACGGTATAAAAGAAAGAGCTTTCTGCATCTAATTGTTACGGGAGATGGGAAGTAGATATTTTTTAAGAATCCCTCAAAAAAAAGTGCGAATGGACGCGAACGTACAAATTTTGCAGTACGAAAACGCTCCATGATACGGCACTTAAACGCTGAGATAAGATCTGCTACTACACTCGCAATATTCGCCAGACCTGTCCCCTTTCCAATTATTACTTGTTCCGTTCGATAGCGCATGGCTTGGCAGGGCTACCCTTTGGCCAGTTTCTATGTACAAAATGTATTGGCTGAATGGTTTCGGTTCACAGACTTAGTGATTAGGTCTTCTCAGTATTTATGAAAAATTTAGTTGCGCTCCAGCACAATTTTCATACGTATGGCAGGAAAAAGTGCTTGATTGAAATTCTAAAAAGCTTATTATGCTTTCTTTTAAATATTTGGAAATACTGATAGAAGCATATAAGGGAGATGATTGACCCGAGTTAGCTGTTAAAATCTCAGCATGTGTAATGCAAACATAATGGTACTGAAAGTGCTCTCTACTCCTTTATTTGTGCTAATGCGAAATTCCTTGAGTATAGAAAATGTTCAAGGGTAACCTTTCCAGATATAAAGCTTCTTGCCTTTCACAACAGTATACCTAAGCTATCACTCCACCACTTCTGAGTCTGGGTGAATAGGTCAGTCGAGGGCTGAATAGATCCAATGCTAAGAAGCAGGATCTTGACAGCTCATCTTGATGGTACTCTTGCCAGCAGATTTGAGAGAGGAAGAACACCGCAAAGTAGAGTTTCGATCTCCCTTCCCTGAAATTTGTTGCGGGTGACACTCTCTGCAATTTATTATTCATTTGTGAATATCATTCAGAGAGGACTGTTATGAGATGCAGGCATGAACCGTTAAGTTCAAAAATAGAACAGGGTGTTTTCTGTGAGACGTTAAAGTAAATCTCACATTCCATCTCCCACACATTTTAACGGGCAGTCACGCATTCCGTCAGTTGAAGGGTTAATAGATCAAACGCTAAGAGGCAGGATTGTGACAGCTCATCTGGGTGGTACTTCCGCCACCAAATTTGTGAGAAGAGATGAGAGTTCTTCTTTTGTAGTTATGTTCATCTTTCAATGAAATTTGTTGCAGATGAGACTCTCGCTCAACTCTCTCTCCTATTCAGTCTCCATTTGTTCCTGCATACCCTTTAAATAGGACCAGTTAAGAGATGCAGTCATGAATCCTGAAGTTTCGAAATCTATACGGATAGTTAAAAAATAGATGTGAGAAGCCTTTTTTGTTAGTGATTAAAGTAAAGCTTCCATTTTGTTCCCCGTTTTCAAGCCGAACTACTTGCAATCGAAGCTATGCACCATTTAATCATTACTGACCGTGAAACTAAAAATAACTGGAAAACGGAGACTTTTATTTCAAAACAGTCGAATTCTGCACTAAAGAGCATCAACATTAGTGGTTTCACTTGACCAAGTTTTACAAAAATCCATTTTTATATGTATATTGAGGACTTGTTACCATGCAGCTCTCTAACTATTATAACCTAGAGTAGGCCAATAAAACCATCGAAAAGAAAAATAATTACACAATGCTTGCAGTGAATAGCACTTAGAACTATACCAAATGTAATCGTCAAGTTTTTGGAGCATGCGGCACAAGGAAAGGCATTGGTACCCTAGATCGATATAACAACTCTGAAAATTTTTGAAGAACTCGTGATTCTCATGATTAAATCTCGGGGGCTCATCTGTCGTTTTTAGACAAAAACAATATGTCTCGCTAATATGATTGGCTTCGAGCTGATTTGCCCAGAACGATTAACTAATGCTATATCCATCATGCTCACACCACAGGATCCAACTTCTATTTACCCTCTATGTATTATATGTATCGCTTCTACTTCCAGACAAAAATCTTCAATAAATGAATCATCCTGTATATTATGGATATGGAAAGAGTTCGATACTACAACACATAAGTACTATCGTTTTTGGGTGTTTCCCTCAACAACTTTTCTATGCTGGGGGAGATAAAGTGCATTTCATAGATAAACATTTTTGCTTTGTTCACATTTATCTTCCATAATTGTAGAATTTATGTACGAAAATTAAGTTTTGTACAAATATAAACATACACTAAGTATACACACACACATTTTAACTGCGATATCGCAAAGTAAATATTAACTGCAAACGGCGGAACAAATAACATGCAGTCTTGATAAGGAAAACATAAAACAATTTTCATCCACATAATATATTAGAAATATGTTGTAACAATGCCAGAAGAGTTATTGATGCAGTAAACATTAATTTGGTATAAGGTTATGTGTGTTTAATTGTTGTTCGTTGATAATTCAATCAATTTCGAACAAACAGCCAACACATTTTTTTTGCATATACTACAGTGATAATACGTAGCCTACATACGCGAACAGTAATATATTATTTGAACAGTGTTTTAGATAACACAACAAAGCAAAATTATGAACCATTTAGTGACACCAAACGATTACAACACAGCAATACTCGGAATTACTTTTGTTGTCTAGCGTACAAATTCTAATTAAATTTGTCAAAGCGCGACTAATATGTTTCAAATGCCAGGATTATGTTTGATAACATTGAAAACGACTTTCAATTTTTCCCATTAAATGATAGAACTTATTTAATGAAAAGATTTACTTCTAAATTCTTAAATATACATTCGGGGTTTTTCCCTAGAACAACGAGGTCTGCATAGATGAGCTTTCAGGTATGCTTGATCAATGACGTAAACTACGAGCAAACCCAATCCATCTCAGATGCTCTATTAACAATGAGTCTCCTTGGGATGAATAGTCACTAGTGGCTTGCGGTTCTATACCATTGTCAATACGCTTAAAAAATTCTGGCCAATACAAGAAATCCACGTCAGTTCAATTTATAAAGTATATTACAATCCCAGATGGCAAATATGAAGTATCCCTGCCATTTTTAGGACATAAGAGTACATCAAGGCTAATTCACGTTTAACATCAAGAAACCCCCAACTAAACATTTTATACCCTTTCGTGTAACATATGGAATCAAATCAACGACAAGCAGTGTCTGACAATTGTAATCACTATTTGTTTTGTACTGACAGAGAATTGGTGCCGCTTGTTTACACGTACGAAAAAAATTCAGATTGGGTAAGACGACCGAACAATAGCTACACAGCTGCAACTATCGAATAGAGGTTGGATTGACATCGTTGAATGTCAGTAAAAATATGACTCTATATGTTGGAATGCAGAACTCATGTGCCGAGCCACTGTTCATGCCAGTACTACACATTGACAGGGACCAATTATTAGACAGTCTAAGTAAATTAGAATCAATACCAGACACCTCCAACGAAGCATATATCGCTCGACCTGAATCTGTTTCAACCTTAAGAGGACAAACAGACGCCACATTATCAAACTGATGACAAAATTTTTTCAATGCGCACATTTTTTCAACGTGTTGTACTTTTCAGAGAGTATCCATATCCTCAAATAGACGATATCACTTATACCAATGACAACTAATAAGTGTTCGAATCCGTCCATAAAACGTCTGAGCATATACGAAAACATTTACGAACATTTACGGCGTATATAACGACTCGGCCCCACAAAACATTCACTTATGTTAGAACTACTGAAAATTTGAAAATTTCAGGACGTAGATGACATTTTTACAATTTTACACAATTTTATTAAACTGTATTTTATTTCCCAATTTTCAGAGCTTTGAATTATCGTATTGGATCCAATTTTCATCATCATCATATGATTCGCTGCACAAAACCCTTTCGATTTTATCTTTGGAGCGGCGAGTCACTCCGAACGTTTCAGTGCGCTCTTGTTAATTTTGGCATTAATTATTAAATTTTACTGGCATCTCTGTCTGTCTGTCTTATCTTACCAATCTGTTTTGGAGCTCAAGGCACTTCCAACTCCTTCGCGGTTCGCTTATTTACGTTTTACTTTACGCAATAATATAGCCAAATCGAAAACTTACGGCTATAAGTCCGATTTACGTAGAACCATCTGCACGTTCCATGCCACTTAGCATACTGACATGGAAGATTGGTTGGCCCATGGATTCTCAACTCCAACAGGTGGACATAAATGTGTTCATTCACACCACCGATCGTAATCAAACCTTTAACCATTCCATACTTTTAACCATCGCGCCAGGCAGAGTTGGAATACAAATTATTAACGAATATTTTTTATATAAGTTTTATGAGTTCACGTTGAAATCGAAATGGTTAAATAATATATGTCTTAAATGCCATAAACGGCGCTGACCAAGTCTCAACTGAGACTTTACGAACCATTAATACGTATTGGTGCACCCGGTTGCATTTTAATTTTTGGTCAACAGTAAGAATCGCACTCGAGACTGCCGCGTGATGGGAAACTCGGTTAACCATTAAGCTACAACCGGCAATGAAACAGCTACAAATGGTTTAAGTGTCTTCATAACTTGTATGGCATGGATAGAACGTCTGATTACTGGACGATTGCAAACTTAAAATTTCGAATCTTGAAAGGGAGATACTTGTCTGTTGACGAAGCTGATACGTGTCTAGCTATCGAACGTTCAATCAAGATTTTAAGTGAACTCATTGACTGGAATAGTAAAGAACATTTACTTATTAACTTAACAGTATGTTCAAAAACGGAAATCAATAAGATTAGGTCACCACAAAAATATAAAATATCGCTCGCGTGAGATGGTGATGAGGGGGTGTAGAGATAAAGCTATTACATTATATACAGTATTAGAAGAAATAAACTCTGAATTATAAAAGAAAGAGACTTACTCCAGTTTATGATTTACAGCATTGGCAAGAACCAATACCAACTAATAATGACTAACAAACTCAATACCTAAGAAGTATGAAATGTTCTACTAACGTAACTAATATAAAACTTGGGTAGTGAATTTAAAGGTAGTGAATTAGTTAATCTCTATAATGTCTTTAGTATTTAGACCAAGGCAGGACCTGGGTCAGCATAATTTAAGAAAACCTGTTGGTCTCAATCATATCATATCAAACCCAACTTAAAACTTAGAGAAGAACGAGTATCGTGATTAATAATTAACTTGAGCGGAACTCGACTGACGAGAAATACCTATACCCAGCTCTAAATAGAAAATCGGATAACGATTATATACATATTTGAGATACAATGTTATAACTCCACACCCATAAAAACGATTTATTTAAATAAATTATCCAATTAATTTATTA
Source organism: Tipula lateralis (assembly GCA_963932295.1). Taxonomy (NCBI): domain Eukaryota; kingdom Metazoa; phylum Arthropoda; class Insecta; order Diptera; family Tipulidae; genus Tipula; species Tipula lateralis. The sequence goes on along the minus strand of OZ010738.1, from coordinate 168,903,504 downwards.
AAAATTACAAAAAATAACCAAAATCCGCCAAATATTAATTCTGCTTGTCAAAATATTTATCAGTGCCTGTCTCTTGTTAAACAAGATATATGTGTGTATATACATTTTCCGATTTAAAATATTACAAAATTAAATGGAAACATGACACCTCGTTATGTTAAACAAAAAAAAACTGAAAAAACCACAAAATATATACTTTCGCGGCATGGTATACACGATGGTGGTGGTGGTGCGCGCTTTTCACATTGAAAGAAAAACTTTTTTTTTTCTAGTCGATAAAAACTTTCAAATTAAATCTGTTCACACGAAAAGCTTGTGAGAATCGATGTTTTTCTGTTCTAATTCGTTTAGGAATTTATTTATAACTATTTATTATTTTTTTTTTTGTATTAATTTTAACAAATTGGTCAATTAATTTATTGACGATTGTTAAGCACGCCAAAAATGCTTTATATACATTGATAATTTGCCTGCTTAAATATAATTAACTAGAATTTGTATCGATATAATTTTGTTCGAATATAATTTATAAACGAAATATTAGTTTCGAAGAAATTTTACCCCCAAATGTCTTCTTCTTACTGTTGTTGTTGTTTTCTTATTTTGGAAAAATATAATTATATGTACATATATTTTTTATATACGAGTATAAATACAAATCTGAAGCCACTCGTGCATTAAAATGTTATACCCAAAGCCTAGAGAGAGCACATAATGTATACAATTTTTCATTTACCAAATTGTCGGTACATGATTAGTTTAAAATTGGACAAATTGATTCATTTCCATAAATAATTTGACAAAACGTGTCGTTACCTAAAACGCAACGTTCGCACAATAACACTAATGATAAATAGGCGTAATGTGATTTTGATTATCGACTCTAATCGTTTATTAAATTATAATTAAGTATAAGGTAATGTCTATATAAAATTGCTTTGATTAGTTCAAGTTCGGTGAGGTTTCGATTTTGTCATTTTAACCCAATTTTTGAAATATATGAAACTGATACTTGAACATTTCATGTAATTGTTAACTTTACTTCCCACCTAATTAGTACGTTACGCTTTGGAAGGCATTTGCTCAATGTTAACAAGTGAGCTTTAGGTGACATTCGTTGGGGCGAGAATTATGATTGAAACTACACGAGTTTTCTTGCTATTTCCAATCGCATTTCTTCTAGATATATGCAAATTTAGTAGCGGGATTTGATTGGCAGAATTTTAAGATCTGAATCTTAAATTTAATGTTAACAGTAAATTGGAATTTTCGGTAAAAGGATTGTATATAGTTGAGATCTACCTGCAAAGACAAATAATAGGATTTTAACAGGATCCACCTTCACTCAAAAAACAATCTTTAAATTACAGCTTAAAGTTTATCTACCAGTCGTTTTGCAACACAAGCCATTTGAGACTATAGCATAGAGAATAAATATAAAGAGGAACAACTTATGTATATGAGCCGCGGTTGCATATAAACTAAAAATATTTCTGAGTTATTTGGTAATGGCAAATGAAATAGGAAGAAATTGATAGAATGAAACAGATATATTTTCATATAATAATCTATTCCACTTTACAATCGAATTATAATATGAAATAATAAGTGAAGTTTTGAAATAGTCAAATGTTTTTTATTGCTGTCGTTCGAAAGAGAAAACGAAATAAAAAATATGTGCTTATCCATTTCGTTTGCCATCACCAAATAACTCAAAAATATTTTAAAATTTTTAGTTTATATGCAACCGCGGTTCATATAAGATATTCCTCTTTATATTTATTCTCTTTGACTATAGTATGCGGTTTTAATTATAGAAATAAAAATCACAACCACTTTTTTTGGTCCCCCAGAACTTTTTCACTTCAAATAATGTTGCCGAGACAACGAAGAAATCATCCAAGTAAACCAAATATCCGAAAGGATCTATGTATTAACAATTTGTTTGGGGAACAATGCACAACCCAAATGGTATGAAGATAATTAAATCAATATTACCGGCCAGCATAACACAGAAAAATTCATCTTAACTCTTGTACATATATCATAAAGAACATAGTTGAAGAATCCCAGAACCAGGCTCAACAACCCGTAACGTCAGCACCTTATACCTTATCCAATTCATTATTCTTTCTTGTGCATAGCTAGAAATGCATGATAGTGTCACTGTTTAATACGACGAGAGTGACAATTTTTATCTCATATAATATACCATCCAGTAATTCGATCATATACTTGATTTAATAATGAAGCTTGACGTGGGGTTAAAAGACGAAGAAGATACCTTGAATAAATAATTTTGATAACAGTTGGAAGAACTATCGATAACTGATGATTAGAACTTAGTACGTCGCATTTTCGACCATATATCACACGAATAATTCTTCTCTATATAGAAGGTTTGTATGTGTCCAGCAATTTTTAATATTTTCAGCGATCGTCCAACGACATTGTGGAGTACTAGTTCAACAGATGGTATGGGTGTTGTTTGGAATGAATGGAATTAATTTTCTCATAGTACATTATACCTAAAATTCCTATCAACCAATCGCTTTAAACATTTAATTAAACCTGGTCATACCTAGGCTTCCCATCTTTTGGGATGGAGTCCACCCTGATTTTTCTCCATGATCATTAAACGTATCTCAGGACCGAACTGGTTCTGAAAATATGTCCAAAGTGATCTAGGATGATTTTTAGTCCGTTCTGTAGCCGGAACAATACCATCTGGACCTGGCGTTTAAAATTTCAAGAAAGAACCGATACTCTATCTGATTTAATTTGTTATCACCACCTTTGCCACCAAGTTCCAATCTCTGAAACTTGGAAGTTGATGTGGGATTTGATTTCCATTGAATCACATTAATCTCGAGTTACTTGTTTTCTTATATCTGTAATTTCAGCTTACTCCCATTTGTTAGATATTATGATTTCAGAAGTATACAACGCTCGATGCTCACCGACACTATTATGATGAGATATATATGACAGTATAATATGTTTACTTCCAAATGTGTTATCAGAACAACGCATTTCTAAAACAGTGTGACTCTTTAAGCAAAATCATATTGAAGCAACTAGTCATTATTCGGATTAAGCTAACACATTCAAGGAAAAACTATACTTCCTCGAGAATTTCACAATTTTGTGATTCATTAATCAAATTAGGGACTTGATTTAGCCCAAACCGTAACAGATTTACGCAAATGCGTAATGAATATCACTAAACAACAGCTCTACTGTCACTTTTTATCTTTGAAGTCGTATGAGCATTCATTTTACAGAAATTCGTTAAAATCGTTGAGATTTACTATAGAAGAATCCTAGCTGCATGAAACATTTTGGTTTATCCGGTTAAGCGAACATTTGACATGTTGATGATGCGCAAAGATACTTTTTTGGCTAAACTCTCGGTATAAGTTAATTGTTTGAAAGCTCTCCAAACCAACTAAATCAGTACATTTCTGGCGGTTTTGTTTTTTAGACACGCACGGTAGTTCAACCTTCAACTATTTTAAAGACTGCATTTTCAGCGAGTATTACATGACGCTCTTCCACCAAAACAATGTATACTGTCTCACAAGTCGTTGGCAACAATGACAAAATTGCACAAATTGAAGTTCGAATTGCCGAAGCTATTTTTATTCCAGTTTTTGGCAACCGATTTACGACAGCCAACACATTATACGATATAAACGTTGATTAGGAACGATTATATATTCAGCAGTTTTATATGATTTGGCTTCCAACCTAAACGAAGCATATTGCTACAAATATTATGATCCTTTCTTGCCAAAATTTAGTTAATAACACGATTGCCAACAAAGTTATGAAATTGATGAAATTGATGTATTTGTAAAAATAATCTACATTACCAATTTTACTATAAGTTTATAACAAAAAACATGCATGGATCAAATCCAATTGAAACTGTGACTTCACTGTAAAACGTTAAAATAAGTTATCTTTCATCCAGAGTCTGGCAGCAGATCTTTGATCCTTGAGTCAGAAGGTGTGCACCGCAAATAGTTGCCCAACTACAACGCAGAGACAATCTATTTGGCTCTTCTGGGCATCGTCAAAAACATGGAGGGAGGTGGCCCGGCACGCTCACATGCCCACTATGGTGACGAAGCACTAGGAAATTATTTTGTGTAATGATTACCGAAAATCACACATAGGACTACAACAGCCTATCTTACCTCTCTGGTGCGACTTGATGATCTTTACTGACACATCAGTATGCTATAATTATGGCTGGTGCCGTATTATACATTGCTGCAATTATGAAATTGTGCAAAAGATATTTATTACCGTATTTGCATCCTTTCTGACAGCCAGGCTGCTCTAAACATGATTGTAATACTGTTTTTTCAAAACATGTTTGGGAGACGTTAATTGCCTTAAATCGGCTATGGCAGTCTGAATGAAGATTTCACTAGATACTCTGTTATAAGGGTGTCTATTGGGAAATATATTGGCTTATCTTAAAAAAGATATCTACAATCACTTTGGTGATTTGCACCAGAACGAGATGGAACAACCTCATTTTTTGTCGAGTATCTAAAATCTTCTTTGGATCAATAAACTAGAAAAGGTATCAGCCCTTGCGGATACCAAGGTCGAGCCTGAGTAACTGTGGAAAAACTTATTGGACATATTAGACATGTAGAAACAATTGTAGTACAATCTTTGGGGTTAACTTGGAAAAAGGCCTATAAGGACACACTTACCGCACATTTTAGTATAGGCTCATATCAACCAAACATTGGTGTTTCCCTCCGTTAGTAAATTTCGAATGATACACATTTACAAATAATTTGTATGCATGAGGCCATTCTAGTACAATCCTTCGACATTCTATAAATGGCCTACTAAGGAAACACTCATCCAACTGCAGATTTTACAATAAATGACACAAGAAATGATTCAAAAGAAATAACAATATTTCCTCTCCTTATAGTGACACATTAGACATGTAGCAACTACTTGGGCATAAGGCCATTCTAGTACGATATTTTGGAATTCTTGTTATCAAAAAAGCACCCCTACAACCGCACATTATAGTAAGGACTGACATCAAAATAAATAACAGTGGTCTCCTTCATTATGAACTGTGGAAAGACATATCGGACACATTAGACATTTAGGAATAATTTGTATATAAAGCCGTTCAAGTACAATCTCTATGACGTCTTGCTAATGGCATATAAAAAAACACTCATCCAACCGCACATTTAAGTATGGATTCAAGTCAAAATAAATGACAGTGTTCGTCTTCATTAAAAAATGTGGAGTGACACATCGGACACATTGAACTTGTAGAAACAATTTGTATATAAGGCCATTCTAGTACAATCTCTCCGATATATCTTGCTAATGGCCGTAATTATCGGAAATACAATCTTAATTTTCCCACTCAAAATTTTGAAAAGACTTCGTATTTACATACGGGTTTTTACTAAGACAATCAAATTTTGGTTAAACATTTCACACCCGTCAATTTATTAATATAACCATATCGTTTCAATCTGTTTATATCTGCAATATATCTTTACTATTAATTAGTTTCGAAAAATTTAAAAATAAAAAATTATATAAAGTCTGATTTATTTTCTGAGATTGCAATATTAATTTATAAATGGATCTGTGACGTTCCATATTCATTCTATATATCTGGAAAGTATGTCTAAATTAGAAACGCGTAAAGACTGTTCAACATATGCTTGTGCTAAGGCGACAAAGGTTTTTTATAGTTTCCAGACTCATAATTATAAATATGTTAATTTTAGCAGTCATTCTCCCAAATCCTTTTGTTAATTAGTCAACCGCATCATCATCTAATGCATATTATATGTTCTGGAATATAGTGATGGCAAGGCCAACAAATTTTTATAAAATTATTCGGTCGATTAATCTGATATCAAAAAAATGTTTGTAAATTATCCAAATTGGACGGTATACTTGAAGAATCAACATGTGGCTGGTCTAGGGCGCAACAACTATATATACGACTATATTATTTAGTTTAAGTACACCTTTTATTTTGGCAACGGGTACAATATGTTGTTATACGATGAGAAAGAATAATGGCCACCCAATATACAATAACGCCAAAAAAAAAACTTTGACATTTCTGAAGCGAAAGAAATTAAAATTTATACAAAATATTAACAACGGTTAAATGAGTTCAGACGAGCAGGCACATAAAGGCATATATACGAGGAGTCACAAAAATGATGTAATTTCTTAGAACCATTATTATTTCACGTCTGACGATAATTTGAATTGGCATTCATCATCATAATGAAATTCATTCAAAATGAAAAATTAAATATTCAATTTTGTATTTTTTTTTTTTGCCGCTACTGCCTTCAAAAAAATGTTCTCTCTTAATATTTTATTTATAGAATAATTTCTAGCGATTTACATATACATAATATACACCCAAAAGATATAAGAGGGTGGAGACCAATATTCTGTATAGTGAAGCTATGTAAATTTTGTACGAAATAATCATGGAAAATTACAATAAACTTTAGGGAAATGTTTGGTAGAGATAGAGAGAGATACGATACGATATTAAAACTTGAAGTGAAGGAGAAAATTATTCTTCGTTTCCGTCAAAATATAAAAAACAATTGGAACTGAAACTGAATGATGATCTCCCTAGAGGTATGCATACATGACGAATATGTACATATATATAGGACATAATCTCGAGTACATAGATCAAACTCGTAGTAATGAATAATTTCGAGAATATTCACAGAAATCGGTGGTGTACCAAGGTGTTAAATTATTATGTTAATTCGAAATTTTATATGTTTTAACATAAACAACCAAAAATATGTTTTTACTAATCATAAACATGATGGATATGTAAATATTTGAACTTTCAGAAAGATACCTACAAGAGTGAATTTTGTTTGGGTGAGGGAGTATATCTACATTTTATGTTAATAGACTCGAGCGTTATGTACAACGTTTTGATTGTGGTGTAATAATTAGAAATCTGGTGACGACCGGCAACCGTATAAAAATCTCAACAATATCAATGAAGCGAATGCACATATAGGTACAAATCTGTCCGTGACTCGGAACTTGAAAAAATAGGCACATTCACGTAAAACATCCCGAATCCAAATTGAACAGGTAAACTCGTTAGATTTAATCTTCAACCAAATACAAATATAGACAGGGACCACTACCTGGCCAGAATAGCGTTTTGTGATAAATATAGTTACCAGTCTAATGAAATAAATTCTGCCTGAGAAATTTTGAAAACATCGATGCCACGCGCAGTCTGGGGGGTATGAACTCAGTATGATGAAAACTTAGCCGAGAAATGGCATAATAAAGTGGTTTTTGCTTGGACGACACCTACACTAATTTGAAACCAAGATAAAATAAGAGTCAGCATTGGAATCACTAATAAAGTTTTAGCGAGAATCGAGTGAAAGAGATGTTTAATCCACTGAAATAGTATTTAACTTCAATTGATCTCAAACTCAACCATTTACATACTCTATATAGGTTAGTGTACGGGTACGCAAGTTATTTGAATCGACCTAAAGATGGACCATGTACCTGAATGACGATTAGAAGACAATTTCTTCATTAAGTTTGCACAGAGAGAATATGAATCCTTTAAAACAGTCCGATGATTTGATACTAATGTAAATAATTATCTTTTTGGTTCGTATCTAATGGTAATGAGCGACGAAGTATTCAGTAGGCCCATCCTGCTTATACTTATACAAACCCTATTTGTTTAGTTTCAACTACTGCACCCCAGTTTTGATAATATGGAATACCTCTTAAATAAAAAAAACAACTTTAGATCAAATATACTTTTTTACTCTCGCGCAAGCCTAGATGAAACTACCACTCGAGTAGCAAAGTATCACTTTGCGCTCTTAGTATACACGGTGATTCTGGTTTTTTGTTATATTATCAAGTTTCTGAAGAGTATGCAGACCTGTACGAATTGTATTCGAGAATTCAATTCACTTGTAATTATAAAAGAACGCAAAAAGTGAACCCGGAATGTAAATGGTGACGTCATAGTTAATCAGTTTATAAATGATGAAAGCATGAGCGGTTTGTTGACAGTTCTGAAATCTAAATAACTTGTAAATGTACAGAATTTTGAACAGGCGATTGGAGAAGGTTTACGACAGAAGACTTTTCTAAAATTCGGAAGCACCCTAAACGGCTGAAACATAGATTCCAAAGACTTAAACAGCGTACAACTGCTTTACAGCTAAAATGCGCGCCTAGACAGGTGATGGTATGAGGATTTAACGACATACGGATATTTACCTAACAAATAGCTGCGCCAGAGTAACAGTTGAAAAAATACGGGTTTGGTTTCAAATCGTCAGTATCTATTACAATCTGCCTGTCTGACAACCGATGCCAGTCAATTTGTGGTGATGGCCTATTTTCACATTTAACGCCCAGTTTACACCTAGTAATCTATTCACATAAACTATCCACATAAGTTAAAAGAATAAATGTTGGTTACTTTTTTGTACTAGTAATCAAATGTGGGTTAAAAACTGGCTTGTTTCGCTTTAATACCGTAAACTACAGCAACTTAATTCACAAATAAGAAATAACATTCCTATCGTCTGCGCAGTATTCTTAAAAACAAACACATATATATGGTCTTGCCGGCTTGTGGATGTTGATCAGACCAAAATTTGTAATATGGACCAACTCTAGGAAATGACACAGTCCCGAGTGGTGGATTGACTTATCATGGCGGAAATAATTTGACCAAAGGTTTGAGGATTGAACGAGTTACAATACATTGCAACACGTCAAGGCGATTTTAACAAAGAAGGAAACTCCATCCTTCTCCAGACTAGTTTTAATACGTTCTATTATAAGGACGTGATTCTATAAAGTTTTAAATATATCGGGATGCTAGAAGCCATGTTCAATATAAAGACAAACAAACTAAAAAATAATATAATACTCGAAGAGCAAGGCAAGGATGCATACTCTCACCAATGCTGTTCTAGATCGCATTGGACAAGGTAATGCGAAAAGTGAATGTCACGTCTCCTAAAAGTTGGTCGCAAGATAAACATCAGAAAAAACAAAGACTATGGGCATCCAACCAATGCACATCAACTATGTTAAAATTAAAGATCTAAATGAATTTGTACACATACATTCAACATGTTACATATAGTCAGGAATTTTTCTACCCTGTCACGCAAGACTAAGGTTCACATAATAAATTCGAGTGTGATGTCAGTACTATTGTAGGGGTTGGAGACATGGAAACACAAAAAGCCACCAAGTGATATAACGAGGATGTCATTGGACTGCAAACTACAACCGAAAGTGTAAGTAGGAAAACCAGCGATGGTATAGAAGAGAACAATGCTACCTAAAGCGAAACAACTAGGTAAATCATGGGCAGAGATAAAACGTTTAATCCCAACTGAGTAAGATGGTCCAGCCAAGAGACGTTCTTAAATTTCACAACGGAGTCAGTGTAATCGTCATGAGACTATTTGGCCATTGCTTTCATTATATACAAAGTACGTGCTACTACACGACTTTCATTTCTTCTCAATTAAACAAAAAACAAAAAATTAATCATTTTCACAACAACAGAAAACTTAAATTAAAATGTGAATACAGTAAATAAAATATAATTAAATTTTTTTTTTTGTTTTGTTTTTTAATTTATGATTATTTTTTATGTTGCTTAATAATTTAAAGTTTTGAAAAATTCAAATTAAATGAATAAATTAAAAATGCAAAAATAATTTTAATAATGAAATTATTTTTTAAAAGCAGATAGTTTGTAGTGATTCGTGCATATATGTACATATATCGTGTTTCATGACTGCACCGAATTACCTGTGTCCATATTAGAGTAGTTTAGATTAAATACTGGATATATGAACTCATTTAACCTGAACAAAATTTAATTAAATATCGAGACCCCCTCCGTGCACGTAAAGGTTCACATATAATACAGGAAGTAATCGTATTGTTTTGGACATTTTCAAAATGTGTTTTGTTAATAAATATTATTTGTAAATAACTTGTCGACAGAATACTGAAAATTTATGTACTATATAATGTAACTACTCCATAAATGTTTAGTGTATGTAAAGGGTTTTACAATAAGAGGTTTCATTTTGAATCGCCTGCTATATGGGCAGCTGATTTTGAAGCACTATTGACATTTGACAAGTAAAAAGTATGCCATTACCAAAAATGGTACGATACACGCTTCAACAACGCATTGAAATTGTTGCAGTCTCAGTTGGTCGTCGTAAAGCTAGTGCATTGCTCAAGAACAAATGAGGCTATTGCTGCTGTAGCCAGTAGTGTTGAAGAAACCCAGGTTCGCCGATCTTTGGAATTAGAAATTACACCGTATTTTGCATGAAGATTTAGGTCTTAAGGAGGCTACGTTAATAAGCAGAATTATCGCACTTGGAGATCAGAATATCCAAGAATGATTGTTGAAATGCTTCTCAATTCTTAACGTGTCAGATGTTTGGAGCGGTTTTTGACCTAGCTGTGTGATTAGACCTCTTAAAAAAATTAAAGAAGGCGGATTATTTTGTAACTTAATACCACTAAGGCCCACGGTTCAACCCACATACACTTACAGATTAAAAGCATCCAATCGTGATTGATGTTTTGGTCACCACTCCGAGAATCGAACCCGAGACTCCCGAAGACAAAGCAAACACGCTAATTTCTCCGCCACGAGAGCGACAAGCCTATTTGAACCTTACTTTTTTTTTAAATAAGGCTGGTGCAACTGTGAATGAATTGCCCTACCGAGCTATGGTTAATGATTTTTTATGGGCGTATTAGAAGATATTGATGTGGACGACGTTTATTTTCAGCAAGACGGCGTTTTCTGGCCGTTTTATTTCTCGAATACGTGATCACAATTGGCCACCGAGATCTTGTAATACACCTTTAGACTGTTTTCTTTGGGGCTACGTGAAAGATAAGGTCTAGTCAATTCTCCCAATCGATTCAAGACCTTAAGGATGGAATACGAATTGGTGATGGTACATTTAAAGAATGGTGTTGCAAGCGTAACCGGGGTGGCCATTTGGCTGATATCGTTTTCAAATGTTTATTGTTTATTGGTTAACGAGTATGTTTTTTAAATATCAAAATAAAACCTCTTATTGTAAAACCCTTTATATTCGTTGCGTGCCTAAAATCAATTTTTCGAGAGTTATGCGAATACAAGGGAATACACACACCGATGTCGAGTATGATATACTAGAAAAATAAAATGGAAAAATCAATTTTTTTATTTTTTTTTTTTTTGGAAATTCTGTTTCGATCACGCAACCAAAATATATGCCACGTCTCATTAACACATGAAATAACTCACAAATACTAATGTACTACACTTTCCGATTTGGGCACTATACAATGACTATACTAGTTCCGTCCTCGTGCACTAAATATGTTAATATACATTTTATTTTTAATGGATATGTACACAGATAGGGGCTTCTCGTACCACGGTGCACCTCCGCATAAACCTATTAATCAATTAAATAGCAATAAAATATACACACACAAAGTTATTACTAAGAACAATTCGAACATATAACGGATATTTAAAATGCTAAAGGCATACGACACCAGCATTATATACGACAACTCACTCTATTTAAAGAATTATTATTATTTATTTATTATAAGAAGTTTGTCGTTTTAATTAGAATTGTTTTGTGTTTAGATCGGAAATTAAACCACACATAACAATGATATAATGCCATAGGCCAGCTTAAGTCACGTATATAAATGTGTTGAATGGCATTAAAATTTTTAATCAAGTAATAAATTAACATATATGAACAATTGCCACATTGTCGCGCCGATAATGCGGTTATGATAAAGTTTGGTCATATCAAATACCAATTCGCCTCTGTACTAATTAACTTGGATTTAACAAACACGCGACAAATTCGAATTTATATATGAAAAATAATTAGTATTTGTTTAACAAAAGTTTTTTAAAATTTTTAATTAATTTATTTAAACAATTTACATTATCAACCACAATCAAATTTTATGAAATGGTCAGCTGTTTCAATGTATAAAGTCGAGTTAATCACTTAATATTGTAATGATAGCCTTTTTCATTGCTATCAGTTCATCCTAAAAGACACAACAAAACATCTTATTGTTTTCCCCAGTCTCTCAGGCTCGGTTTGCCCATTGTGACATCCCTTCCAGAGGTACACTACCAGTCCCGAAAGCTTTTTGTTCTTCTAATGAATTCTAAGATATCTGGTACCCTAAAGGTTGTCAGTTGATCCTCAAATAAAAATTGTGATCCAAAGCAGAACATTCTATGGGAAAAGTATGAAGAACAGGGCATAAAAGGTGCTCAACAAGAAGTCTTCTCCTCCTTCACACTGTTCGCAGTTTGCGATGTTCTGGATCATTCAGATCATGTGATTATTCAGAAAAATGACCCGTAAGAATTCCCAGTAACATCTTCAAAGATGATTTTAGTTAGTTGGCAAGCGATGAGGTTGTCCCATCTCTTCTTGAGGTTGTCGACGTCATTCCTAAAGCGGACTCTGGTCCTACAAAAGTGGAAGCTGCACTCAAACAGGATACTTTATCTGGGCCTTTGGAGGATAGTGTCCGGATAACATTTGTTTGTAGATTATTATCAAAAGGATGCTAAGATATCAAGGAAAATGAGATGAAACAGTCACATGTAATCGCCAAAATATCACCATTACCAAATACCACAAAACAACATTCGAGTACACTCATCGTAAGGCAGCGCACTTACAGGGTTTCATAACAGACTATTTATGGCCAATTCCTCATTTATAACCCTACTGTTATCCGGTGACGTTTAATGAGCAAAGCCAAACCTTATATTTCGAGGTAATGAATGAATATTGGTCATAACCAGGCCACTTATGATTCCATCCATACCAATCCAAAAGAGAATTTGATAAAGTTACTTCGTCTAATGCCAAGAGCTTTAATTAAGCAATCAACCCCAGGTGAACAATTTTTCTTTAATCTCTTCTTTAATATGTGGTGATAGGATGGAACCTCCTGTGTTTGAAGGTATTCAAATACAGTATCACAAGCTGTAAATAACTTATAGAATATTAAGTAGGTTAGAAAAATGTTCACGCCATGTATCCAGTTACCCATCTATATAGGGTTGCCATCCTGGTTCCGAATTGCAGTTGGCCGAGATCTTAAGGTACGGTGCAATCTTGACTCTTAAGAACCCTTAACCTTCCATCTCTGTTTACACATTACTTTAGCTGTCCTCCTAGAAAGAATCGCTTAATTTTTCTTTGCTATTTCCATATTTTTATTCCTCTGTGATTCTAAACTCTTTGAGTGTGCGATTCATTCGCGCTGCTCTAATTATTTTATTCCTTTGTATGGTTTACAGTTTCAAAATCGAGATTGATGGAATATGTCGATCGTACAATCCCTTGTGTGTGAACCAATTGAGACGAAAAGATGTCCTGAAACCGTCTTCGTGTGAGGGTGGTCGTTTTCATCTTTTAAATACTTTGCCGATCTGAAGTACGAATTCGTTTTCACTAGACTCTTTCCTCCAGCCCCCTTTCGCTTGCAAACCTGAACACTAAGTGTTATAGCAAGGAATCGAGATCTTAATTTGATTTTTGTAAGCGATAATAAAATCCTATCATATTTGTGCCTACTAATCTTATAGTCGGCCACCTTGCAGGAAAACTTTAGCTATGAGTGCCTCGAAGCGTGTACAAGCACACAATATACATGTTCGTTGTGTCTATATCATAGTAGTTAGGTCAAAGTTTTTATTTTCATAGACAGTGAGGCTTTACTCTGCATTCAATTCTATATGTTGTGGTCATGCGTTCCATTTTATTAGCGACTGCTTCATTTCAAACAGTTTTCAGATACTTTAAGTCAGAAGTATCCTATTATTTTGTTTAGGCATATCTGATCATAATATTATCAGAACATTGTTAATTTATTGCGTGTATAAGTACGGATAATTAAGAGGTTCAAAGTCAGCAATTTATATATTAATGTTGTTAAGTACTGATAATAAAATTAGCAATACTTTAAAATATTTCTTTCAGATCTTTTCAATTCGGTGGTTGTCCTGTCAGTTGAATTACACACCCACCAAACTTTTAGTTTTACCATCTATAAGAGTATAATAGCTGATCAATTGCTCTATTTTCCCTTCTTAGAGACGTTAGTCAAAGTTAAAAGAACATATATAGCTATTTAACAGTTTTGGTCATACATAACGATGAATCTGTAGTTATACAAAAGTACACGTCTGCCTGTTTATGACAAACATAGCCAGCTGAATGCAGTTAATAATATTTACTATCAAACTTGGATACAAAACCATGTAAAATTCGCGTTACTGTGTTGTCTCTCATCTACATGTATAAACACAAGTACGCACAACGAGCAGTGGAATAATGATCGCATGACGAATAAGATCATCAACTTTTTAGATATATAAAAATTGTTTAAGAGTCATGCAAAGAAAAACAGAGATGTGTATAGCGATACAATGGCAACATTAATACGTCTGTTGATCGTGATACATTTGTGCTGGGGCACAAACTAATAAATGTTATATTTATCTTAATGACATCTTAAAAAAAAAATATGTTAACATCATTGTTAATTGTAATAAGTAAACAATGCTATGTGATTAACGATGTTGTTGAATAAGGTTAAGTATAATTTCAAGGTTCGCTTATGGACAACATAAAACGTATAGGTTGGCGAACTTATAGACTCGACTATTGGGTCCATTCGATTCGCTACAAATTGTGTGAGTGGAACACAATTTGTAGGGTCTCACTCTATGTATGTGTCGATTTTGTTACGTATAATTATAATTACCTATGTATAATTACCCCCGCTTAAGTACTCGGATACAAATTTGAGGATGGGCATGTGGAACATGCAGTCACTTAGAAATCCTGGTGCGTTTGACGCTCTTATCACATGTATGAAATAATGTCGGCTGGAACTCGTATCTGATTGCTTTAGACCTAAGCACGATGTTAGATTGGTGATTGGTGACTTTATTGCTAAAGCAGAATTGTTGATAGCACATACCGAGTTTATTTCAATCACGAGATCAGGAATTTAATGTGAATTACTGATATCTTGCATGTATTTGAGGAACTTTTATCAAATCATTCGATCGAGCTTATCTCACATAAAAGTGTTCACATAACGAATGGCACATATACAAGACAGCACTGTGGTATTAGATGGAATGATGCTAAATAAACCATCAGGAATGCAACAAAATAAAGATCCCGAACATAATGTTTATACGCGTTGATGTAAGACCCAAGAACCTCTCTGACCATCGCTACATCTCCTTTTCTCTAACCAGCGATAAACCCGAAATTGGAGAATTTAGGAACCCAAGAAACACGGATTGGGATTTTACAGACTCCAAGGGCAGCTGATAAACGTGAAGAAGCACTAATTAGCGCCTATGAGAAGAACTGTCCTCTTAGTAAGCCTAAAAAAGCCTAAAAGAATATAAGGGACACCATGTTGAACTAGGGAATTGGGAAGACTGAGGAAACAGAGAAGACAACTTCTAAACAAAGCCGGCACATAACAGCCCACATGCCCTCACATATTATTGTGACGAAGCACGTCTTCGGGAAATTATTTCATGTAACTCCTAACTATTACTTGAAATCACATATGGGACTATTACAGCCCATCCTACCCCTCCGGCAACGATATGTTAATCTTTACCGAAGGATCAGTATGCCGTAATCTAGCTGGTGCTGGGTTATACATACAAAAGCCTGAAATTAAATTATCTTCCCCGCTTGGTAGGTACGCTACTATTTTTCAGACTGAAACTGCTGCAATTTTGTAAAAGGGATCTCTTTGTAAAAGGGATAAATTGCAGAGATCGTCGTATTTGCATTCTTTCTGACAACCAGGCTGCCCAGAAGGCGATTGGTTCCAATACTATTTCATCGAAACTTGTCTTGGAAACGATAAGTGTCTTAAATCGACTAAGCAGGCTGAATGAAGTAAGACTCCACTGGATACCCAGTCACATCAAAGGGAATATTTTGGCCGATAAATTGGCCCGATTGGGTGCGACATCCACCTTTGTGCGACCTGAGCCAGCTTTAGGAGTGACGTAACTATCTCTTAAACAAGAAACTGATTGTCACTTTGGAGATCTGCCCCAAAAAGATGGGATAATCTCAACTCTTGTCGTTTATCCAAATTCTTCTTTGGATCAGTAAACCAGCAAAGATCCCAGTCTTTCTTAAACTATGATAGACGCACTTTAAGGATCTTGCTGGGCATTCTCACGGGCACTGCTCCCTGAATAGTCATATGTTTAGAATGAAAATTCGAAACACCTGTTTCTGCGAACAGTGTGGGCCCCGTCCCCAGGAAGAAACTGTTGAGCACTTTTTGTGCTCATGTTCTTCATACTCTTCCCATAGACTGCACTGTTTCGGCTCACAATTGACCAATTGACGACCTTGAGGATACCGGATATGCTGGACTTCATTAGAAGAACAAACAGATTCCGGGACTGAGAGTGTTCGCCTGGGAAGGGATGTCACATTGGGCCAATTGAGCCTAAGTGACTGGAAAAAAAAGACCCAAAAACTATATGGCATAAATAATTAAACGATGGCAGAATCCCGATATCTTGAAGTAACACTTAACGTTAGTTATGTCAGGTAGAGGAACGGAAGGAGGTAGGTTTTAAGTATGACTCACACATTACCAGTCTATAGAAAATGAGGTCTCCAAAGGTATGGCATCATGTGGGAAAATCAAGTGACCAGTCTGTTTCAAAACACTATTCAGAGAACCGCTCATCCTGAAATCACGACCTGGTTATACAAAATGAACAGAAACTCCACCTTTTTAAATCTTACCCTTCAGGATGTGCCTTATGGCAACATCAATGGCATTTGTTAGAATAGTTTAAAGTACACCATTTATATATAGCTAGGTGTTAGAAACAGGCCTACAATATGGCTTTCATGATTATCGAATATTTTTTATCTGCCTTGGACACTCACTATTTGTTTATTTTGATAATCCCATCATTGGAATTTATGGCTCTTATCAGAGAAGCCAATTTTCCCGTGTCATGTTATTATTTTGTGTTCTGACATCCTCGGGAAAAGTTTATTGCTCATGCATGCAAAATTAAGAAACTCAATAACCGACCTCCAGTGCAATTTGATAGACATTAGCTTCCACACATTTGAAACTGAAGAGGCCAATCTATGCCTACAATTTTAATCTCAAAAATGTTTCAAGTCAATATAGTCATTTTATTCCGATTCACTGTTTATTCGATCCATATGCCGTAAACAATACGTCACCATCGAACAAACTATTTAGTTATTAATTTGTACACTACATCGATTCTTTTACTATATAAGGATGTAATACAACGTGAAGGATTCATCAATTTTCAGTCGTATAGTGAATTACACGAAATACACCATCGAATGTTGTCATATATACAATCAAGATCTGTCACATTTTATCATATAACAAATATTGCTTATATATACTGCTATACAGTATATGGAACGTATACAAGCTTCGCATATCTATAGGGAGATGAGGATACTGTATACTTTTGTACTCGTATATATGCATGTACATAGATTTGTTCGCACATCACAAATCACTTCGACACATGGGTATATAACAGATGAAATTAATCTGACTATGTTTTCAAAATCAAATTCTACACGTTTGTCGTTATCGTCATAAAATTTATACATGTATATGTACTCGTACTATCTTATACATGCATGTGGAGGTCTCAAGACACACATACATACATTTTGACATTTCTGAATCAATAAACCGTCATTTCACTTAATTTAATCGATTTAGAACAACGAGACTGACGATAATAAAAATAAAAATAAAAACAAAACTAAACTTAATGTACCGCATAAGAAACATAAAAACATCGTAGATAAATTCTCATCTTAAACATTTTATATCTCGATGTTTCTCTTTCTTGCTGCCACCAGCATCTCTGTTGAGTAGAGCGATGCTCGTCAATCATTTTTTTTTTCCTGTTTTTTCTTAAATATAGAGACATTATTTTAAGGATACGACGTAAGATGAAATTTTTTTTGTTCCTTGGGTGTTTATTTCCACTTCCGTAGGTTTGGTGTATTGTTTGTTATATTCGTTTCACTTGTATAGGAAGTTTATCGGCATAAGATAATATCAACATTGGAGTATAATATAGGCTCGTATGTATATGAAATTAAAGTGTTGGTTTAATAAATATTTTTGAAAGCATATATTAACACACAACATGTGTATATCGTCTCAAAAATACGTACATAAATATATAGTGTCAAAGATCACCGCCACACTTCACTTCTAAACATCTATGTATACATATAAGTACATACACATAGTCGCTTACTTATATACATACACTTCATTTCTTGATAAGCGTATTTATCGCACTCAAAGTGTTAATAAGGTTAACTAACCGCACTGTGTATATAAGCTGCAAAATTCGATTACAAAATTCTCGACATCTTATATACACACTAAGCCCAATCGTCATAATTTCAAGATCAATTGTAAGACATGTGTATACACGTCCGAATGCTGACCTTATATAAATAGACTATATACGATCGGATCTGTATACATACGCGATAAGTATACTTATTGGACCGAAGGTTAGTATCTCATTTCGTTTGCATCATAAAAATTGCGCGATGTTATGTAATACTCTGGTTTCGATATTATATAAAGTATTTCAGTAATTAAGAAAACGAGTCGATTTATGATGGTGAGAAAACATTAACATTTTCCAGACCTTATTCGAATTTTATATGATTTATTTAGTATACAGCTCTGGATTGTAATTAGAAACAAATATATACATAAATGAAGTAGACACGTAAATTGAAAATTGCGACGCGCTAAAATTTGATGATGTAGCACTAATGGTGTATAAGTAGACGATTTACGATGAGTTCAACGTTTTATAGCACATGTTTACTCTTCACTTCTCTTCACAAACAGACATATAGTTTGCTTGCTAACGAATATTTCCAACATTACTGTATGACCACAGCCATCGTATATGATGAAGTGCACTACGTCATGACAGTTAAAAAAGTTACTCTTGATGGCACTTGATGAAATGATGGAACGAACACTTTTACATTTTGAAATGCTACGAGCGCATTCTGATTTGTTCCGCCATATACATACAAGGTCATTCAATAAGTCCGTAGGATAAGTATGTTCCAACTTTTCGATACCACTTTTATAGTACGATTTCTCTTTTTCGTCAAAATAACCCTTTGTTTCAGCGATTACTTCATCATTAAACTTACATTTCTTTCCAGCAAGTATTCTCTTGAGATCTGAAAACAGGAAAAAGTCGCTGGGGGCTAAATCTTTCTAAATTAATGAATGGCTCAAATCACCCACAGTAATTATCTTAAGTGGCTTGGAAGAGATTTCGGAGGTTGCATGATATCATTTGGGTTGCGGCAAGCCTCATAAGTATCGTAAATGAAGCGCACTACGTCTTGACAGTTAAAAAATGTAAGACTCTTGATGAAATGATGGAACGAACAGTTTGACGGAAAGAGGCTTTGAACAGCATTCATAGGAGTATATTATGACTTATCTTGTCATATACAGTACTGTGCAAAAAAATCCGGACAGTTCGAATTCCTTTAAAAACGATAAATATTGCCTAGTGTTTTTACTTTGTTTTAGATTCCAATTTTAAGATTGCATTTGGTATTTCATTAGAACTCTGGAAGTATAAGTTGTTAAAGTTATGTTTATGGAGAAAGAGCTTTTATTTCAAAAAAAAGCGAATAAAGTACTTAAAATGTCTAAACTAAACGACCAAGACAAAAGTGTTGTTATCGAGTTATGGAAGGAAGAAATGTCCGTCAATCATCAATTGCCGATCTTATAAAAAAATATAGGACTACGGGGAACACAGAGCGATCTAAAGAGTCTGGCAGACCGCGAAAAACCACAACAGTGCAAGATAAATTTCTGGTTCTTCGTTCCAAGCAGAACCGATTTAAAACTTCACCGAAATTGCAAGCCGATCTTGCTACAGCAACAGGTATTGAAATTTCCAGTTCAACTGCTCGGAGAAGGTTACTGAACGCAAATCTTAGGGCACGCCACTCGCTGCAGAAAACTTTCTAAAGATATCTTGTAAAATTTGTCGGCTTCAGCTGGCCAGAGAGCACACTTACTGGACCAAGGAGTTGTGGAATAACATGGTGTTCTCTGACAAAAGCAAATTTAAACTGCATGTGGGAGATGGATGGCTAATTGTGCGAAGAAAACCAGGTGAACGCCTCAGCGATATCTGCATTCAACAAGTGCCTATTAAAACTGAGGGTGTAATGGTTTGAGGCTGTTGTAGTAATGCTGGTGTTGGTCACTTGGCCTTTGTCGAAGCAGGGATAACCGGTAATGTGAACCTGAACATTCTGGAAAGGCGTTGGAAAGCATCAATTTTGGAGCTATTAAGTGAAACTGAGAGCTTCATCTTTCAGCAAGACAACGCGCCAGCCCACAGATCAAAACAAATGGCTATGCACTTTTTTTTCTTTATTTAAAACTTCTGTATAACTTTCAGGTAAAAAATAATAAACAACTTTGTTACATAACATTTTATTTCTATTTGAAGGTGAAAAAGTACTTGGTTGATAATTCCATCTACACAATAAAATGACCCCCTTATAGCCCAGATATGAACCCAATTGAAACTATTTGGGCTATTATGAAGCATAAAGTCCGTCAAAGTAATCCAGGAACCATCCAGCAACTGAAGCACCTATTTCAAATTGCGTGGGATGATATTAGCAATGAAGTGATTCAAAATTTGATTCACTTTATGGGCAACAGGTGTGCATGGGTAATTAAGAAAAAATGACGGTCATACCAAATTTTAATAATGAGTTAAATAATAAGAGAAAAATACTACTTGGTGTTAAAATAATTGCGTTTTTGAAAAAAATTGTTTAATTAAAAAATGTTACCTGTCCGGATTTTTTTGCACAGTACTGTATAAGTACGCATAGAATAAATGTTCAATTTAATGTGACAAGTATTAATTGTTGGCTCAGATAGCAAAGTAATAATCTAATGTAGATGTTCGCAAGCCGACTTAATCACTTAATTTATATTCAAACTATCTTTGGAATATACTAACATCGCCCCCCGAGCTATGTCTTTGTTAAAAGTTTCCCTAATCATCACACAGAGCTTTCATGCATTATACGAAAACATTAAAATATTATCAAATATGAGCTGGGAGTCTTGAAAACTTTTTTCAACACATGTGCAAGAGCAAAACAAAGATTCGTCTGTACTACGCAGCAAACGTAAGAAGTCGTAATAAACTACTTAATCGGACCAATCGGTCCTAAACTAAACATGTAGACAACCACCAACCTCAGTTATTGCAAAGCATCGTGAAAAACTATCCAACAAGTCAAAACAAATTTCAGGAATCGATAAAACTCAGCGAATTCAAGGACATTTGCCAGGACGGGCAAACAAATTGGTGTACATACGAGAATATATCAATTCACACCTCATTGTCATGTATGGGTAAACGACAAGGCTCCTACCATTCAAGTACAATCCTCATTGAAACCATGCTGTGTTCTGATTCAGAATGACAAGCGGAAAGCGATCTAGAATGTTTTAATAGATCATAACAGTATGAAGAGCTGGTTCATAAACGAAGTCAGTACCGGTTAACAATGGTCTATAAAACTGCACCACCGTGTAAATTCAAAGCTTTAGCTGGAATGCCACAGCACCGACGAATGTTATCGATTGATATTGAGTGTAAATGACCTTAACTGTATATAAAACTGATAATACTCTCTACATTATATAGTTTACAATAACGATATTTATGAGTAAACAAGACTCAATGATAGTTACACAAAGTATAGATGTATATTGTACCTTGTTACATGACGATGATCGATGGTGTGAATAACAAGACGTCTATGGCCCAGTACAGAATTCATTGACCCAACCCATCTTCGATGACAATGCTATAAAGCTGACAAGAAGCTATAAAATGTGCAGATGGTTCTATAGGTAAATCGGAGCCGTGCATCCTCTATTTGGCTATAATATCGTAAGAACGTAAAATAACTCGCGGAGATAGCAGTGCCTGAAAGGCTAAACAAAATATTACAAAGAAACAAACAAAATAGTTGTATCGTAATTTTTGAATATCCTTAAAGTGCAAGTTCATATATGTAGTATCGGGAATGATCCCGAATTAAAGCACCAGAAAATTACTGACTTTATTTGAATGGCGTTGCAAGCGTCACTCGTAAATTGCAACAATTACAAACCGTGTGAAAATCAGTTTGTCTTATTCTGTAAGAAGTATAAAGTTCCACAGATCGACCTAGAAACCTAACATAAAGGAAAGAACAAAGAAGACTACCACAGCGCTCTAACTTTGTAAGAACGCCTTTAGTAAACTATACGGGTTGTGCATTGCCTTAGTACTTTACTCATCCGATATCTACACAAGCTCTGGAGATTATTTAGCGAGTAAACCCATACGGCTCAAACACATTTCTTGCGGTGAACATGTGGTAACAAAGAGTACTCATATAATATTTTGTCACTCCACTTTATTAGGAAATTTGTGACTGGTATATCCCTGCATAGAGGGCTAATTAAATGATGCGGTCATGAACCGTGGAGACTGGGTGGCAGGACTCATCAGTCCTGAGTGAAAATTGGTATGCCACTCACCTCATGTAACATCTGCGTTTTAAGAGAAAACTAGCAGATCTTTGAATGAGAGATGAATAAACAGACAAATCTTGCCAGAAAACCGGTCAAGAGCAACCTCACTGTCTAAACAAATTTCGGATTTATACCGGAACAAACTTTTAGTATGATTGCATTTGAAGCTATAAAATGTGCATAGACACCCTTTCTTAATGATCTGGCAGAGCTCAGTAGGAGTGTCGTTAGCGATTTCAACGATTCCTCATATTGTTCGAGTACAATAGAAAGGTGTAAATACGTGTTAATCCCACGAATCAAAATGAGGATATGCCAGTCCTTTAGGACACCCACCCTAATCTAACCTAACCTAAAAATCGTATTAAAATATTTTCTATATAAAGCAAATCAATACAACATACATAGTAAGAAATGCTGAGTTCCAATCATAAATCGAACCCGTGACATTTTCTTATCTTAAAGTAGTTAAATGCATAATTAGTTGTTTCCACTAAGTATATAAACAGTATTACAATTGATTACTATACACACATTATCTATAATTAGTGTTGGTCTTTAATGTAAACTAGTTTATAGTTTCAAATAGCACGCTATAGACGAGACCTGACGAATGCCTTAAATCAATTAAATAGTTGTGAGGACACGTTATTCAAGCTTTATGTTCAATTGACCTATTATTGGCCAGCAACACTGATATTAATAAATATTATGGTGGATATAAGAGCCATCCGGCATCGTCAGTATTTTCAAATAGGTCGAGCTATCTCTAATCAATGTATAGAGGTGAAGTACTACAATAATAAATATTCAACGGTTGACACTTTCGCTTGAAAATCTTTTTTAATTAAGTCCAATCAACGGACGATACGAAAGCAACGATTTTCCAAAGTGGTATGAAAATATGGTTGCATAAACAGTGGTGAAAGCTGCGGGAGGTGGAGCTAAAGGTACGTAATTCGAATCCTGATAGAGGCTGGCTGTGAAAAGGAGTTTTCTACATTTGATGAACATTGGTGATGTAAAGGTAAGTCTGGCCAAAGTTGGACTTAGAACGCTAAAAGACACTGATCACCGTACGAAGACGTCCACTAAAAACGACAGTGGGGATACGCACAGAACACTGCCTACTAGGAGAACATGCGAGGAGGCTGGGTCTAGAAGCTAATGACTTTTGCAGAAGCTGTATGAACGAGAAGGAGGAAGAGACGGTAAAGTTTTGGATCCACCTGTTTGTATATTTCGAATATAAACAGCCCATTTTATTATACGAATGAACAAAAATTAAAGCTCTGCTTTAACTAGATAATTAAACAGAGCTAACAAGACTTTAAGCTAACAGAAGTGGATAACAAGAAACCTCCAATAGTATACTATCAATAGTAACTTTACAATCAAAGTAATACTTTATGATAACAAGACATATTCGAAAATGAACAATTTAACTATTTTATACAGTTTAAAGTCTGATAACAACGATATGTGATAAAATCCTATAAACTTGTATACGTACTTAAACGATAAGATTAAAAATTTTACGAGCAAATCACAAACCTGCTTATACATTGACATGAGTATACACATGAAATGTTCATGTATAATTACTAAATGAAAATAATGAGCTCACCAGGCCACTTGAGCCAGGCCAGTATCGTCAACAAGATTCACATAAATTTTTTAAGTATCAATTTTAAATGCAATTCCTATCGTAAAACGTGATCACTACACGTATTTTGCTAGAAGTGGTTGCGATAACAAGTTACAAATATAGTAAACAGTTTATTGACATTCGATTATAAAGGTAAGTATAATCGCAAATATCCATGTATGTAAGCGGCATCTATTTGCAAATAAACTTGAGAAAACACTCAAATTGAATCATATGCAATTCGAAGGTTAACGTCCTGATAGATGACACAAACTGAAAGACGTACGAAATGAGTGTATGTGCGCTTGTACAAATAGCTTCTCTACAATGTAACATCCTGCTGCTGAAAATCAACAAATGTTATCCCAGCGTTATGATGATATACTTCATCGCCGATCTTTAACATACTGCGGTTTCTACGCTAGAGACTAGTTAATCGATACTAGAGTGAAAAGTTTACAGTTTGAAGACTACTGGAATAATACTACTGGATTAATATGTGGTAGACACGGACTCAAGACTCATCTGATTCAAAATGGTGACGTGACAGCAGAAAATATTGTCCAGTAGTAACACTAGACTAATTGGAATTGTATATTTAACGCACTTAGTCACTTACTTACCCGTATTTGGAGGTATTGAAATACATACCTATTTCGAGTAGTTTCGAGCTACTTAAGCCAGAGGGATCCAAAGTATAAAACCGGTTGGACGAAAACATGAGTGATACCTGGTTGAGTATCACAAGGGTCCGTTGTAGCTCCTATACGCTCGGGAATGTGATGCATGAAAATGTGCTTCGACTTTTCTTACCATGTGAAGCTTAAGTAGTCGGCTTTGACACAGGGAGGAGGAATCGTGGAAATTTGTAACAGAACAATACAATACATTGAACAATAGTTACCGTCTGCTGGCCTGGAGTTAGCAGAACATAAGACAGAAGCAGCCATCTCAATCACAAATAGGCAAACTTTATAGAGCATAACGTTAGAGGTTAGTGCCCAAAAAATAGTCACCCAACCGACCATTAACACGCATAATGATTGATGCTAGGCTGTCATATAAGACACATTTCATTAACTCGAGCGATAGAGAAAGCAAAATGAACGCGGCATTGGCACGGCTAATTCCAAATAAATACAAGAGGCACTCGAAAAACAGCAAAACTCTGAATCCACCCCGATATATTGAGTACTATTTTGGGCCAATGCAGTACCACAGAAGATGTATTTACTTAAATCTGTTCGAAGATTATGCGCATTCCGAACGATATCGGATGAAACTGTCTGTGTTCTTGCGGGAATGTATACCATAGATATACTGGCTAAGGATCGTCCACTTACATATCTGTTGTCAAGGAACGAAAGATGACCCAGTTCTTATTGGCCATGGATGCTTTAAGGCATACCTATTCAAGTTCAAACATGAAGTCTCTTGACTGCCCTTTGTGTACAGAAACCGCAGAAAACGTGAACTTTGCATGTCCACGTTTGAGTCAACGAGACAAGAAAAAGTATTGGTGCACCTGGTCATCGTCTAACATCAAACAACGTTATTGATGCCATGCTGGAAGATTATTTAACAGATTCATGAGTTCACGAAAAACTTGTATCTTCATTTTGGAGCTCATATACCACCAATCGATGCAAAATTGAAGTATACCCACTACCCACTTACTTGTACGATATAGTAAACCACTCGGGACCGTGATGTGTAAATATCGTTTACTTCATTAATGAAGAAAAAATTCTTGCATTCAGTGATAGCCCTTTTCACACCATTACTAAACACAAATCAAGTTAATAGTTTCACTTATGCAAATTGAGTAAATTGCTTTAATGGGAGGTGGTGTATGTTAAGTGGTTTGCCATCTCTCCCTGTCGCAAGTAAAAACTAGTTACTCACGACAGTGAAGCAAACTTGAGTTGGTCTACGTATTCTATAAACTTTAGACAGAGTACACCTTAGACAGAAGGTTAGGTAAAATGTAGAACAGAAACCCTGGCGCTGATATTTAAGTAGCTTCTTTTGGGGCGAGGCTCAAATCTCAACATATAGACAGAATGTAATTTTTGGTTTCCATCAGTGAAGTTTGAGCACAACTATAATCCTCTGATGGTGTACAGAACCATGTTAGAGCCAAACCATTAATTGTTCAGCAACTTTTAAGATTAGAATGGAGCATGGTAGTGGTGTTTCTGAAGGTATCAGTACCACATCAAAGTTGCAGCAACGACGTTACGAAGACAGGGAATTATTTCATTAATGGATTTTTGGAATCAAGCAAAGAATATCCGTGAATGTAATTTGCAAATTGACTCACTGGACAACCCAATATTAATCGAAGTAGATGAAGAAGAACTCATCAATTATATAGCTGAAAACTATTATGGGACACTGCAAGGTAAAATTGTTGGATAGCACTGTGAACACTATCCACAGTTTTGCTGATGATGCAACATTGCACTCTTCTATCTTATTCGAGGGCTAGATTCGCATAATACAAACTCCAGACTTACGAAAGATCTAGACAGCCTACAGCACCGCAGAGATGTTGCAGAACTCTGCGTGTTCTATATAGATTGAAAAATGATAAGAGAATTAAAGGAGATAATATCACCATTTGTTACGCCAGGACGGGTTACACGAGGAACGGTTAGTGCGCATAGGTTTACGGCGAAAATACCGAAACCTCGAACTGAAGGTGCAAAGAGCGAATTCATGTATAGAAACATTTAGGAAGTGGAATTCGTTAGCCGGTTTTCAGTTTCTGTTGGAGTATAAAATGTACAACTATAAGGCAACTATCAAACTTTACTTGAAGGATCGCGCCTTGAGTATGAGCTCTAACAGTTACAATGAGCTAGGACATTCTAAAAGTTCACCCTGCACCCAATTAAAGCTAAATTTAAAAAAAATAAAATGAAAAAAGTGGACTCATGAAAAAACAACAAGGGCAATGAATCTACAACTACCTAATGTCTAGTCCATATTCTCGAGATAATACGAAAACTGGCCTGTTTTCAACGGTATGTTCACCAACATGTAACCATCAATTATCTTATTGGCAAAAAATGACGTATTTAAAATGCCTGAACAGTCATGGGAAATCTTGCAAACAAGGTATAATAACAAACGATTTCTAGCCGCTTCGTATTTCGATACAATACTGACGGTGTCTTGTCAGTACTGACGATGTCCCCTAACATACATCACATAATAATGAAAAAATTACACCCTCAGATGCCCTCGTGAAGTTCCGAGACTGAAGAAATGGATGGAATTTCTGACACGAAGGTTCCAAGGTATTGGAGACATATGTACACCAAAGGCTGAACATCATACAACAACATAAGTCAGAAGCCAGAGAACACCGCAAGATGTTTCTCAACACGAGAAACGACAGGCAGCCAGCGCAGCTCATGTTATGAATAGCTTATGTTCTGATGACCAAGTGGTAAGTTACCAAAATATACGAAACCTACACTAAAAGCCAATTGTGAATTCAAGATATAAACTACAAACCACTTGACCTTATCCAAACGGAAAACACTTAAACCAACTATGCAAATACAAGCCGGCTGAACCGGTTTCGTATGAGACAGAAACAAACAAAAATCACACCAATAATCGTAAATAAAACCGTTACTCGGTCATTATAACGCACGAGTGTGGTCAAACTGAAATCACTATCACTTTCGCATATCGTTTTGAATAAATTATTTATAACATAATACGTAACGGTACTCCGGCGAAAATGTTACGCGCAAAAGAGATGAATAATAATGAATTTCGGTTCAACACATGGACTGCGGCATGCGGTAAATGAACTCGACACACACACAAAAAAAATGTATATTGAACTTACCCAAAACAAATTGAAATTCTCTTTCTTATTCCAAAAAGAACAGCTCAAGTAAAATTCTCTACTTAACTTAAAGAAAGCAATATTGTAAGACGAAGAAGAAGCGTTGTTAATGATGAGATACCACGGAATCTCTTATAAACACAAATACACTAAAACAATATTTTGTTTTTATTTCTTACTCGTCGTATTTATTTTATTATACATATATGTACACAAAACACTAATTTTTATTTTGTATATATTTTTCACATTTTAATTAGTAGGAAAATTCTTATATTTTCCCTCCCCTTTTCGAAAAGCTACCCTTAAGAACACATGGCCCACACGCACACACATACACAGAACAACAATAATAAAATATATATTTATATATGTAAATGCACTAACAATAATTATATTACCTATGTATTAATACACTCACGAAAAAATGTCACGAAACTCAATTATTTCTTATAAAAATATATATTATTAAAACAAAACAAACGTCACACTATATAACGCCAACCGGCTTGCAATAAACTTTATTTAAAATAACTTTTATGAAATAAACTCACACGATTAAATTCTATTCACAACAGAATTTTCTAAATAAAAATTTATTTTTTTTATAAATCACACAGAAATTATAACATTGAATAAAATACAAAATTAAAACACTCTTATGCACAACACAACTCGTCTGATCGGATTGACATCTCATACAAACATTTATAAGCCCCGTCTACGATGCAACTGGAATCGAATTGGATTTTTTTTTACTTTTAGTTTTTTTTTTCTTGTGTATGTTAGTTTTTGACAGATGTTACGGTTTTTATATGATATTTTTATGCTTGTGTTGCGACATACGTTAATTCGCTGCGGCGAATATGTTTATACAAGCGGCGAATTCAATAAGACGTGAATTTAGAGAAATTTTTATGCGATGACATCTAGTAAGTAAATAAACAATAGAAATTAGACTTTAAATTAACCGTTCCTACTGCATTTATTAGTACATTTCTATGTATTTTTGTGTTTATTTTGAAATGTCGACAATTTTACATCTGGTGACATCTATGTTAGAATAGATAGATTGTATGTAACGCCATCTTTTATAAGTTATTTTAAAGATTTAATAAAATTTTGTTCCAGGGTTGAGCAAAATATTTTGGAATTACTTTTTTCTCATCGATAATACTTGTTTTTATGTTCGAACTACATAAAAACAAGTATTACTTCTCGAAGTCGTTATATTACTTTGTGGACGTAAATTATTGCGCCGTAAAAAAGATTACCAAGATAGATGCCCTTAACCTCGATCTGTACTTGCTGATGAATATCGGAAGTGGCTGATTTGATAGAATTTCCTCCGTAGCTCAATTATCGAAATAACATAGTTTCTAACGACCAATATCTTATCTACAGCACTGCTGGCATTGGTATTACTGTGACAGTGAAATCCTGTTTGAGTCAGCCTTGTACTAGTAGCGTAGGCTATCCAACTTGAATACTTTAAAAATATTTGCACTCGTTACAGCAATCCCTCTATCCACAACCGCCGGTTTGCTAGTAAGACATTGGTAAGCTCTTGTTTTGTAGGTGTGCGTTCAAGATATTGAGGTCAATTTACAGTATAAATTGGTGTTCGAGTATTTCAAACCACACTACTACTGGGAGTATTTTATGTGAGAGGACTTCCTATTCAACTTGAGAACTGAATCCCGATTGTTTATATTTGTTGGACGAATCTTATTCACTAGTGCACAGATGTGAAGTTTTTAACGAGTGGGACTTCATCTCGAGCTTTGTACACTCGATTACTTCTTACTGTAATAGTGACATTATAAAGTTAGAATCAAAAGGTTTATTCGCGTCTCGAGGTCATATGATTGCCTGAACAGGAAAGGACAGTCCGAGAAAATCAGAATGCAGCAAGCGGATGATTTGAACTTGTCTATATATAGTCAATCTTTTATTAAGGAAGTTTTTGGGCACCGAATGGTCTAAAACTCATCCTGATATGAGGTTCAATCGATTAATCGGTAATTGGACCACGATTGACCCCATTCAACGTAGAATAATTCTGTATACCAAGAAGATTGCACCCTGTTAAAGATTTGCGCGTGTTGTGTTACCACCAAGTATAACAACAATTCCGCAGTAGGATAGATTAGCTTTGAGCACCTTTATCTAGTTTACAGCAGACTGTGATTTGGAATTTTAGGGACTCGCCCCATATCATCCATCGATTATTGGTACTGTATAAAAACCATTGTTGTTTCTCGAAGTTGTTATAATATTCATATAGACCATTTACTCTTAACTTGTCGAGAAGACTTATAAATCAAAGAATATTCAAACTTGATAAAGAGATAGGATATGCAGAAAATGGTCAATTCCTCCAACTTTTGAGCGATATCCCTGCCTTTTATTTTACATTACTTGCTTTTCTGAAGACAATATCTGTAAGAAACTGATCTGATGCCTAAGTAGGAGCCTTAGTAGATCCATGTCAACTTCGAAGCTGTTCTCGACCGAGTATCTCGGGAAGCTAGAGAAAGCTTACAATATCCGTCAACAACATCACATTATGGAATGTGGGTCAGTTCTGTTCGGAATTGGCTAGGAATATACGGAGTCTGTAACTAACCTATCATCTGTCTCTACAGTAGCATTATAATCTAGTGCCTCGGGTATGCTTATTGCTCCATCAGCGATTCCTCCAGTGTTGCTAGTCAATAGTGAATTGTTTTGCTAAAAATAAATGTTAGCCAAAGCATCCATGCACATGATGGGAAATCATACCGGGTGTAGAAAGATTATATTAACAATTTGCAGCTTTTATTGCTTCCTGAGACCACTCACTTCTGCCAAGATCCCTTTAGGCTTTTCTCTTTAGGTTCAGGATGATCTGATATACTAGCACCTAGTATAACAATGAATGCATCAGTCAATAACAGTCCAGAATTACGCAGTTTATAAGTCTTCGTATCAAACTCGTGCAAGCCAAATGGTGTGGCAGCTTTAGCCTTAGTTTAGTTTTAGGATTTTTTGAGACTTAACGAGAACTAGAAAAAGGACTGGATCGGCTATTACCCAAGGTCATCAAGCTTTCAAAATACGCTTTCACTATCTGAAGCTTGTCAAGAGCTAGTAGACATGTCCGAAACGAAATAAGTGAACCCTGAGTGTTCAAATACTGAATTACCCTGTGTTTCACAAGCATCATGAGTGCCTTGGCCGCATGCTTACACAAATATGAAATGATGCTTGTTGTTGTAGAGAATTGGGTAACCTGTGAATAATTTATTGTATAGGGCTTGTATATGGCCTTTATTTATTGTATCTTAGGGATAAAAAGATTCATCCGCTCATTGTTGAACATCCCCAAAGCCGGAACCGCTTGGAGAAATAGTGAACTTGTCTAAGGTAATCGGTAGATTACAATGGTAAGTGAACTAACCTTTCTATGTCCACTATGCTAACCTCTGGATTTATCGGTCCTCTATTCGACGATGGAAAAAAACATTCGTCACTGTGTTAATCCGGCTTACGAGATTTGGAACGGTTTTTGCTGATACTAGAACTATATTTTTTTACTCTCACCAACGCTGGCACCTACATAAGAAACGATACGAAATTCGAGTGTGGCCCATTACTTATTAAAGGTCGACATGAGATCACTTTACCGCAATCGGACTGAAATATACCTTTTGCTGTGAGATTCTCGACCGCAGCAGAGTCAGAATCAAAATAAATTACAACAAAACTGTTTCTTCAACCACAATTGTCGTGATGGGTTTGCATTATTTTATGTTGAACCTATATGGTCTAAATTGTGCAGTTTCGTTTCTTCCGAGCCGTTCTTGTTTGTTTGGATGTTTCTCTTATTGCAATCAGTTTTTCGGGCTCAAGGCACTACCTACTCGAGGACGTACAGCAGTAGGTCAAAAGTAAAACCATCTGCACATTGCGTAGCTCCATGCCGCAGCCTAAAGTAATGACATAAAAGATCCGCCCACGAATTGTGCCATTTGAGGCATGCGTTAGATTTGCAGTCAAAACTGAAGTCCGACTATTTCGAACTATAACACTATTGGGTTCAAGGACTTTCACATTGAGGAATAGTGATAGAATTTGTTATATTTCTTGGACGATTATCATTCACTAGTGCACTAGACGTATTGTTGAGACTGGAACTTTATCTCGAGATTGCACCGACTGAAATTCCACCAAAGGTACGCGCGGATTCTTCATTTCTTCTAAATGTAACACCAACACCATAAAGATAGAATAAAGAGGGTTACTCACGTCTTAAGGAAGACCAAATCAGAAAGGAGCAAGTAGTATACCCGCCGAGCTTTTTAGTATTAATGAAGTTTATGGAAGAAATTAAGTCGAACTAGATTAAGTGGACTGGTATGTCGATTTAACGCAGTACAGAATACAAACAAGCTCTGATGACAGGTGTAAATATTTGAAGTGGTGTTAAATCGAACACACAGTTTGGTTCACTCTATCATATAAGTAGTCATCGATCTTATTGTGACCTTAACCTCGAAATTAGAGATTAAGGTCACAATAAGATCGTCGCAGTAAATATCTCGAAATTTGATGTACTTACCTTTCTAGGCACACTCACAAACAGCAAATATTTAGTTCACGAAAGTAAAATAGTCACTATTGATTCGTCATTTATCTAATTTTGTTGAAAGTGCCAGAGCCAACTATTATAAATCCTTGATCCACCTTGATCATTATAACTGTTCGTTATTTCTTTGAACAATTTCAGGATGATGACAATGATGTTCCATCTACTTTTGGTTGGCCACCATATGGACTACGCTTCGATACGGATTTCGGAACCTTGGGTCTTTCTTGGGGACTCTAAAAAGTCAAACTGACGTGATAGCGATAGAGAAGGTTTGGCCTTTTGAATCAAAATATGCTATCTGCAGAATATATGTGACAAATATTGTGGAAAATCAGGCAAATGCCTCAACGTGCTTCTATCTCTGGTTCAAACGGATCGCGCGACGAGAGGAGTTGTTCACCAACGTGACCTGAGAAACTATAAAGAAATATTTTTTACTACAAGCAGAAGTGATTAGATAGACGTGAAACACTTTAGTTTGGTTTTTAATATACCTGGGGGTCTATTTCAGACATGTGAAAATACGAATATAATTCAAAACGAATTAGGATCTTTGCTGATTTGAGGTTGTCCCATCTCTTCTGGTGCAGGCCACAAAAAATTACTTTCGATATTTCTCTGATAATAACGTCACCCCAAGAGCGTGCTCAAGTAACACAAAATTAGAAGCTGGGCCAATTTATCAACCAATACGTTCGATTTGATATCCATGTAACTGGGTATGTAGTGAAGTCTAACTTATTCAGACTACCTAAAGGCAAGCACAATCTCCAAAACAAGTTTCGACGAAACATTATTGGAGTCAATCGCCTTTCGAGCAGCCTGACAGAAAGGATGCAGATACAACGACCTTTGCAATTCAACTCCTTTGTATATAGGCTGCTCTCAAAATTGTAGCAATATCCATCTGAAAGAGAGTAGCGTACCTACCATGGGGACAGATAATTTCACCTCAGGATTTCGGCCCATCTCTCTCTCCATATTTGGCGAGCGATTGTTTGCTCTGCACACGTTATGATCCAACGATGAACCAGACCTACAGCTATCTCAAGCGCAGTGGATGTGGTGTACAAAGTTCCCACAGTACGCAAACAAACAAGTCATGGAGAAGACGGTTTACAAGTTTCTCTTCAGCCGTACTCAATACTTTAGGCCACCAAATAGTGTATGAAGGAGCAAGACCTATGAAAATCAGAATGGGCCGATGCTATAACACCTAAGGGCTGTTCATTTTCAGACAAGTAAAACCTATGTAACGTAATATGACTTCGTAAGGCTACGGAACTGAAAATTTGTAGTTATCACTCAGAGGAGTTGTTCAGGGAATCGAAGTGATCTGAAATCAATTTATTCGTTAATTATAATTTAATTTCATCCATTTATTTCTTATAATATTATGTAATATTTAATTCAAAAATAATTCATTGCATATTCATATAGTTTATATGTTTGATATACACTTTGGTAAAAATTTCTTATTTTAAATCTTCTTAATTAGTCATCCGTCTTGAGGACTAGAAAATAACACTTTCTCTTTCTCTAACATCAAATAATAAATCGCTAAGCTTATACGTAAGTCATTATAAAGTATACTGTATCAAAAATTATAAAAAAATTATAATTAATTAATTAATTAGTAGAAGGTAGTCTTATAGATGAGTGAGTATCCCATTTTTTATGTCTAGCGGCGATGATGACAACTTATTTTGAATAATCGCACCATTTGAGTTACTTTTGATCTGCCCATTTGATAAGTCGCGCGATCCTTTGCTCGCGCCCAAACTTTTACTCGCCATCGGCGTGAGCGGCTGGCCCCAAAATTTCATCATCGAAAACATTTTGTAGTATGCAACCCTGTGAAATAAAACGACACACGTTTACAAAAAAATTTGTATCTATAAAATAAAATTATTCCACTTACCGATAGCTGCGATTACTAGCCGCATAAATAAATGGATTTATCACGCTCGACGCCCACGCCATAATCGACGATAGAATATGCACCCACGGATATTTAGTATCATCGTCGGCCACATTCATCAGCATCAGCGGCAAAAAACAAACGATGAAACACAAAAATATCAGCAACATCATAGCAGTGAGACGACAATCTTCACGTTCGCGCACCGAATATCCACCACCGAAACCACCACCACCTTTTGACGTACCACTGTGCGCAATCAATTTCATACGCTGTCGCCGCACCGTCCAATAAATACACGAATACGAGATAATTATAACGAGGCACGGCATTACGAAACCGATTAAAAATATGATTTTTTTCGGCGATGTTCCATCCTTTTTGAGTATCGTGCACGAAAATGTCGGTTCGTCGAGACCCAATTGGCCCCACGTTTCTAGTAGCGGCGGCAGCATGATCGAAAACGATATGACCCATACGCATAGAAGTTGCAGGCATATATATCGCCATTGATAAATTTTGGAATATGAACTATGATATGCTATTAGTATATACCTGCGAAACGAGAACAAAAGATTAGTAATCTCATTCCCATAGTAATGCGCTTCCATATGAGTACAGCAAGAATTTTCGATTGACGCACATATGAAATAATTTCCGCGATTCAACACATGTAATACACCAAATCGTGCTCTAAATTCTGTAACAAACGATCTCATTGTTTATGGACCATGATAATATGAATAAACATTCCGCTTTCATTCGAATGACGGAATTCAAATACGTTTCTGGCCTTGCAGCAATGCAGTTACTAAACAAATCGGCATTGTTTGTAATATGTAATTTGTGTATAAAGAAGCGGAGGGGCCGCTTCAAACGATGCATACGATAAAATTTATCGTGGATCTAATTTAATTAAGAACTTCAAAGTATTTATGAATTCAACCGCAGCAAATCATATTTTTATTTCTTATGAACAAGTTGATTGAATATACAACAAAAACATATTCATCAAGATATAGCATCAAGCAATGCTATGCGAGCACAACACGGTCCTTATCGATGGGTAAATCTTGGTTCATGGCATCCAATTTATTCAGAATTCAACATCATAAAGCAAATGTCCAAATTTTATTGGTTTAGGCCCGGAACAGACCCAACTTTCTCATATAACCCTTTTTACGTCCTAAATCGAGTAGGTGCAGGTCCTGATTTATGTAGAACATCTACACATTGCTTTATTCTACGATAGGTCATGGAAGGTCCATGACCTATCGTACTATTTACAGAAGTAAGCATTGCTGAACTAGACGTAGCAAAAACTTGGGCGGAGAGAGCATTGATTGAGCGTTAAACCACAGACTTAAAAAAGTCACCAATTTATCCAATTTGAAGCTAGCAGCGCTCCAACATGGCAATAAGCATATCTTCTAGTAAGCCTGCAGAATGTTTCCTGACCAAATCGTACCGGCGTGATTTTAGGCTATAAGCGGCTCATTGCCCTCAATTATAGTATGACCCGGCACCCAAACAATCCCAAGATATTATGTTCATCCGCATGTGATTGATCTGAATGTCTTTGCAATCCTATCTGGCTTTCGATATGAAATACGGTGAGGTTCATACCCAGAGACATAGATATGAATACAGGTCATGTCTAAAGACTTATATTCCCAGCTTGATAAAAGAATGCCAGAATAAAAGGTTTGTGGAATTCTTTTTGGTCGGTATATAATCGGATGGGCAGGTCTTGAAATTCAACCAGAAATTTTAGATGATCTACTAAATGGTCTGTTTTCAGTTGTCCCTCAGAGTGTTCATCGTGAATACAGTGAAGGATGCGTACGTGAAGGATCAATGAAGGCAGTCTTCATATGGCCTCAATAGTATAATAGCAATGCATGCTTTGCGTTCTAATGAAAGTATTCCTATTAATACCTCACCCCTACTATATACCATGTGATAATGGTGAAAAGATTGTAGCTGTGTAATAAACTTTGTGTGATATGTTGATTCAAAGCCAACTTTTGAAGTATGATTACACCTAGATCTTGCCTACACTACTCTAGAAAAATGGGTCGTTGTGGCATTCCATTAGAGGGCTCTAGTCAGCAGCTTTGTCCTCCTAGTAGATACTGCTGTTACGTATCGATGACCTCTTGCACTTTAAATATAAAAGCTTAATTTTCTCCTTATGATTATCACCAGATCATCCTCATAGTCCTTGACATCAAATCAATGATTGCTCAGTCTAGATAGAAGCTACAGGACTATAAAACATCCCTCTGTAAAAAGGACATCCATTCACGGTTTTACTTAGGATGTAACATTTCAGTCCTTGCGAATGAAACGAATCTGTTTTGTCGAAGTACTAAGGAACCTATCTCTTCCACAGATTTACCAATATCGTAAGAAGTGTTATCGAAAGCTCCCTCAATGTCACTGAAGAAACAGGAAGCGACTTCTGTTTCCGAGGAAGCGAGATTGTTTCAAGCTGTAACGGTGGATTTACTCATGATCCACCCATTTACTATTGTTATGAAGTGGACTCCTCCAGAGAAACCTACTCTTAATGCATTGATCTACCACCCATTGCATAGTCTTTAAGAGAAACGAAGTAAAACTATTTGGTCTATATGTCGAGAAATGGGTATTGCAAAGAATCAGATCATATTCTTATCTCAACTCGTGTTTGCTAAGTGCTAGAAGCTCCTTAGTTCTATTGACCGAATGATAAATAATAATGTAAGATTGTTTTCAACCAAGAACGTTGCGCCAACATATTTTCTGATTTGAAGCTATGCACCACTCCACCATCTCAATGTGTATATCCGCCAGTAACCCTATACAGATCCCATCACGATATAGGTCATCAATTATTTATCCAGCATAAATCGGGCACCCAACTGACCCAAACCGTGATATTGATCCCAATTTATTGGTTGCTAAATTGGTCGGTAAACAATCGGAGGACATGCCATTGGAAATCTTGACAGATAGACTTGACTATCAAATAAAACTTTTGAATCAACATGTATGCGACATTACCACACTATGTCGCTGGCTTCTTGCCACTAGATAGTTTAAGACATGTAGAGGTTCCAATGAATTTTTCCCTAACGATCATGACCAGCGGGTCCGCATAATTCTTGACATCAAAACAATAATTACTCATTTATCCCTAAAGGAGATTAAATATCCTGTTGTGGGCCTCCATTCGCTGTCTAAATGGTGATGACTCATCTTTCAATTTCGATGTGACATTTCTGCACTTGATCGTCGATCCAATCTATTTTGTAAGAGGTGTTATCGAAAGCTCCCTCAATGTCGATAAACATACACGAAGCGTTTAATGTTTCCGAGATTAATTTCTCAGTCTTGGAGACAAGATTTACTATCGACTCACCCATTTATCATTCTTATAGAGTTGACTCCTGGAGAGAAACCCACTCTTAATGCGTTGATGCTCCACCTTTTCCGTAGTCTCGAGGAAAAACGAAGTATGGCTAATTGGTCTACATATGCGTTGGGTTAGATATCGGGAAGAATCTCTTCTGAAATCGTAGCTTAAGAAAAATGGGAAAGGTAGTGTCTTCTCCAGGAGTTTAGATTCTCTTCGCTAAATCTGGAGATTTAGTATACAATTCGTAAAATGTGTCGACGCAGAACACTAAAGTATCTATCTATCAAGGATCCATCCAAAAGCTTTTGACAGGCCAAAAAAGAGCACATGGCATTTTTTATAAACTTTGATGTCTTTCCTAGACTACTATAGAATATTGAATTGTTGTGCCATTTCAGCAGCTTTATCCTCCTAGTAAATGGCTATATCACTGTTTAATTATAGGATCCACCATTGCCACACTGAATCGATATCTTTCTGCACTATAGATGTCATAAGTTCCCATCGAATTTTCCCCCTAATGACCAGATCTTCTGCATAATACTGGAGTGATTTATTTTTCCGTGACTGACTTAAAATCGTCTCGATGGATTTACTATCGAACCACCCATTTACCTTTCTTATGCAGTAGACTCTTGCAGAGAATCTTAATTCGTCTGTTTTGAAGATAAATGAGGCCTTAATATCGTTTAGGTCGGGTATCGGGAAGAATCTCCTCTATAATCTTTGCTCAAGTAGGGAAGGAAAAGTTCTCGCGCCCCAGGAGATTTGACTATCTTCACACACAAAAAAATTTTTTGTTACCACAAACATTTTATGCAGCAAACACTAATAATGTTTGCAAGAGTATTTGGGGCCAACATCTAATGAATTTAGGACAAAAGATTTTATAACTTATGACAAACATTTAAAATTTTAGGTTAAATTATAAATGTTTTTGAGCAACGAAAAAAGTGTTTGATGCAAATTGAAAAAATGTTGTAATATTTAATAAAAACAGTAATTATGTTTAATGCAAATATAAAGTATTTATAATAAATGTAAACATTGTTTATCAAGCATATATATATGGTTTCCAGCAAACATATCCATTGTAAAATAGGCTCTGCTAACTACATAAACGTGTGTGGCTAATAATTAAATTATTTGAAACAAACTATATATATCTAGCTACAAATATTATTATAAGTTGACCTAATCATTAATTATTTTCAGTACCCAATAATAATATCAGTAGCTTCAAACATTTGTTGTTTCGAATAACAAACAATTATTTTTTCATATGTATGAACCGAAAACGTCGCATAAATAAAATGAAATGCATTAAGTTTTATTTATAAAATGAAATAAATATAGTTTATTCAACAAATTATTGTATCATAATTATTTAAGATTACCAGTTGTTTACAGCTAGTTGATTATTAAATTTTATTAAATTATATATTTTATGAATGTTGAGATTTTCAAATGAAATTGATAAAAAATCATAACCACATTTAACAAAAAATAGTTGTAAATGTGGATCAAATGTTATTGTCTCCAGTGATTGACCACACAAGAAATACTGAGTGCCAATTTTTACAATATACTGAATCTGTACGAAAAAAGGAATTTCATCTTCATAATATTTATTAGACACAAGTATTCCAGCCTTATAAATAATGCTTTTAAATTCTATACTACCAATAAAATGAAATTTATTATCTGGTAGTCTAAACATATCTTGAAACTTGCTATCGGTTTTAAAATATGATTGACCTTTGGCATTTGGTCTGCTACATTTAAAGCTAATATCATTGTAGTTAAACAATAAATGACAAAATTTTAGTTGGTTTTTTAATGCTAATGTATATAATAAATTTTTTCGAGATTTTGTGGCTCTTCCGATTTGTTTAAACTGTTGATGTTTTGCTTCAAATCTCATGGAACTTATATTCTTTAACGGACCCACTCTATTCATTATATGCGGGTAATGAATAGTTAAGTGAAATTTTGGTCTTAAATCTTCCTTAAATAATACCATAAATTGCTCATGGTGATCAGCAATCATATTTTCTAATAATTTACATGTATTAGTATCGACTTTTCTTGCATAAAGTATTATTAAAATATCTCTTAATGTCAAATATAAATACCAATGTTTATTGTTCGGTGGTATTAGGTCTCCAATAAAACAATTAAAATATAGTATGAAATTGCTCATTTCAGAAGCCGAAAATTTAAGTTTGCTTCCGTGTTGTAATGTTTCTTCCTTTATTTCGGGTGGTTTATTTAGGAAGGTTCCAAAATCGAAAAACTTAATTCGGTCATTTAAAATATTTAAGTTAAAAAAATTATTTGTGTAAATAAATTGTTTTAAAATTCTTATTATATCATAATGAGCCACTCCTTCTAAAATATCATGCATAATGTCAACAACTGCATTTTCAACTACATGAAAATAAGATAAATCATTAAAAACACATTCCTCTTTGATTCCTGTGACTTTCATGTCCATTAATATTAAGTCTTCTGCATAATTGTTTTTATTTCTTATATATTTGTCCTCTTGTAAACACAATTTTTTTGTGATTTGACGATTACACTTGCAAAATCTACAATACACATTAGCATTAAAACTTTCTACGAAACCCAGTATTTTATTTAACCCTAAATTATCACCAAGGATTAAAGATGTAACAATTTTCACAGTTTTATATTTCGAATGATTAACTTTTGTGCCAACATTTTGTAAGTCGTTTAATTGATTTATTAAGGGAGAAAAAATTCGTTTATTTGCATTCACATCTAAATGCTTTTTATCTGCGGTAAAAAACAGCATAGCTAAATGAATTTGACTCAACTGTGATTGTATATAATCTGGCATACATGGCAACGTTACATATACAGCCCCAATTTTTTGTTTGTTGCTGCTGGATCCCAATGGATTATTTGGTTCAAATTCATCGAAATAAAGAAAGAGTGGTAACAGTAAAACATCGTCTTCTGGAATTATTCCTTCTAATTTTTGCTTCCAACTATTACTTTGCATATAGTTAGTGACGTTTTTATCGTTAGTTCTGTTAAGTTCATTGATATAACCTACTATGTCCAGCAGTATGTTTGTTCCATTAAACATTTTCTCAAATAAACTGATTAAATTTATCATCTGTATTGTGATTGATTTTTTTCTTATATTTAAATCATTGTTCTTATTAACCAAATAAGCGTTTGTTTTTAGTGAAACTGAACAAGGGTATGTTAAATAGTTTGCTTCATTAAGTTTTTTAAAAAAAATAAATTCTGATTCAATTGTGCAACTGTCATGTAATGTTTGTAAGTATTGTAATATATCATCGTTATTATGTTCTATTTGATCAATTATACTACTTAAATGAATTTTAAATATGGTAAAACTCTGTTTTAATATTTGTAAAACTTTCTTTCTAGAAACGGAATTTTCATTATACGCATTAACAATAAGTTTCAAAATGTCGCGTTTTAAATTATTTTTAAAGGTAACTTCAGAATAATTTTCATTGATAATCGGTACGTTTGATGTCATTGAATTAGTTGTCGGTAGATCTGTCTGTTTTTCTACTGAACTGCTTCTGAAATGATGTTTTATTAAGTGACTTCTTAATGATTCAATATATGAAAACTTTCTGGTACAGGCCAGAAAATTGCATGGAAAACTAATAAGATTATGTTTTCTCAAATGGTTGATATACAGTGCTACAGTACTGTATGGTGCTTCACAAATGTGACATAAAATCATTTTCAAATTCAAAGAAATAGTTTAATATAATTCAATACTACGACAATAATTTCAATAATGATTCGATAGCTGGGTATTTCGTTTTCGTGACATCCAATTTGAAAAGCGCCTTTTCTATGAAAACCCAAATGTGCTTACATTGTTCCGGATAGGATATATTTAATCCGCAAAAAAAATTAAAGCAACATTCCAGTGCTTTGATTGGATCATCGAAGTATAGTTTTTTACCTGCAATTGTTATAATTGCTTTTGGATTTTTGATATCTCCAACTAATAGTATTCTTGGTTGTTGGTATCCAAGAGATAAATCTGCCACAGCTTCAGACTGAAAATTCAATTAGCAATTAATTATTTTTAATTTTTATTTATTCTGAAGTATATACATTGTACCTCAGTGTTGCAAAAAACTTTCTTGAACCTCCAACTTGCTTGGTTTAAATTTTTTGCTTATAAATGTAACTGGAAGAATATGAGGTAGTAACATTAAACAAATTATACTTCTTGATTCCAAATCTGTAACAAAATCAAATTTAGGTTAGTGACTTAAAATAAAATTGAATCTACATTTTGATCAACATTCAGCTTATAATTTTGTTAAATATAAATTTAAAAAAAAAATTAAATATATTACCATTTTCTGTAAGTATTTTTAAATATAATTTAACTGTAGCACTCTTAAACTGTCTAGCAGTATCGACTATTTTATTACACACTTTGCTTAGTTCCTCTATTTTGAGCTTTTGAATATCCGGATATCGGTGCTTTGCATCAATGGAAACCTAAAGCAGTCATTTATTATAAATTGATCGTTTTTGATCAATTTTTTTAGCTTACTAGTTCATATCCTTTTGGTTCCAGTAAACATGGAAATTTTTCCAAATACTCGATTGTACTGATTTTACTCTTTAAAATTTTTTTACGTTCGGAGAAAGTTTTATTCCACTCCGAGATAATTTTCTCCCACGGTTCTATATTTGAAAATAAGAATTCAATACTCGATTTAATATCAATCTCATCGAGTGGTGGACTTTCTTGCAGGTTCTTCTCATGTGATGCTGGATTATTTTCTTCGATTCGTACAATTTTTCGACGTGTAATTATACCGGCTTGTGAAAGGTTATTTTTTTTGTTGTAGTAAGCATCAAATAATTTACCCTTTGCTGGATTACCAAACTCAGCTGGTGTATAATATACTTCTGCACATTCTGTATTTTTATTAAATACTGATAAAATTATATCAACGAGGACCTTAAAATCATCTCGTTTTAATCTGTAAATGAAAATAAATAAAACGTCAAAATAAAATCAAAGATATATACTTCAAATCATCCGAAATATATACATATTTACTTCAAATTATCCGATTATTAATACTTACACAAGTTCTGGATTTTCATTTAGTAAATAATTAATTATAGTTTTGGAAATCATTATTCTTTCCCGATTTTTTAATGAATGTGGATTCTTTTGGTAATTTGACAAAATTTCCTTGGACGATGTTTGAAGCAACTTATTGATTTTCTGTTGAACAAGATTATTACTGAGTTAAATCTATATATATATATATATATATATATATATATATATATATATATATATATATATATATATATATATATATATATATATATATAAATATATATATATATATATATATATATATATATATATATATATATATGTATATATATATATATATATATATATATATATATATATATATATATATATATATATATATATATATATATATATATATATAATTATATATATTTATATATATATATATATATATATATATATATATATATATATATATAAATATATATATATATATATATATATATATATAAATATAAATATATATATATATACATATATATATATATATATATATATATATATATATATATATATATATATATATATATATATATATATATATATATATATATATATATATGTATATATATATATCA
This sequence comes from Tipula lateralis, assembly GCA_963932295.1. Classification (NCBI taxonomy): domain Eukaryota; kingdom Metazoa; phylum Arthropoda; class Insecta; order Diptera; family Tipulidae; genus Tipula; species Tipula lateralis. The sequence goes on along the minus strand of OZ010738.1, from coordinate 168,859,441 downwards.
TACTGTTAAGACCGGAAATATATATTATAGTTTAATGAACGTGTTACTTCTTAGTCGCAAAATTTACGAATGCTACAGCAAAAATTCAAATTAAAATAATTACTTCAGTACTAATTTTATAGTTGTGATGTGACTTATTGTAGTTATTAAAATTGGAAAACTCTTCGATTCCTACACACGAAATTGTTCTAATAAGTTTACTCGGAGGGGGTAAAAATTCTTCTTGTTCTTCAGTTGTCACAATTGTTACATTTTCTTGATTTTCGAAACAACTTGTTTCTTTCGATATACTAGTATCGATGGTATATAAATTATGAACAATTTCTTCGTTCATTGGTGGTTCCAAATCAAGGATCTCACTTTCCATAATACTATATGCAACATTATTTATTTCTTGTACCGACATTTTTAAATTATTTTGATATCGCTTAGCGTATTGGACAAAAAATTCCTTTTTAATTTCTGCTCCACTATGATCGTGGATAAATTTAATATCTTGATGTATTGAAAAATGAGAAGCCACTATAGAAAAATGTATATTGAATTAACCAAACTTATCAATTAATTACAAATTTTTAAGAATACCGACCCGCCCTATGAAAAATTTCATAACTAAATTCACCCACTCCCATTACTGGTACAATTTCAGTCATATTTTTATACGTTACAGGAAAGGCTTCAAAATATTCACCCATTTTGAACACTTATTTTAATATTCTTAAATTAATCAACTTATTAGTATAGTTATTAAATTGTAACACTAAATATATAAAATATAACGTACCTCAAATAGTTTATTTTTCATAAGAAAACACAGATCACAAGTAGTTTTTTTTCACTTTTTTGTTTAATTACTATATTAATAACTATGTTAATAACTATAGTTTTTTAGGAATTTCGTAACACTCTAAACTATGTAAAAATATTTTATATATCTTTATAAACTCACTTTATATAATTTTATAAACTCACTTTTAACTAACGCTTGATTGTTAACGGTTACCACGAGAATGTGCAAGAACGTGTTCTAACGGCTTCTAAAAACTAAATTATTGTTAGCTTTAAACACATTATATTACTAAGAAATATTTGATATAGTTTATATTAGCAACAAACAATTAATGTTTTTTCCAAACAAAAAGTGTTTAAGGCAAACATTTTTCATAATTCTTATTATTAGCAAACGCTATGGTTGTTTGATATAAATAATAAAAATGTTTCTAAAAAACACGTTTCCATAGATCTGTAAATATTACACTAAAACACATTAAAATATTTACTAGAACTTAAATATTATTTGTGGTTAATATGAAATACAAAAAATATTTTAGCTAAACAAATATTGTTTGTAATTTAGAATTACTATTTGTAAATAATATGAAATATTTCGAATCACCTATAAATGCTTATAATAAACACTCGAAAGTTTATCCCAAACGATTCGCAACCAATCATTTTTTTCAGTGCAGTAAAACTAAAGAAGCAGTAAACAATTCGTTGAATGTATCCACGCAGTACATGACATTTTTTACATTTGTTAATTCTATGAGTTAATTGTTTACATTTGTGGGATTCTATGAAGTTTTTTTTTCGTTCGAAAGATTTACGAAACTTAGGTACCTCACCCACAGGGTTTGATGAGGAGTTTTGTATTGCTGTTGAGCAACGAAATAAAGCGCCACAGACTCGGTTTACAATTACAAGAAGAAATAAAGCAGTTCTTACTATAGGAGGACAGCTAAACGCATTTCTAGACAGAGAAAGCGCGAATGTTAGAAGGGTAAGGTCTCCATTGTAATTCATGTGGTTTCTTTAAAGGAATCACCGAATTGCACTATAATTGGTCTTTGTGAGGGCTAACTTTGTAAAACTGCCTTTTTGACCTTGTTCGATTGGTATGGCAAAATGATGTTATGCCTGATGAATGGATAGTAGCCGCAGAATGCCCAATATTTAAGAAGGGTGATCGCTTGAATTATCGCGGTATAGCTCTCCTTTGCACAGCATATAAGTTACTGTCATACGTAATCTTGGGAAGAATTACTCCTCTGACGGAGGAAAATATCGGTGACTACCTAGTAGGATTCCGTACAAATCGACCAGTCACTGATCAAGTTTTTTCACTGCGGATGGTTCTTTCCAAGTCCTACGAAACATCTCGCGATGTACACCATAGGTAGCAAGCCTATGATTCGAACAATCGAGAGAGACTATGGTATGAGCTTGAATATTTAGGAATTCCAAACAAATACGTACATCTGTGTAAAATGACAATAACGCAGTCACAATGCTTTGTCAAAATTACTTCTGCTGTTCATATTGTCGCACTGTCTTCGATACATTTTAATCTCATGTTGGAATACATCCTTTGTAACACCTCAAGACAATATCTGATTCCGACGATCCAATCAACTTATGGCATATGCAGATGATATCTGTGTGATTGGATTAAATGGCAGCGAAGTGAAAAAAAAAACTGGAAGTGTTCAGCTTCCGTTGGTCTCAAAATCATTGAGTCTAAAACCAAATATCTGATCTTAGGTTTTCGAGGCCAAGACGCCATAGACTTCAGTAGTGGTGACCACACGTTTGAAGGAGTGATGAAATTCAAGTATCATCGATCTCTCATTACTCACGATAAAAGTATGGAAGAAGATATCAAGGTTCACCTTGACGCTGGCAATTGGCCTTTATATCTTCATAAATTGTGCCTTTATAAATTGTACAGAGAGTTAATCAGACGTTGTCATGTATTGATGTGGGCCTTGACGAATGAGAACGAAAGATGGCTTCTTACATTCGAGAGAATCATGAGTATGATATATGGTCCAAAACGCGACGTTGGTGGCACACACCGCGTTCCTTTCAATCACGAGATCAGGAATTTAAGGCGAATTCCTGATATGGTGCATGAAATCAAAGAAGAGCGAGTACGCTGACTTAGTCTTGTTTTGCGTGCTGATCAAAACCGAATGGCACAGCGATTTTTAAAGGTAGAGGCGCCTTTTAGTAGGCGACGAAGTCGGCAACGATGGCCCCACGGCGTAGAGAGCCATCTGGCGTCTTCTAGTTGTTTGCAGCAATATGTAGACGCAACATTGATGCAATATTGCACTCTTCTATTTCATTCGAGTTCGAGCCTACTTCTTCAGAGTTAAACGGCAAACGGCTGGAAGTTGTCACTTCGCTTAATTCCGATTTGAGTACAATATTTGAGTGGGGAGTAAAAAATCAGGTCAAATTTAAGGAGAAAAAACACAAATATGCACAATCTCGCATAAAAAAAAACACAACGAATACCCTTGTATGGTAAAAGTGGGTAGTGACTCAATTCGTCTGCTTGCTGTTCAAATTAGCAATAATTTAAAATAGAATGAATACATTATCGCATTAGCCAAATCAGTTTCACGTAAACTCGGGTTCCTCAATAGAAGCAGACGTTTTTTTAGATGGCATCAGGTTCTCCAGATATATTAAACCTTTATTAGACCGTGTATAGAATATTGCTGTCAGGTTTGGGGTGGAGCATAAAGTTCAGCGGCGTGCCATCCGAATAATACTCCAGGCTAAAGATCTAGACAGCTTACAGCACCGCAGAAATGTTGCAGAACCCTGCTTGTTCTATAGATTAATAAATGGTAAATTTTCTGCAGAATTGAAGGAGAAAATACCACCATTTGTTACGCCAGGACGGGTAACACGAGGAACGGTTAATGCGCATAGGTTTACGGTGAAGCTACCGAAACCTCGAACTGAAGGTGTAAAGTGCGAATTTATTTATCGAACATCTAGAAAGTGGAATTCGTTATCCGGTGTTCAGTTTCTGTTTGAGTATAAAATGCAAAGTTTAAAGCAGCAATCAACCTTTACTTGAAAGGTCGCGCGTTGGGTACTGGAGCTGTTAGGTACTGGAGCTCTGACAGTTACAAGTCCGCCTTGAGTGCAGAGGCTAAATTTCAAAAAAAAAAAACCTCTAGGTCGTAATCGAAAACGATGGAGTCAGATTGGAGACACGATATGGCCAAATCGACGCAGTACACTAAAGTCGCCACCAAGGATCCACAATGAAATAAAAATTATTCAATAAAATAATGTCAACAGGTTGTTGACATTTATTTGTTTACATAAATTTATAAAGTCGCACACACCGAGGACGCGACAATTTTATATTTTGTGTATTTATCGTAATTCGATCTAATTATTTCCAAATTTCTTCCTTTTAATAGAATATAAAAAATAAACATTCAATTAATAAAATTAAAAAATTAATTTACCAAACTTAAATAAAAAAATTTTCTATTTTTAACGAATTTTCCATTTTCGATTTTCACGTTCATTTGTTTTTTTTTTCTAATTTTGGATATATGTACGAGATGAATATGATGTTAATGAAGCATATTGTTGTTTTCACTCTCGAACCGAAATAAATCGGTTTAAGTTTTTGTCGAGCGAGCACACACATAATAATACAAGTCATTTTTATCTCAACACACGATATTTTCTTAGGACCAGAGTGAGTGTGTAATTAATTGCCTCCCATATGATCTCTTTTGTTGATTTAAGAATTTTAATTTAATTTTTCTTTTCGTTTTCGTTAATTTAATTTATTATGGATATAATAACGACGAGAACAAACAAATTAAGAGCTCGGTGTGATTTAAGTAAGTATATAATACTCGACTCGACTATATAATGACAATCTGATTTGTATATATATATAACATTTGGATGCCATTAGGCCATCGGACTAATATAACCTCTTTGGTCATCGAAATCACTTAATCGTTGATATTTTCAAACGAATTTCACTTCCTCTTCTATAACTATATACTAATCATCTGGAACGAGATATTAAATCAAAAGATTAGTAACGCTTTAGTTCGAGCTAAAGAGGTCATAAATAATCGAAACGACAAATAATCTCATTGTCTAGACTGCACAAGATGAAAAATGAATTTAATAAAAAATTGTTACACACATCTTTTATGCATTTGCATAGATGATTTAGAGCTTGGTATTAAATCATAAGATATAAGAGACATAAAAATTTATGTTGAATCATTAAATTGGATTTACAAGTAGTCATTAATCGTTACAATCGAGGTGGAATACAGATTGCGGTGAAGAATACAATTTCGGCTAGAATTTACATGGTCCTTCGAGCCAAAATCGAACCGGCAACCCTTAAAACAGGAGAAGCTTGCGGCTAAAATCAAACAGCGGCAGATCATTTTTTAAAACATGACGTAGATCAAAGGAAAATATCAGAGTAATTCCATAAAATTCTTATGCATAGTTTCACCATTAGTGAAGTCCCATCGTTACCTCCTCACCGATCAGGTGCATCGGGGACATCCTATAAACTCTTCAAAAAGCGACAGATGTATAGGAAATTAACGTCTCATTAGATGCAAACAATTTGGAGATTCAAGCCCTGCATACAACTATATTGATCGAAACAGAAGAAGGTTAGACTTTATTCATGAATACTATGAAAATGTTGCTGCTTAAAGTAGAAGACACCTTAATAACATTGAAGCAGGGATTGAATGGTGGAATCATCGAGTCAAATACAAGTACCGAAAGTGGAAGTACCATTCTATAGAGAACAAACGATGGGGAATCTTTACCGAACCCATTAAACAAAATAAAACATTGTCAAATGTAATGGAAAATGACTAAAATCGAAGCTTCAAGGAGCAGCACAACTTATCAACCACTTAGCAATCACAGAGGAAAATTACAAGATGGCCTGGAACATTGCAAGCAAGATATAACAAACCAAGAATACTCACACTATCACTACACTAACTATTATATTGCACTGATGTCCTTATGAACACTGCAAGCACCATCAGGACAATTCGAGCTATGCAGCATTTCGAGGTATGCATAATACAAGACAGCCATGCCACAGATTTAATACAGTCTTTGAGATGTGTCTCCACAGATTACCGGACACAACTATATGTAAAAACCATCACAAATTGGAACGTTGGAAAGGACAAGATTAGGAAATAGTGTCAGCTTGTAGCATTAAGAGCGTTACTAGATCCACGATCACAGAGGACAGCAATTGCAGCAAAGGCCCTCATTAATTCAACTTTAACAAATTTGTCGGAACACCGTCAACACGAAGTTACCATCGAGGTTTCCAGAGAACTATTGTGGAGCAATTAAGGCTAATCGTTTAAAGCGACAGTATCCGAGAAAGATGTCAAACTGAACAAGAAAATCAAAGTATCAGGTTATTTTTCTTCCACCGTAGAACGTGGTTCGAACGAAAGTTATGGGGTGAGAATACCATTTAAAGATAATCATGTCAAACTAGGAGAATCCAGAAGGTGGGCTACGGCTAGGTTGCTATACCTTGAAAGAAATTTTATCAAAGGATACCCTATTCAAGCAACTTTACCATGAATTCATGGACAATTATTTAGGCCTGTAACGCCAGTACCACCATAAAAGAAGTCCCATCGTTACATATTCAACCATCCTGAGAAGAAAGCGAAGAGCGTTAGTCGTCTATCAGGTACATCAAAGACATCCTATAATCTCTTCAAGAAGTGGGACGTTCTTATGCGACAGATGTATAGAAAATTAACGACTCATTAGATGCTACACTCGAAAGGCAACTACTCGAAAGAGTATCTAAGTTTAAAAATGAAGCAGATGGATAGAGAGATGGCTGAGATATCAAACCCGCATACAACTATATTGCTCGAAACAGAAGTTTATTGACTTCTTTAATCATGAATACTATGGAACGTTGCTGCTGAAATTAGAAGACTAATAACATTGAAGCAACGAGGAATTAGTCTGGTAAGAACCATCGGCACAAGTACAACCACCGAAAGCGAAAGTATACCATCAATCAATAGCGAATATATGAACGATATGGAGAGTCAACTTATCAACGATTTACCAACCACAGGAAAGATACAAGATGGCCTGGAACATTGTAAGCAAGATAAAAGGAGCAGAAGCCAACAACAACGTATTCAAAGAGGCCCAGAATATCCTATAGCACAAGAAACGGAGTTAGAGCGGATTTTAATCGGAAACATGCCAGCTAAGATTGCCAGCAAAATACAACTATGATCACTACTAAACCGATTGTCGAGCAGCTAAGGCTACTCGTGGTAAGCGGCAGTATGCCAGCAGAAAGATGTCACACTGAAGAAAAAGTCAAGGTAGAAGGTTATTTTTCTTCCACCGTGGAACGTGGTTCAGACGACAGGTATGAGTTGAGAATACCATTTAAGCATGATCATGCCAAACTAGGATAAACCAGAGGGCTATATCTTGAAAGAAAATTTATGAAGGATTACCTATTTGACCATGACTTCATAAAGGAATATTAAGGCCTGTACCACATGGAATTAATCAGTTATTACATTCTGAATCATGGCATAACCAAGGAAAATAGCACTACAATAAAGCTACGAGTAGTGTTAGACACCTTGTCTAAGACAACCAGAGAATTGACGTTAAATGACTAATCCAAAATTACAGGAGGAATTTAAGAAACGTCTCAATATAGTTCACACACTTTACAGGTGACACGGCAATCAGTGACGAATGATTATGCGGAGGATCATCCAATATAGGTGCCAGTCATGATGGTTTTCCATCAAATGTTATAAAGTTGCTGTCTTTCAGCCATCACCATAGTATAATTGATTCCAGACAGCTGCTGAAATTGGTCCATCTATATAGACTTTTCAAAGGCCCTTAACAAAATCGATCACATAATTCTAGTCAACAAGCTGGATAAATTAGACTACATCCCAATCAGGTGGATACTTTTACCTTTCATATCGTAGGTAATTTGTTAAGTTATATGACTCTCGCTAGTTCCGACGAACATCCGACCTACACCTTAAGGTAATGATATTGGACCAATGTAACATGGATGTTATAAATTTTTAAGATTCTGGAACAAGCTTTGGAGCTCTTGTCATAACTTAATCGCGGTAATTTACTAGAATTTTTACAACTCCTCCATCGACAAAAATTAAATGTATGCAGTGCTATCCGTCCATGATCTTTGATTGTCGCGTACCGATCGCTTCGAAAAACGCTCTAACTTCTAATTTATATACTCTCGAGCGCTGTCGGCACCGTCGAGATAGATTTTGATATACCGACACTCTATCTTCAAACTTTGGACAGTCGGAACCCATCTAGAACACATCGCGTTGTTTCGATCACGTTTTTGAGATGTACTTTGATCTTAATGCATAGGTAATAATAAATAAACAATCACGATGTTTACAAAACAAATTAAATTACAGATATTACCCTAATCAAAGATACCTTATCAATATCGTACATCGATTTCAACTCTACAATTTACACGATAACCTTTATCAAACATTGTAATGATATTAGTCTCGGATGCTAATTTGGAGAGATTATAAACTACTCGTATAACCTATTGCAATTACAGTATGATACTTACACATATTGAACGACAACTATGGCTTTTTTGCATCATCAACTCGCTTGCCGAAATTACAACATATTAGAAGGGATAGTTTTAAGAGCATAAAACTGACGAATGATCCTTCATCAGAATTTCCCATGGTTTTGCAGTACGCTCGCACCTTATTGTTCTGTTTTGTTTTTGGGCCCTACACTGTGGCCTAGCCCTCGAACCAGTTGAATTTGACCAATTCGTAATGGTATCGCAACCTTTGAAATAATGTCTGGTTTCGTTAATTTCAGCAGAAAGTTTTCAGCAGAACGACAAATTGTGTTTATACCGCGAATTGAGCTTGGGCCAACTAACGTAAATCGTCTATTTGTTGTGTACCAAAAATAATTCCCAATTAAATTAGCTTTTGCCATAAGAATACATAAGAAACAGTATAGTTGCTTGAATCTGTGTTTGGTGGCGGTAGTAAACGTCCGTGGAGTTGAAATGAGTCGATTTGTCATGAAACAACCTTGTCTAATATTGGTAGTTTGAGACAACTTTCTCTGAATAGGCAAATAACCAATTCTAAGCATTGCGTTCAATGAGTAACACTTTCGAGGTTATTTGGAACACTTTCAAGGTTATAAGGTTACAAGAAATATAGGTAGCTCATTATACGTGGCTGATTGGATTGTGATTGTAAAACGCTTTCAATAGGTTAACTACCTATTCAACGAGACTTGAAAAAAAACTTCACCTTTGTCCTCATTATTTCTTGACTGGCCATTACTCTACATAATGCCGAAATATATTGCATATATATATAATTCATTTCGAAGTTGCCTAAAAATGACGTTGCCTTAATGTAACTATTGGAGATTCCTTTGGTAACAGAGAAATCTATGACAACTGTGGTCCATAGACTATTCGTAGGCCTACGCATGATTCGAATAATAATTTTAGCAGCTCGGGGCTCTACGGCACCAATCTTGATCCCAGTTGTTCATGTTTTAGCGGACAGTAGATCTCTGTTAATAATAGTTATGGCTCTTAGCCAATCTTCTATTACCACAATAGTTGCCATTGAGCGTCTCATACTTACTCATACATACATACTTTTCTTAAATTATTTATTATAATTGAAGTGTCACCATGTGCTGTTCCATAAGGTTGATTTGTGTTGTAGACAGTGTAGATAGTCGTTGATATTACGACGTCATTCCAACAGAAAACTGTAACAACTTTTCTACGTTGTGTCAAGCAGTGACATTCCAAACCCCAAGTGTTTTGGCTATCTGACACTATTCGTCGTTTGGTGTCGAATTTTGTTAAAAACGGGACAGTGAGAGATGGGCAACATGCTGTTCATCAACGAGCAAAACTGTCCAATGAACAAGTTGAAGCAGTCGAAAAGAGCGATGGCCATAAATCGAAAGTGTCGTATCGACTTCGCGTACAACATTTTAGCGTCAGTGGAACCATTTTGTAGGATAATGGTTTTAAACGACACTTGAAATACATCCAAGCAGTCATTCGAATCGCTGTTCTCTGGCTGCGTTAATAAGCATAATTGCTGCATTTGAAGACAACAAATCCACACGACATCGGCCGACGTTTGCGCCAAAACCAATATTGGTCCAAAGAAAACTTCAGTCGCTGGAAATCGATATCGGTGGATGTTGGCGCGTTATGTATGCATCCAAATACGTGAAAAACATTTCAACAAAACCGTGCGTCATTCTACACTGCAAATCAAACAATTCAGTTCCTGCAACGAAAAGTTACTGGGCGTCTGATGTCAAAAAGAGGCGACATTGACTTGATGGCATTTAAATCTCCAGATTTGATCACTCTGGACTTCTTTTTGTGTGGTTATTTGAAGAGCAAAGTGTTCACCAGCATGCTTCAGACCATTGGCGAGTTCATGGCAAACATGCGTTCCCCATCAAGGAGAATTCTCATTAAGAGCATACACTTCACTTCTGTACCTCAGGATTAGATGCTCTCCCGTACATTTTACACATCCAGGAATTAAAAATTTTGTATGACCAATTCTTTGACAACCTAATGAATACATAAGTCAATTGTTCTTTTAAGTGAAGTTTTATACGAGTGGTAACTGGTTTCTAGCAATTTGTCTTATTTTTATTATATTCAAAACCTTGTGACCCAAGCCACTTAGCTCCAGAAAGAAATTTGATATTTTTATCAATGAGAGCTTTAAGTACAACTCGGTCAGCTTTAGCATCGTACTTATAAATTGGATTGGTCGCCGATTGTATTTTACTGGTTAAGAGAGTTTCTCTCACAAACAACGGGATCTCGAATTCGACTCTTATCGTTGAACAGAAACTAATATGCTCCGGATGACATAAAAAGCGATTGCGTATAAAAAAGGATGTTCGTTGGACTGATCACCTACAATGTGAACTACCGAAACGAATTAATAGTTCCTAAGGTCTCAGTTTAGACAAGGTTAAGGGTTATATTTCATCAGATTCCTCTGCCAAACTAACGAAGCGTCTAGATAATAACGCTGGTTGAGCTAACCAGTAGTAGTACATCAAGATTTCCTACTTCTTTTGATTTCTCTTGATCTGGGACCCCATGTTGAGTTTAGAATCCATGGGTCGTCCCATCTTCCATGTCAGTACTATAGGCTGGCATGGAGCTATGCAATGTGTATATAGTTTATAGGACTGATAGCCGAAACGTCAAGTTGTGTGGCATGTCACAATGGGCCAACTGAGCCTGAGTGATGGATGATACAAAAAAACTTCCACAATTTGGTTAAGTATAGCTTGCAATGACCCAATAGCGGTCTTGCGTCTTAAGCAACCACAACCGGACCCTTAGAAATTTTGAAGTTGTTAATTCGGTTTTGATATGCTTTACGAAGATGTGCCTAATAGCAATGTATTTTAACTCGTGTTGTGCGAAATAGCCTGAGCTTCAGGTAGCCCTTGGTATTTGGCTCGAAACTGTACTCATATGAGTTTAGCAATTAAAACCAACTTACCTATTTAATGTAATTCCTACCATACTTAATAATGAAACAGCAACATTACCATAAAATAATACAGGAAATAGTTTACATAATGTGTCACCTAAGGTCCATGCCTTCATCATTAACATAAAAAAACAAAAAAAAAACATTAACCAAAATACGATAAAATATTAATCATTCGTAATACATGTATGTACATAGAGCATCGATATAGATTAACATAAGTACAGGCACTTACCTTATTTATAAAGCGGATGGCTGTTAATGGTAAACTAATGGTACAAAATAATAAGTCTGATATGCACAGTGATAAGACGAATGCTGTTGTTGCATGACTTCGTAGCTTCGGACACCGTAACAGTGCTAGAATTGTAATTGAATTGCCTGCAAGAAGATAACAAAAAGTCAATTTGTGACATAAATTCGTTATCAAACCGAAAATTGTTACCTAAAATACCAACGACAGAGAATATGCATGCACATACAGCCGCAAATATAGTCGCACCATGTGGATAAACAACTGTTGCTATCATTGTTACAACATTCTGAAACGATATATAAAAAAAAACATAATATTATTATATAAATAGAAAATTAGAAGATTAGAAAAGCATAATAAAAGAGAAATTTCGGTTAATCTGTTGTACAAATACGAGTAGAAATGAAAAGAAAACAAAAAACCGCGGAAAATTCGGTGGAAATGAAATAAAGATGAAACGGGAGCGCTCGCGCTCGTTTGTATAAAAGTAGTGATAATTTTTTATGTCTATTTACTACTTGTTGTGTTTACACAACGATAAGTTTGGTATTTTTGAACAAAACGATTTACAATATGGAAGACAGATGTACATACATATATATAGTTGTGTATAGCGGTTTGTCTTTAAAACACAAGTTTTTGTAAAGATAGCTGGTCGAAACATCATCTGTGACGTGCGGTTTACTTGATGTGAAAAATGCAATCAAAAACAGAACCGATGCAGATTACTTCGACACGACTAGATACGCAACTCACGACATTTCTGAATATGTATATATAATGCATTGAAAACAGTTAAAAAACCGGCTAAAAATCGTGATTAAGGTTCAAACATAACCGACCAAATAGCGCAATCGCTAAATGTTGTTTCGTTTGGAGCGGGAAGAAACTACCAGGTTCGGAACAAGATTTCTTATTACGATCAGTGGTGAAGAAGGAACACAACTATGGCTTTCTGTTAATGTGAAGAACTTATTGGCCGAACGATTGTCCAGTGTGGGTGGACGGATGTATCGTAAGTTGGCAACACTGTTTTGTTTGACAACCGACTTGACAGTTGATATTTGCATCAAAATCTTGATTAAGGTTCAAACATAACCGACCAAATGGCGCAATCGCCAAAATGTCGTTTCGTTTGGAGCGGGAGGTAACTACCAGGTTCGGGACGAAATCTCTGATAACGATCAGTGGTGAAGTATGAACACAACAATGAATTTTTGGTAATGTGAAGAAATTATTGGCTGAACGATCGTCCAGTGTGGGTGAATGGATGTACTTTAAGTTGGCAGCACTGTTTTGTTTGACAATCGACTTGACACTTGATATTTGCTTTGTCATTACTTTGATTTGCCATTTCATAATGAGTACTCAAGCCAGCACAAACGGTCAACATTTTACGGTTGTCATGATCAGAGCGGTTAATTCGGTTAACCACAGATCGTTTTCGTCTCACGCATCACTAAATGATAATACGCATCCAGTAGGACGTCGAACATTGTATATCGAACCAATCAATTCGATGTTGTTCTCAGCCTACTGGAAATGTGTCCATCCACTTTATGAACGATTTTATCTATAAGGATCTTGGTTTACGTGCTTACTTGTGCAGGAATTAAGGCCTTGCCGCCACTTTGGCCTATGCGCTAAATTCAGCGATGAAACTCACCTTTTGGGTATGTTAATGAACAGAATTGTTGGATTTTGAGTGAAGATAATATGCAAGCCTTTGCCGAAACACCATCACATCATTACTGTTGCATTACTGTCACATCATCGGCGCGCGTTATGAATCGGTGGAATCATTAGTCTATATATGGCTTCAAACCCGATGATATATAATTCAATTGGTCATCTGGCTGATATGTGGTTAGAAGAAGCGCGGAAAACAATTAATTAACTCAAACAAACATTTAATGAAAGACTAATATTACGTAACGATCATGTTAATTGGCAACCGAAATCGTGTTATCTAACAGCAGAGACGATTGAACACTTAGAACACAATAATAGGTGAGGTAGTAGTCGCACCCTGGCCGCAATTGCTGCGAAAAGTGATTCAAAGTTCAACACCCAAATTCTGCTATATATACGCCAGCTCTCGATTTACATATTTATTCATCTAAACCCAATTCACTGGTCCTTGAGACGCAAAACAATATTGGCAGACTGTCTGTCCTTTATAGTTTTTGGCAGAACTATAACAGTTATGAGTTCGTAAAATATTTGGCTGTTATTTGAAATAGTAAATTTTCTTAGACCGTTCACATTCACTGTCAGTCCTACACAATATAGAAGAACATCTGGACAATCCGAAGGGTTGACTTCTAAAACGTATTTATGTTATTAGACAAATCTATATACATAGTTTCATGGATTGTGGTTAACACTAACCCTCTTTATAACAAATCTGAACAGTCTATAGGGTCCGGCATGCAGAGCATTACCGGTGCAAAGTCTTGAAATCAAATATTTTTCAACGACGATTCTCAGTCAACAAGCGGTTCGGGATTTCAAATTACTGCTCTAGTCTCTAGGTACTCAAATCGTTCTGAAAATCCACTGACCACTTCTAAACTGGCCATGAATTGGAAATAATTTACTAGTTTTCTCTGTTCCATTCGAACACATTCTGGCACACTAAATTTTTAGGTCAAAACGGAGTTCTTAATTAGATCTGATTGGGCCCAAAAAAGCTGTTAGCATTGACTGTAAGAAAAACATTAAAAATTTTGTTCGTTGATTAGTGAACCTAAACCTCAGGTTAATTAAAGAGATCAGCTGGAACACGTCCACAATCATTGTGTGATAACTGCATCGAAGATGACTGGTTTCATTTTAGGATCTAGTTTGCTTATGTTAAAGTTATGTTTCATGCGTTGCACTAGAGGCAGTTGCACGAATATTAAACTATTATTTCAGGTCGGTCACAAAGTCGATCTTTGCTAAGATCGAGATTGCACTGAAGTATGGGATGTATGACCGGTTTTGCGTTTCAGATGGGCGTTTGAATAGTGATCACGTCAACCATAATTATACTAATATTTAAAAAATGTTAGTCAGAAAGATTCACGTGTTCATCCAAATAAATAAAATTCGATTGAAATTAACGCTTTGGCTCCTAGGAAGGAGCCACATCGGTATACACACGCCCGTCAATGACGTGGGATCCGAAGCGGGATCCGAGAGTTTGAGTGGGATCCGAGAGTTTGATTGGGATCCGAGTGTCGGCAATGGTATTTTTCGACCTAATTACTAGTCTGATGCATACTTCATCAGACTAGTAATTAGGTCGAATAATATCATTGCCGACTCTCGGATCCCACTCAAACTCTCGAATCCCATGTCATTGACGGGCGTGTGTATATCGATGTGGGTCCACATCTAACACAAATCGATGTGGGTCCACATCGCACATTATCCCTACTATATCTTCATCTATAAGCTCTAACACCCAACATGTTATTTTGGTGAATCATTATATGGAAATTAATTCGATCAACATTTTGATCAGAAACCAATCCAGCTTCATGTAGAGCATAACCGATGAAAAGTCTTCAAATCCAATATTTTTCAATGATTTTTCTCAATCAAGAAGTGGTTCGGGATTTAAAGTTGTTCATGACTTAAAAATATTTAGGAGTTTGGATTCATATAATGTACGGTGTTTCAGGTGAACTTGATAGCACTCATTGTACTCTTAGTGAAAATATTACGTACTAAAGCACTCCGATTGTGCTCAAATCGTGGCAAAATCCACTGACCACTTCCTTTAAACTAATCAAGAACTGGAAATATTTTATTATTTGGGCACACTGAATTTTTTGGGCAAAGGAGATTCTCAACTAGAGCTGATCGAATTTAAACGAGCCCTTATAATTGACTAATGTTAACTAAGTGATTAAGAACTTTGCTCGTTTATTAATGGACCAAATCTGAGGTAAGTTAAAGAGAATAGCTGGAACTCATTAGAGATTTCTTGTGTGACAACTGCATCGAAGAATAGGATGACTGGATCAATTTTATCTCACCGATGAGGAGACATCTAGTCTGCTTAGATTTAAGTTATGTTTCATGTGTTGAAAGAGGAAGCCGCGGGAATATTTAAGTATCATTTCAGGTTGGTGTCATACAGTCGATCTTTACTAAGACTCCTATTTGATTCAACATTATCACCGTCATCAAACTATGTTATGTCTGAACTGTTCACAGAAAAGAGAAAACTGTACTATGCCATGCGCTTAGCTAAGCCTAATATAGCTCCGGAATCGCAATAACATAGGAAATGTATCGAACACTCCCAAATATTTCTAAGTACTTTTCGTGAGTTTTACTTAGTTAATTATGTCCAAATGGGCGTTTGAATAGTGATCATGTCAATCACAATTATAAAAATATTTCAAAAATGTTAGTCAGAACGATTCACGTGTTAAGCATTAGACAAATAAATAAAATTCGATTGAAAACTAACGCTTTGGCTCCTAGTGTATAAATGGACGCCCGTTAATGACGTGAGATCCGAGAGTTTGGTAACAGCCAGCAATGGCATTTTCCGAGTAAGTTACTAGTCTGATGAAGTGTGGCGCGTCCACATCCAATACAAACCGCCAACTACATCTATAAACTCTAGCATCCAACATGTTATTTTGGGGAATCGTTATGGATATGATATATTCGATCAGCATTTCGTAGTTTTAATTTTTATGACCAGAAACTACTCTTTTATAGTGTTTTTTATTATGATTTCAACGTTTTTCTTATTTCGTGTTTTTGTGTCTTGTTTGTGGAGTCGGGGATTGTTAGATTCTGTTTTTATAGCATTATTATGATTAAGTATAAAATCTAGCGCAATATAATATTCTTTTATCGTTATTTAATTTTGGAAATATAAATACAAAGTGTGCGTGTGTATGTACGGGCATTAACCAGTCCAATAAATTTAATTGGATCAATATGTTTTTTATGGAATAGTTTTGAGGGCAATAGCTATTGCTCAGCACAATTGTTACATTAAGAAAAAGACTGTGACAATGACTGAAAAGTAGCCGTTTCATTGTCTTGCCGCCAAAAGTTTCTGATATGTGTGTGGTGTAAAACGGCTGTGAGAGCGAGCAAGACAGTACTCTATATATAGACTAGCGTGGAGCTATACAATTTTTATATTGTATACCCTTGTTCGGTAGGTGGTTCAGCTTCCGATAGTCCACACAAAACCGGTTTGATCCATCTTTTTTCGTAACTAGGACAACTGGTAAACTCCAAGGATTTTTGCTGGTGTAATAACTTCTTCTTTTTCCATCTTCATCAGCTCTCTTGAAACTTCAATTTGCTCAGCTAATAGTCTTCTCGTAGATGTTTGATGTGGAGCTATTTTAAACAAGCTTGTCTTAACCTATCTGAATTCCACGAGATGCAATTTGTTTGTTAAGTCTTGTATAATTGGCTCGATCACTGGTTTGTCGGTATCACCACAATCTTTCTGTTAATTCTAATAACTGATTATCTCCCATACTGCTAGGCACTTGCCAACTTGTTCACCATTGCTGATCGTGATGTTTTTATTGGATAAGTTCATCATTAAACGAGTACCTTTGCCTTTCCGACTATAACTATTGTTCGGCCGATCATAATATTCCCTCTTAAAACCAGCTTGAAAGGAAGTAGTACCGTCTAGTGCGAAGGTTCAGTTAATAGGCTCAGTGGACTAGTTAAAATAGAAAAAACGAGGATGGAGCAATTAGAAGTCTTAAAACTACATCGATAGGAGGTAACCTTGGAGATAATATATATTTTGCCAAAGTCAGACAAAGGTTTATTAGTAGAGATAACGGAAACTTAATAAAGACAAAATTGTTTAAACGTGAAGTAATGGTGTCGACGTTGTGATATCCATATATTGCAAGTGAAACAGATAGTTAATGATATAACAGGTTAAGTGTAGCCAGAACCAAAAAAGCAAAGTTGCAAATCACAACTAATAAGCCATGTAGAATACTCAAGATTAGGAAAACTAAGACTAGTCATATGGCGGAAGCTATGCCCAAAGAATGAAAAGTAGCCGCGTTATATCCAAGACCTATGGTTGGAGATAATATTTCGTGCATTTGACGGCGTTATTAAATTTACAAAAGAGTATCAATAATCCAAAAAATATTGGCCATAAATACCTCACACTATACATTGATCTGTACACAATAGATGTCACATCTGAAACGGGCTATAAGGGCGATCGTGACATTACTGTATAGATTAGCAATGCCATTGTTCGTTACGTGGTTCAACTTTCGATAGTACACACAAAACCAAATTGATCCATCTTTCTTCGTAACTCAGACAATGTGTAATAAAAATTTCTCTATGTATGCTTCTCTTGAAATTTGCTTGGCTAGTAATCGTTTGGTGGTTGTTTAATGGGGAAGCCTTTTCGGTCTTTCAACATCGTCATTTTTTTCTCGAGAAAACGATACCCCTTTTAGATAACATTGTCTTGACATGTCTGAATTCCGCGAGCTGCAATCTGTTCGTTAGGACTTGTAAAATTGACTCGATCACTGGGTTGTCGGTATCGCCACTATGTTTCTGTTCATTCTAATAATTGATTATCTCCTCTACTGGTTGGATAGCTGAACTTAATGTTTTATTGAATAAGTTCATAAATAAAAACGGGTCTTTTACCCTTTTCAGACTGCTACTAGTGTTGGGACAGTAATAATATTCCCTCTGAAGTTTCTATTAGCTATAGAAGAAAGGAGGAAGATCGAAGACCAGCTTAAAAGGAAATAGTACCGACCATTAACTACGAAAGTAAAGTCAATAGGCTCAGTGGGATTCGGTCAATTAACAAGACGAGAATGGTACCGGAGGTATTAGAACTACATCGATAGGAGATCACCAAAATCATCGGAGATCACCGGAATCAACAAAATATTGTGGTGAATAATGAAACGCAAACTCAGTTTACAATCGCAAGGAGAAATAAAGCGATTTTTGCTAGAAGGGCAGTTTAACAAATTTTAATCGTTGAATAAATTTTAAACAAACGAAGCGTGATAAATGCCAAAAGACCCACGCGAATTTCTGAATTGTTGCAAGTCTTCAGAGTGCAACAATTCAGCAATTCGCGTGAGTTTTTAAAAGGCGTCACCGGATTACACTATACCTTAAGATAACGATCAACTGCTATTCGAGGCCACAGTGGAAACCTCTGTGTTAACGTCGATGCGGTTCTCGATACATAATGGCGTGAACATTTTTCTGCCTTACTTAATGTTCTACATGTATCACAAAATGTATTTGAATAAAATACAGACCGCAGAGATGTTCATTGAGGATCCATCCTATGAAAAATTCACCAAAGCCATGCAAAGATTAAAGAAAAATCATTCAAATTGAGTTGTTTGCATTAATTCAGAGCACTTAATATTCGAAGGGCTATTTCTGTCAAACTGTCCTTTCGAAATGAAATTATGCCTGAAGAATGGTAAGTGGCCGCGTTATGCCTAATATTCAACAGTGATTGCGCGAAACGCGAGAATTATCGTGGTATGGCTCGCTTTTGCACAGCATAACAGTAACCAATGATCATTATACCTGACTTCCAGTTTGGATTCAGAAATAAACATTCGACAGTTGGTCAAGTTCATCGCGTTACTGCAAAGATTGAACAAGCATTTAAATAGAAAAAATATTGTTCTGCTATATTCCTTAATGTATCACAGGTTTTTGATAAGAGTGTGGCATGAGGGTCTTATCTACAAGATAAGTAGAAAAGGGCCCCAAAATAACTGCCAATTGCTCGAGTAGTATCTCTCCAAACGAAAACTTATAGAGTATCTCATGAAGAAACAAACTCGATCTTTTACCCAGCCGTATCAGGGGTGCCTCAGGGTAGCGAATTAGGACCTATCTTATATCTACTTTACACTTCCGATATACCGACAACGGAAACAACCTTAATCGGAACTTTTGCTATCAGTATTGGCGTCAAGTGAATACTTACAGCAAGCACTCGATAAAATCAGCCAATTGGCCAGGGATCAGTACATGTTACATGCACGTTGCGTCACAAAAATAGCAACGTCCATACATTTATCAACGGGTTACATATTCCCCAAGCTGAATCTGCTAAATATCTCGGATTGCATCTTGATTCAAGATTGAACTGGAAATACTACGTTAGAAAAAAAGCAGAGCAAATTAAAATAAAACAACGCGAGATGTAATGGCTAATAGTATGTAATGGCTAATAGATGTAATGGCGATTTCGTTGGCTGGTTTTCAGTTTCCGTTGAAGTATAAAATGCACAAGTTCAAGGCAGCTATCAACCTTTACTTGAAGGATCGCGCGTTGGGTGCAGGAGCTCTGACAGTTACAAGGAGCTAGGTCAGTCTAAAAGTCCGCCCTGCACCCAATTAAAACTAAACGTAAAAAAAAAAAAAAAAATAGGAAGAGGCTGCAATAAACAATCAAATCGTTTAATTATTCAACGCTTCCAAAAGAAATTAATACGTGCAATAACGATTGCTGTGGCCCATTCTTGATGAAACCACATGTCTTCTAGTCCTTGCTCTTCCATTTCAGGCACAAGAAAATTTCGAATCATGTCTTGGTAGTTACAGTAACTTCTTGGTCATTTTCAAAACACCACACCATACAGTTGTTTTAAGTGGATACAATGATGTTTAATGAATTAATTGAAAATTCTGTGATCCCCAAACCCGAATGTTCTGTTTATTGACGTAGCCACTGAGATGAAAATGGGCTTCTTCGCTCATTATCAGTTTAGACGAAAACTCTTCAACTTCACCAGACAGCCTTAGGATTGCATTACTGTACTCAACTCGTTGATCAGGATCACTCGGTAGCAATTTTTGGACTAATTGAATTTTTTACGGAAACATTTTCAAATCAGTTTTCAAAATTCGCCTTAAACTGCTTGCAGAAATGTGTAAATGGGAACTACGTCTCCGAATTGATGTTTTTGGAGACTCTGCAACACTATATCTGGGGGCTATGCACCAGAACCAAATTTTTAGCGTTACGAAACGTCTGTTGTCTTCCAGAACGAGGTCTGTCTGCTGGCGTACCGTACTGTCGAAAATTCGCATGTAAACGATAAATTTTGATTTTGTGAGGCACTGGACGATTAGGATATTTTTAACACCATTTTCCACTGAGTGGCAATAATGAAACATAATAATAATAATAATTAAATAAATAAAGAATAATAATTAAATAAAACAAACAAAAATGTATGACGTTCTGCGTACTGATCCAGACCAAATGATACAGCGTTCTTTAAAGAGAGGGACACCTTTCGGTAGGCGAAGAGGTCACTGTCGAGTACGATGATCGTCCTGATATAAACCGATGGATTTAGATTGGCCAGATGTTTGACATGATACGGCGCCTGTAAATCCGTAAAATAATTCTGATAAATGACAGTAAAGTTCAAACACAGTATATGACACCGGACAATGTGGGCCAAAAATACAGAGTGTTTGAACCTTTTTACATCTTATATATAGCCGAGACAAATGTGGTGCGGCGCTAATACAATTATTAATTATAGCAAAATGTAACAACAACTCAATTGATTTGTTTTGGCTCTCCATTCAGCCAAAAAAAAAACCTAAATAACACACACAGCAGCTATTTATGAATTTTCTTCAACAGTACGAGTGTATTCAATGTTCTCGTTGAAATTTTTATTATACAACGTTTTGGAAAAATTATTTATTATTTTTTATTTTTAATTAAGAAAACAAATTTAACAAAACACTGTGTGTGTGTATATATATACTCGTATATAGTCGAAAGTTACAAACTCATTAATTAGAAAAATTCTACACATCGAACAACGAAATCGTCGTCATATGGACGTGTTACGTGTTAAACTGTAACATTATTCACGAGAGCGTGGAAAATGAAAATTCCAAAAAAAACTATTTTTGTAAAATTGATTTGGTGTTGATTTTTTGATTGATTTATTGAAACGGGAGAAAACTACTTTGGCGTTGTTGGAAAATACTATATGTGTATATAATGACATGTTTATAATACATAATTCTTAAATTTACTTCCGATTTTCGTATACGAGAAAGCCTTGAATGTGTCAATAAAATAGAAATTAGTTTAAAAATTGATCTAAATTTAATTCGATATGCTGTGTGGGGGCGGCGAGTCTCTCTCTGTTTTATGATGGCAATAAATATCATCTTAAATAGTGTGATATTCTTATATCCTCTCTATTTGAAAATTTATAATTGCATATTGAGTTGCAATATCATTTAACTTGTCGTATCATATATAGAGCCGTATATACTGGCTACATAGCAAGTGTCGGTCGTTAAGTTCCACATTTTATTATGGGATCACAATGGATGGAAATTTAAGATATAAATAAATACTTTGAATTCGCTTAGATGAGTACATTAGATCTATTTTTGAAGGTTTAGACGTTTATATAGTGTCGGATACATTTTATACTATACATATACTGATCAAGTGTTTTTTGACGGTTTTTACAGGCCATTGGTGGCCCGTACCTCTTCATACAGTTGCAAGCATCTAGAAGATGATATGATTCTTCTTTCGAATGTTATAAGCCATCTTTCGTACTCATCCGTCAAGGTCCAACTCTTACATCCAACAGTCTGTACAATTTCAGCTTATCCACATTTGCAAGATATTTTGATTTTAGAAGTGGACGTAGAGGATATACAGCCTGATTGCCAGCGGCAAGGCGAACCTTGATATCCTCTCTCACACTATTATCGTGAGTAATGAGAGATCCAAGGTACTTGAATCTCATTACTCCTTCAAACGTGTGATTATCACTGCTGAAGTCATTTGAGTCTTGGTCTCGAAAACCAGAGATCTGATATTTGGTTATGGACTCATTGAGACCAACGGAAGCTGAACACTGTTTAAGTTAATCAAGTATCTCTTTCACATCGAACAAGGTCGAAAATACAGTTCTACAAAGTTAATTCTTATCAGGCTTAACTGCGTTGATGATAGCCAATAGTTCTCTTTTGGTAACACAGTAGTTCCTCTCCGGAGAGCACTTTACTGAAGTACGCCACCACGCTCCATCATCTTAACGATAGAACGACCCAGTCTCGATACACGTGTTGCATAACTTCTCCTTTAACTGGATAAAGCATCGTTATACCCAGTAGTCCAGACTTTGGATTGGCCTCGGTCAGTTTATGTAAGCTCATAGCAATGTTTGCAAAGTTTTCCACAAATTTTCGGTAATATTTTTCGGTTATTCCACAAAATTCCGGTAATAATCTCAATAAACTTCGAAGCTCGTGGGCATTCCTTGTCTGTATAGGTACCAATTTGACTCTCGGTGATGAATTAAGCCCAAATACTTTACTTCCTCCTATAACAGCCTGCATTTTTTTTAGATTAAGCTTCATAATTGCGTTCTTGATTCTATGCAGTACTTCCTCCAAGTTGCTTAGTTGTTCCGAACGTACAGTCAAGAATAGTGATATCATCGAGGTAAACAACGCAGGACTGCAGTCCACGCAGCACACACTGTGTTAATCTTCCGAAGGTTGCTGGAGCATAGCTTAATCCGAATGGCTTCTCATTGTACTCCCATAATTCGTTGCCTCCGTACGATTGTGCCTGACAACATATCCAGTGTGTCATCGATTCATGGTAATGGGTAGATAATGATAGATACGTCGTTCAGCCTTCAGTAGTCCACGCAAAACCGGATCAATCGATTATTCGTCTTCACTAAAACCACCGGAAAGCTCCACGGACGTTGGGATGATTTAATGATGCCTTTTTTCCATCTTGGTCAACATGCTATGCGGACTTCGGGCCAACGGTACAGGTAAGTTAATTTTTAACGTCACTCTGCTCGTATATGTATAATGGATATAGGTTTTGAACAACTTGACGGATTTTTCGCTTCAATTATAGCACTGTTCTTCACTAGGTCTTTCTAGGTGCTCCTCTCCTGCAGATTCCATTACAATGAAATTTTTCTTATATCACTAGATCTTTCTCCAAGTGTCATTCATCTCTACTTTAGTTACTTAATTGTCCGCTCAATCTTTTTTACACATTGATCTTGTGAGCATCAGATTCTATTTACTGTTTTTGCAGTTTCAAGAATGTTTTTTGGTGTTGACCAAAAACCTCGAATTTATCTCCATGTATCACCTTTAATCCAGGGTTTCCTTGAAATAATTTTGGTGACTAAGTACATTAACAGCCGTCCTATTGTCAAACAATAACATCTTGAAAGAGTAGAGTACATCATCAACTTAATCCTTGGTTCTTCCATCTAATAATGTCCAAGTTTATTTCAATTCCCTCTTAACTTGTGCTAACCGTTAGAGTTCTGATGTTCTAGTTTACGAGTCGGGTCTAATTCGATAGCCAATGGTTGATAGTTTGGTTTCTGTATGCATCAGACATATACCTGCATCAGACACAAAAATTACGAGTCACACAGATTAAGTCGTTGTTAATTAGGATTAAATGAATCACAAGAAAACAGTTTGCATGCCAGTTATGAATTACTGTGAGCAAAGAGGGGTGTACCACAATTACTTGAGATAACTGAGTAAAAACGAGGTCCTTAGCAATAAGATTGATTTTCACATCTTTTTAGAAAATTATTTTCTTTTGACACACTTAGACTGTGTGTCATGGTTAGTGAGCAAGAGTTAAGCAGGATGTATGAATTAAAAAACCTAATTCGTTGAGGGGTTGTCGATTTCATCATACAATAAATTTACCAAATATATTCTATACCAAAAGTCAATGTTTACAAAAGTTCGGCTTTTCTTTCAACCGAAAGAGGTAATCATCTTTCTAACGTCGCTGCTAATTGCATAGACCAACAGATACTTAAGCTAATGTTTTGTTAATAATTAGTTTAAACTGTATGCGCTAATAGTTTAACAATAGATTGTAGTCTATTATAAATAAACAAGCACAAATACGAAGCAAACGGATAACCGCGGAATCTATATAGTTAACCTTGAGATGAATTCATTAATGTTCAAATATACAGTCGTAATTTCAAATAGAAGGTGGTTAAAGCAACTTCTGTTGTATGAGTGAATGGTACCGAGCTCAAATTTAATTTTTAAAACGTGGCCATATTGGCCAACGAAACACTTTTTTATGATCGCCAAGCTGACAATACAACAGGCGCTATCAGTTATTTAAACCAGTTATATCAAAACAAGGCTAATTTATCAATAATAACAGAAATACAGAGATGGTTAGCGATGATCGAATTTACGGTACCGGAAACTATGCAAGAATTGAGAGATTTTACAAATTGGCCTGATATTATAGAGCAATCCGATGGCCTTATTGAAACTTGTTATACAAAAATGTTTATTAGTCGCCATGACAGTGTGACTTCGTAACCATAACAGTTTAGACATTAATGAACTATGTCTTAAAGTCCGTAAACGGCACACATAGTTGCGTTAACCTAATAATTGTTGACGAGGAACCTTGTGAAATATGTTATGCCTCCACAAAACAATTTCTGAATGACCATGTCTGTAATTCGCTAAAACTGTTGCAATACGACCCACAATTTTATATACGAACACAATGCAACAAGTCGTTTCAAATGCTTGATGAGACGGAATTGATCTATACGATCACTTTATTATTCAATGACGTCATCAGATGGAAATTAGTCTAGCGAAACATTTTACAGATAACAAACATACTATAGAGATCAAATACTGGTCAATTTAGCGCCTTAACTATCGATCAATGACGTGGAGCTTATCTTTTCAGTGTCAACTAGAATGATACTGTCCTTTATTATAATAAAGTTCCATGGATCTAGATTGATCTTTTTTACCACTCAATCGTACGAAATAAGCGGTAATGTTTTTTGTTCGTGTCCATCGAGTATATACGGACAAGCCCGTCCCTCCTCGTTTCAGAAAAAATTTAATTTCAAAACATTTCTGGTATTTCGTTTCTTCATACTGATTCCTTAATTGGTGACCCCAACGCCACCGACCGCCCACGCCCTCCACTTTCAAGCACAGCATACATTGAATCACTTTCGGAGGAGAACATCATTTTTTTGGGTGTAATGTCGCGTTCACTACAAATGCAAATGCATTAAAAAGTTGCGAGCATGTCTTTGGTAATGTCGGTAGAGTACAACCCGGTCTTTTTTCACCATACGAAGGACAAACTGAGCTATTCGTAATTTCATAAAACATTAATACCTGATTCCAATTCTACGAAAACTTTTAAGCTGTGTCTTATTATTCGTTTAGACGTTCGTCAAAGATCCGTTTTGGACCATTACAGTGAAAAAAATGAATATAAGTGCATATTAAAGATTCTCATAGATGAAAAAGTAAAAATCATCGATGCCACAGATTTTAGTAAATAAATAAAAGTCCGAGACAGTGCTAGCAACTATAGTATAGAATGGGTTAAGTCTAAGAAGAAAGTCAAAAGTGTTCCCCTTGACTGCAAGTTAAAATTCAAAGAATATATGTATGCAATTGCAAGGACCGGTTTCATATTAAAGAATGCATTATCTGAATATAATTGGGAATAAACAAAACAAAGACTGCAGTGGCATATGATGGTTCATCATCTCGCGTTTGGACCATCGACGCAAAGAGTTCATAAAGGCGTAAGCTAAAGGAGGGTTGGAAGCTATTTTTCGTATTCACCCGCAATAATATTCAACTTATTCCATACATAAGGTCTGATCAACATTCAATTTCAAAGGTGCACGTAGAAAACACAAAGCCTCTTTGAACTCCCGCCTAATCCAATCCTAGATCTTCAATTATCTAATTATGATTACATTGCGGTAGGATAAGATATCATCATAGGGTGTTTGACTTTTACGGAGGACACATGCCAACATATTATGTAAAACAAAAAGTATTATGTTGACACACCATTTGTTTCAAACCTGCGAATACTTCTAGAATCCTTTTAGAGTGATTTTTTCGGTTTTCACCGCCATAGAAGTGTCTTCCAAAATTAAGGCAAGACAGTAGAAGTGACAATTTTAAAGATGGTAAATACAACCCGACTACTTTCTATTTTTCGGGCATAACTTCGCCACATCCACCGTATGAGATCGAACACACAGTTCTATAAGACCCCTTCGATTATTTAGAGCTCCAGATTAATGTAATTAATGGATCTTCAATGAATATCTCAACAGTCTGTATATTTGAGGTGATTCGAAAACATCACGTGACACAAATTGAACATATAAAATAAGAAAATTGTTCCCAAATGATCGTCCCAAATGGCATTTAACCAAAGCCTTAAGATATAGAATATGGAATCCAGTCCGTCTATAGCAAGAACAGCTATATTTTGCTGCATACAATTGTTAACCGAGTATATATAGGCTATATTACGGTGCTCAACACTATATCCTAAAAACCTGCCGTGTTTCAGGTTCAATTCTTCAGGTTGCTAACCAGTTCGCAAAATGGTATATTGACGACAAAACGTCATCCTCTTTTCGCTCTGATATTGATAGCTTCCAATTCACGTGGTTTCTTTACATGAATCACCGAATTGCACCATACTTTAAGATCTGAGTTAATTGCCATTCGAGACCAGGATGGAAGCCTCTGTGTTAACGATGCCTACTTAATGTTCAACATATATCACAAGCTAACTTTGAGGAACTGTCTTTTCCACCTTGTTCGATTGGAATGGCGAAATGAAGTTATGCCTGAAGAATGAAAAATGGTCGCTTGAAATGCGATAATAATCGCGGTATAGCTCTCCTTTGCACAGCATGCAAGTTACTGTCATACATTATCTTGGGAATAATTACTCCTCTGGCAGAGGAGATTATTGGTGACTACCAAGAAGGATTCCACCCAAATAGGTCAGTCACTGATCAAGTCGCTACAGATGGTTCTTTTCAAGTACCAACGCGTTGATGGCACATAACGAGTTCTTTTCATCACGAGATCAGGAATTTAATCCACCAAATCGAAGGACAGTGAGACGCTGGCTCAGTCACGTTCTGCGTGCTGATCCGAACCTAATGATACAGCGATCTTTGAAGGAAGAGGCGCCTTTCGGTAGGTAAAGAGATCGCTGTCGGTGACGATGGTTTCACGGTGTAGAGAGCGAACTGACATCTTCTAATTGATTGCAACAGATGAAGAGCTGGCTCGTGGTCGAAACCAATAGTCAGATTGTTGACACGGTACGGGCTAACAATGGCCTGTTAAAGTACATCGCTGCCTATACATATTCAGTTGAAGACCGACATGATCTTGCATCTTTTATTAACCCGAACCATCTCTTATGTAATCACAAGTACGTCTAAACATAAATTTATATAATGCATACTATTTAAAGGATTTCTTCATCTTCAAAATATACTTCAAATGTATATATACATGCGATAAACATATTCCACAGTCCATATGACGCTGGTTTTCTATGTCTATAATTAAAATAACATAACCACTTGAGAAAAATAATTTCACTTGTGCGTGTATTCGTTTTCAACCATCTCGACCGACGATTTCATAACGTAATGCAATGCCGGAAATTTCTTTTCTTTTTTCAATATATTAAAAGACATAACATAATCATAACTCAAAAATATTAATAATCCGTATATGTTGTAATCTGGATTCCATCAGTTAAATTTGTACAAAACATAAGCACAACATCTTTTACACGACTTCTGTACAATACACAAGTGTAATGATTAATTGGAATATGATTGGTGTAATATTTCATACTTGGATGTGGTACACATGTATATGAGCATATATTGAGGGATGGATATGTGTAATAAAGGTCAAAGTACTTTGCCATCCATCCATGAGTGTGATGCGGATTTTTATATACAATATGTTATATTCGCGCCAAATTATCAATTATTAATATCCGGTCCTGCCGATCCGATAGCATCTTATACATTGTTCGTACACACACAACAATGACGAGTTGAGTTTCTTTGTATTCTAAATATATTCGACATTTTAATTTTGGACGTAGATAAAAACATTTAATCATTCCAAACTTGGATTTTAATATAAAATTTAACATCATTCAACCATATGTGTTCAATCCGCATACAAGACTATATAATAATCTTAAGCCGAATATGTGTCGATATGTTTGGTCTAAATATAAGACATGATTTAATATTTTATCTTACTAATGCTTGTTTGACAAAGAATTCGATACATTGCGGAAGTGAGATGTTACACGACCGTCCCTGACGTATCGGTGGTATACACAGTGCCGAAAATAGACCAATGCTAAATTTTTGACCATAACAATGTCTAATCTTAAATATAAATCAATTAATCATACAATTTATTGAACCTTACTTAAAATAATAATTAATTAATTTTATATTTTATTGTAAATTTCTAAATTACAATTAATTATATTAGTATTTGTTTTGTAAAACATAAAACGAAATTAATTACCCAATTAAAAAATTTGCGTAGACGAACAAAAATATTTCAAGAATTTTCGATTTTTAAAGGTTTTTTTAATTGATCAGCACTGAAAGTAAAAACAAAATTTTAATTTAATTAATAAAAGTCATAATTAAGAAAATAATTTATTTTTGAATAATTGTTAATTATTATATATAAATTTTATAATTGATTAGTAATATGCATTTTGGAAAGTACAAACACGTAAAATCGATTATCAGGGCCGTGCTATGCTAGGCCTGAATGGAGAAGGTGCACCAGGCGTATATAACAAAGAATAGGAGAAGCTCTTTAACGGTCATTCGATTATAATTCGATGAAATATTTAATGGAATCTAATTGAACCATCGACGGTCACAAGTTTCTTCAGAAAATCTTTAGAAAGCGAAGAACCAAAATATTGAGTCGGGTGGCAAAAAGTATTTGAGAATTCAATGCCACGAGAGGTCGACGGTTCAGAAAACATTCCCCAAGATCTTATATTTGTGCCATATGTATGAGGTGTAAAATACAGATCGGTAGAACTTATACGGATGGGGCAAAAATCTCGTTACAATTTTGACTGTCTAACTTTGTTCAAAGTTAAGATCAGAAGGTTTGATTTCATTAAAAGTTTATTTGGTTTTTACATTTTTTACCGTTATGATTGGAAAATTATATCGGCTAAATGGTGACCGCGATTCACTATGCAACTTTCAGCTCTTTTTAAGGCACTTTTTCATGAAATCTTGCAATATCACATTTCGGGACGAATAGACTGTGCTGTGGCCCCATCTTGCTGAAACCACATATCTTCTAGTTCTGGCTCTTTCATTTCAGGCAAAAGAAAAATTCGAATCATACCTTGGTATCGTTCGGTAGTAACAGTAACTTCAACACCTTGGTCATTTTCAAAAAATAGGGACCAATGATGTTTCCAGCATGAATACCACACCATACAGTTGCTTAGTGGAGTGGATGCAATGATGTTTGATGAGTAAATTGAGGTTTCTGTGTTTCTCAAATCTGATTGTTCTGTTTATTGACGTGGCCACTGCGAGACGAAAATAGGCTCATTATCAGTTTAAACGAAAAATCTTCAATTTCACCAGACAGCCTTAGGATTGCATTACTTCACTCAACGTTAGTTGATCAGGATCAATTTTTGGACTAATTGAATTTTGTACGGGAACGTTTTCAAATCAGTTTTCAAAATTTAAGGCATTAAACTGTGTGCAGAAATGTGTAACTGGGAACCACGTCTCCAAATTGATGTTTCTGGAGACCTGCAACACAATCGCGCACTAGAGCCACATTTTCAGCGTTATGAGGCGTCCGTTGTCTTCCAAAACGGGGTATGTCTGCTGTCGTACCGTTCTGTCGAAAATTTGCATGTAAACGATAAACTGTGGTTTATTTTGAGGCACTGGACGGTTAGGATTTTTTTGACGTACTTTTCGCTGAATGGCAATAATTAGAATGACTATTTTCAATAAATATTGTCACTATTTCTGGTCGTTCTGGTGGCATATATTTATTCATTATAAAATTGGGGCGTCTACACAACCCAATGGTTAAAGCGAAACTGAGCTAAACGTAACATAACCAAGATGGCACGCAATTAAAATGGTAGCGGGACTTATACTCCACCCTGTAGTTAAATAAGATGATTATAAGCTTTCCCAAACGTATACATAAACTATGCTACTATCGTTATTATATGTCGTATCAATGTCAAACATGGGCCAATATTTTATATTTGTGCTAATGATTTCTCTTTTGTGTAGCACTCTCATCTCTAAAGCTATTCTTTATTTATATAAACACGTTACCTGCACCATCGTATTAAAGCGTTGAAGCGTTGAATTAATCAGTTGCACGCTTTTGTGAAATATACTGGGTAGCGTGATGTTATTTTGGTATTGGTCATAAGATACTTCTTATTAGGTACTTTTCAGTAGGAGTACTTTTCATTATGAGGTACTCATAAAGCAGATCACGTGTGAGCCGTGCCAAAAAGTTATGGTGTTTTTGTTCAGTATTGTTTGAAATTTCATCATGGAAATACTTAGGCGTTTACAAATTATTCAGCTATATATTATGAAGTTCTACGAGCAAGTTATGTTCCACATAATCGGCGAAGCGAACACACAATTCGCTATACCATTGAACTCCAATTTTCATTATTGGAAATCCAATTTTCATTATTGGATTATATGCGACCAAATAGTTCACAGCCGCACAAAAGCTAAGAATGTACGCAAAGACCGTGATGAATCGATTCGGTGCCTTTCTCAGCGGCTTAGCGGCATACGCAACAACTTGACGTAGTTTATGTTATGATCTTGGTTTAAAGAATACAAAATTCAACTCGTGCAAAATCGCCTTCTTTAAATGACTGTGGCACGGAACTAGTATGACATCACAAATCTTTATGATAATAAGTTCTCACACTTTGACACGATATCTACCTAAAATATCCACCATCATCTTTCTTACAATCTTTTTATGTCTGTATATGACCATGCCAATATTATTATAGAGATATAACCATTCTTTTTTTTCACGGCTTTTACAGGCCATTGTTGGCATGTACCGTGTCACCAATCTGACTCCATCGGTTCGATCACGAACCAGCTCTTCATACTGTTGCAAGCAATTAGAAGATCCCAGATTTCTCTTTACGCCGTGGTGCCAGCGGCGCCGACAGCGACTTTCTTTCCTACCGAAAGGCGACTCTCAATTCATAGATCGCTGTATCCTTCCTTTCGGATCATCACGCAAAAAAATCGGAACATGATATTGTGTTGAGGACAGCGTATCTCCTTGTCGAACACCAGAAGTAATTGCAAAAGTTCTCGATAGCCTGTTCTCAACTTTGAAACAGCATTGTGACTGCCACAGATATAGTTATTTGTTTGGTATTCCTTTATGTTCAAGCGCATACCATATAGTATCTATCGTTATGATCGAGTCATAGGCAAGCTTAAAATCTAGGAATACTTGGTGTATCGCGAGCTGTTTCGTAGTACTTGGAAAGAATCATCCGTAGTGAAAAAACTTGATTAGTGACTGACCGATTTGAACGGAATCGTCTTTGGTAGTAACCGATAATTTCCTCCGCCAGAATAGTAATTCTTTTCAAATACATCTTATATGCCTTGTATCGAGTACCACATCGACGTTAACACAGAGGTTTCCATCATGGTCCCGATTTTCAGTTGAGCAAGATATTAAGGTAAGCTGCACTTCGGTGATTCCCGCGAATTGTACTTATTGTTGAGTTGTACTCTTAAGACCTTAGTCTTCCGCCATTCGCGCTTCTTCTGTCTACAAATGCGTTTAGTTGTCCTTGAAGCAAGAACTGCTTTATTTGTTTTTGATATTGTAAACCGAGTCTGAACGTCATTGTGGACTATATTGCTCAACAGCAAGACGACGCTCCTCATCAAACCAATCATTTTGATCGTAGTTTTCACTATATACCTAGAATGTGCTGGGCAGCATCGACAATCGTCGTTTTGCACTACTTCCCAGACACTGTACACTTCTTCAGATTGGTATTTAGAATTGACAAGATCTTGATATTTTCGTTGCGTTTCTTCATTTATCAGACCTTCACATGAGAATCACGTTGTAGCTTTGCAGTGACCAGATAATGGTCATTTATCTCAAACGTACTATGCCAATATATCGTTAATAAATGACGTATCAATATCCAACTTGGAACAAGATCTTATATTTGTGCCATATGGTGTAAGATTAGATCAACAACTAAACTTGTCTGCTATAGATTGACCGTTGAGTTCCTGATTATTGTGGACTTCTTGTTCATGTTTTATTTCGACTGATAAAGTCTTACACTTTGTGGCAATAATTGTAACAGTTACCTATATTGTATTTCTATATATAGTGTGCTACACAAAACATGTCGATTTAACAATTTTTACCCACAATAAATCACATGTATCAGCACTACACACGATTAATCGTAATAAAATATCACAACGACAGCATATTGCAGTACGGTGGGGTGTAATTGAATATCTACAACAAAGTCCAAACATGAATAGGTTTTTCCACCATTTGGCACTCCAACCCGTACATTTCGTCCAAATCTTCATCAGCTATCGATATATATGTATAAACGATCGCTCAAATGTATACACCAAGCCAACAATAAAAAAAAAAAAAATTCCGTATGGTGACAGAATTCATTTTGGGATTCAATTACCAGAAAAAACATTTGGCAACACATTTTGTTTGATCTTCTATTAAATTTGTTATAAACGGGTTGTGCTAACGAAATATATTGTTTATATGTGATCGATGATCTAAAATGTGGTGTATCTGTTTTCTTCTCTCGTGTCGTACATTAACAATATAGACCCGCGTGTATCTGCTATAAATCGTATAGTCAATCAATGGGTAGCTTAATTACCGGCCATTAAAATACTTGATAAATATACAACCAAATCTTGACTTTAACTAGGAGTCATTATACATATATCTTAAAACGATGATCATCATTCAAACTATATACCATCTTAAGTCATCATTTATACCACACCAAAGGAAATGTTTATTTTTTTACATCTCATTTATTTTTTCCCCTTTTATTGTATATTCAATAACACAAACCGATAAGACGAATGAAAAACCTTTTTATTGTTTACATATCTATTGTGTCTACTGTACTCGATACATTGTCTTCGGAGTTGTAAGACAAACACACAGTACTTTTCAAAACAACAATAAAACTTTAAATAAATAAGAGGTTACAATTAAACATTTCTTTCTTCTGTTTCTTGCATTGTGCTATATGTATGGGATTTAAGATTATCTTTTGTCTTAACACTTTCAGTATGGTGAATTATAAACTAGCCCTTATAATCATACTGTGTAAGATGCTTATATAATTCTGTAGAACAATACTAATCGCTATCTATACAAATGTAGTGATATAAAGCTTATCCGGTCAAGTACCAATAAAAATTGTTGATCCTGAAAGGGTTAACCAATAAAATATTAATTTATTCATTTCGTTTGGATTTTATCGTAAATGAATTTATACATTTTCTTGTAGCGGATAAGTTAAAAGGGAAGTTAAATATATAATATGTTGTTGGCACACGTCACATGAATACGGGCGCGATTTACGTGATACACGCTTTATGTAGGGGTGAAACTATCTGAAACGTGTAAACATGTTAAATTTGAATAATTATATGGCATCAAACCAGAGGATACGAGAATACAGAGGAAGTACAGTGACATCTCTCAACATAATTATTAATGTATGTATATCCTTTTATGTTTATAGCAGGCTTTGAGATCCGGACCATATATGGAGTGAAATTTAATGTTGGAAGTAGCATAATGGAGTGATCCTTATTTTTTCAATATCTTAATTCATTTGGGGAAGAATTTGTGACCAAGAATTGGCACCAATGGCCCTATTCTGGTAATTCCCCGGGAATAGGGAATTGGGGAAAGATTTTATATGTAACTTTATAGGTGACTTTTTCTTTCGAGCCTAGCGCTTCATTCTCAATGGTGTTTTTTTCACTAGTGTTAGTTATCATATTGGAACCACCACAATATTTGGAGACATCAAGTCGTGCGAGTACTAACCAATTTCTTGAGGCGACCAACTAAAATTCCAGCATTGTCGTTTGTACATTCAGCGGGTTTCGATAACTGTCTTGAAAATTACAGTCCTGACAATAGAGTAAGCTTAATGATCTTGATTCATCCAACACTAGACAGTTATCGCTATACTCGGTTTGCGTAATCACATCAAGAAAAACATCACAATTGTTTCAAAATGCCTTTGACTACTATTTTGCCTCTTGCTATAGTGTCCCTTGATAATCTCTTTCACGTACAGGTGTTTTCAGCTCGAAATCGTGAGTGACAAATACGATATTTTGCCCAAACTTAAATTGGAAGACTCATTGATAGCTTGAAGTCTAGATAATTATAAGTATCAAGGAAAATATACATTTACGTCTCTTTTGCCTTACATACATAGGTTAGGTTAGGTTAGGTTGCTAAGTTGTTGTGGCTGCTATCGCACACTTAGACTGGCGATTGGTCCGTTGTACGGCTACCACTCTAGTACGGCTATAGGTCCGAGTTTTTTCCTAGTACCATCTGCGCATTGCATAGCTCCATGTCAGCCTATAGTACTGACATGGAAGATGGGTCGGCCCATGGATTCTAAACACGACAGAGGATCCAGATATATAATTTTTCACACCGATCGCACCGCCCAAACGATCGAAGGTGAACAACCCATTTGCATCTTGCCCCGAATCGGGATTCGAACCCGGTACCTCCTGCTCCAACTGCCGCAGCTTTAACCACTGCGCCACCTGGGCGGTCTGCCTTACCCTACATACTGAGACTTGTTTATTTTACGCTTGTTGACTCCATTCATATCTAAAGCTGTACATATTGTTTATACAATCCATTTAGGACATTCATTTTGAACAAAACGTACCAGGAGTAAACCAAAATAAATTATTCTTGAACTCGTTAGTGAACCAATAACGGGAACATTTCATTCCTATAAACAGCCAACTCAAGAAGAGGAGCGATGAAAGTACATTGAATAATCAAGTATCACTTCAAGTTGAATCGCGCCTTAATTTCAAATCTAAAAAAGAAACATTTTACCACGTGACTCTAACGCCAGACTATTGCCGAAACGGGAAATTTTTACCTCAATATATATTAAGGATGAAATCTGCTTATATTGTATCGGGCAAAATAAAAATCAACCGCCTAAACATTAACATTGTGTAACAAGGATAGTATCAAGTGGTTCAAAAAATGCCATAAATTAGTGCTCTGCTATTCGATAATATTCAAATGCAAAATATCGAAACATATTGGAAACAATTACCAAGAACTAAACGTGACTGGAGAGTTTTTGAATCAAGTAAAAGCAAGACAGTTGTCAGTTATAGCTATAGCTGGTTCTTCAAAATCACAAACAGTTGGCTCCGTGTTATGAGTTCGGTCTTATAGACATACAGTTTTCAGAATGAGCTTTCCATTCTGTGTTACAACATTTCATATGTGTTATGCTTTATACACGACAGAGGCATTTGGATTTACATCTGGAGGTCTTCTAGTATATCTACAGGTTCCACACCATATTATAGGCTGTAATCAATAATCAATAATCTTAAGTATAGAGATAACTAAGTACATTTGCTTGAGGCGTGTTAATTAGAAGTGATTAGATATCAAAATTACTCTTCTTAAACATTCCTCATTAAGTCATGATGCTCTGTAAGTATGATACATGACCGTTCCTGAATCATATCATTTTAGTTAAATTAAAATTTTTAGGCACTTCAAGTCCAGTTTCTATGAAACTTGTAGATAGCTATGTCGCTCTTTACAGATTTGATAGAGTTCTATTGAGTTGAGTATCAGCCTATCAGCCCTCTTCTCGTTAATAAAAGTGATTTAAACAACGTTTTATAGACACTTAACTGCCACATAAATTCGAGTATCGACTGATAATATCGAATCATCATTCCAGTTTATAACTTTCTCAGTTCATTCAGGCTCGGACACCAATCGGTGTGGTGTATAGTGTAGTCGAGATTTTGCAACTATTTTGCAGTTTACCAATCGATTATTGTCAAAAATAATGCCAAAAGAAGCACATTTTCGCTGGTCTAATGCAAACAATTTCTTTGCAGCATTGAGCGCTATAAGAAGATTCTTTCACATATGGGCATACAAGATATTTTATGAATTTATCATACTCGATCTTCTTTTTGTAACTTAGCAAAGGTATAGCCATCATATTCTAAAATCGTACACAAATTCCGTTTTCCAATTAAGAATAGTATCCACAACTGACGTTATTTCCAATCGTACAAAATTGGTTATCGATGGAAAATTGAAGCTAACGGAGAACAATCCAATGTAAAGACTCCTCTGAAGCATGTTAGACAGGTAATGAAAGTCGCTTACAGCTTTAGAAGTAGTAACGAGATAAGAAAAGTGATAAAACTAGACAGCGAGCGAGTCAATACCATCGTGACACCGCGACGCATCGCTGTTGTAAGCGGAATGGACAGATCTAGAATCCATCTGATTTATATAAAATCAGTGCTAAACCACCGTGTCGTACAGGACTCGTTAAAACCAGTGGAGTGTTAAAGTGAAGTAAAGATTAGTGTTATAGCTGTCACCCGTGACTCTCATGTTTACAGTGTGAAATAAAAGACAGTTATAAGTTTGGCCTAACTCTGGTCGTTTCAATTTTAATCGACGTCTGAGTCGTCAATAAACCGGATACGAACCGAGGAGAGTCGTAGCCTATACCATTATAGTTATAAAGTCATACACCCCTGTACTTTATCGCATATAATATATACCAAAACCGTTTATACACATACCCACAGACCATACACAGAATTTTCAACAATTTGTTGATTTGCAAATATAAGCAATTAAATTATTATATCGCGACTTATAATAATTCGCAAAACTTTGTTCTATACCAAATAACATACTCGTACTTGTACAAGACAGTTTAATTCAATATTAAATATTTTAATCATGAATTTATAATTTCATCGATTTCTGTTTACTTTTTGTCATAGTGTATACTACTTTTTTTAGTGTGACATTACATTAATTACTTAATCGCCTGTTTGGCCAAATTCGTCCACTATAGCAAAAAAAATCCAAATATGCGAATATATCGCGCTTTAGACGTTATGCCAATAAATATTTTCGTTAATATTATGACGATGATGTAGGATGTTTGCGATCATCAAATATATACATAATCGATAAGCATATAGTTCACACCGTCGAAATTAAAAGGTTCGTCGCTTAGTCAACTATTTATAAATGAAACATATATTGTTTTGCGTTTAGCTGGATTGTAATTATAAAATTCGAGTTAAAGATTTGTTTTGTTTTTGGATTTAATTACTAATTAATACTAATGTTGATTGGCTATTTGCGGCCATTTACTACAAACAATGTCTTAATTATTGTATATGTTTGTTTTGTCAATTCACTGCGAAAACAGTTTGATGACAAAACAATGATTTCAATTGTATACTTTGCGCTAGACAAGTTCATTATCTTCTTATTATACACGAGATAGTCATTTTAATGTAATTAATACACGTTTTGGGAGGTAAATTACAAACACAAATAGGAATAAGGTGTGTTCGACGATGACGATTTACTAATAAATACTGTACATAGTCCAACAGTCTGTTTCTTCATCTCACATTGCATTGTTCTATGTCCACCAGTAGTAAAAATGTAAAATATGGCCCAAGAGATCCGTGCTCCTATATAATTGTGAATCGTCAACTTAGTGTTTAAGCTTATAGTTACGCCACGATGACAGCAAGCCAGAGGACT
This sequence comes from Tipula lateralis, assembly GCA_963932295.1. Classification (NCBI taxonomy): domain Eukaryota; kingdom Metazoa; phylum Arthropoda; class Insecta; order Diptera; family Tipulidae; genus Tipula; species Tipula lateralis. Next base: position 168,820,885 of record OZ010738.1, on the reverse strand, counting down.
TAAGGCGCGAGTGGTAGTGAAAGTAAGAAAATACAATTAAACAACGAAATCTACTTCTGGGAATATGCCTTTCCCATAGCAGTTCTGGAAACTAGATTGGATTCAATGGACCAATTATTCAGTAATCTGAAACAAAAAACGATTACAGAAACGAATACTGGAAGACATAACCCAAACCGGAAAAATCAAATAACAACGTTTAGCTATCGTATAACCGGACACGTAATGGAAACTGGAAACACAGTTTTAAATGAGGAAACTCTACAACATCTAGATTCGAGATATTGGGTCTCAGTGAAGTAAAAATGAAAAAAATAGTTAAGTAGAACTACTAGCACAGGATACTATCTGATATGGTCTCTGGTCAAACCAACTCACACATTACTTTCGAAAATAAAACAATCATAATGTAATATGCACCAACAGAAGATACAAATAACACAACGAAAGAGCAGCTGGAAGTTCAATATCAAGCACACACCTCTCTCCACGATGATTTCAATGCTAAAATTTGAACAGACAATACGGGCACAACATGAATAATGGGAAAATGAGCTAAGCAACACGAAATGACAAGGAGATATAATCGTGTATTGTTGGGTTACGAATCATCTGTTCATATTATGTAGTAGATTCCTACACAAAGATATACATAATACCCCTGGTCTTCACCAAATGGCAGAACCAACCGGGAATCATATTGATCAACAAGTAATTTCTAACCTTCCTAAAACACGCCTGAACAGTGAGAGAAGCAGATGTGCTGTACCATTAACTAGTAATTGCATCAATCAAAGTTAAACCAGCTGCTGTAAAACATACAGGCATCGACATGTTACATCGATGTATTAAGAAAGAAAATCATTGAAAGAAATAATCCATTGTGTTGGATCCAATCGGCCCAACTAGTCCCATCGAGCAAAAATGAATACAAAATACCCACGTCACAATTACTACCAGTATGCCCAACTACCAGGACAACACTGATGAAAATTGGTGCTGAACCTACTCTTCGAACGTGCATTTACTGAACGGTCGAAACGCAATCAGGAAGTCACTTTTCGAAATATACTAAAGAAAGTAATTCAACTAATCAAAGAGATTATCGGGATGCAGGAAATAAATTTTGATGCAAAGTAAAAAATCTTGGCAAGGCTGGCTGTGTATTATCTCCGCTACTATTCCCAACAACGCTTAATAGCGTCATACTCGACACCTCATCCATAAATCATCATATTCAATGGGGCCACTAACGTGACTCAACCCATATTACCAAACAAACATTGGCACCGAAATCAGTAAGCGCAATTGTAGATGGATCGATCACACATCGAGAAAGACACTAAATGATAGAATAAGAAAAGGAAAGAGAAAAGTCGGCATACCAGAAATGGCCTGGAAGATAACGGTGCTAGCCGAAAACGGGCATAATTTACACCCCCTATAAACGAATTGACAATGTACTAGATCATCATATTGTATAGGAAAATGCTATCGGGCCCTTGCGGAAATATACAAACCCTCGTGCTAGTTAATAATGGGTGGAAAGATAGGAAAACATATTTAAATGCAGCATGAAATGAGAACCTAATCAGTTCGATCACCGAATCATGTTCGAAGTTGTGACTCGTGTTTTCAAGTAATCAGGGGATAATTAAGGCAGTACTGATAAAATGCTCAAGTCAATCAGTTTCTGCGTTGCTTGCGAGTGCGAGGCAGTAATGAATACGGGGATTTAATGTTTATTTAGTAGTGCGTTATAGAAAACCCACTTAACAGCTACACTGCGCTATCTTATCGTATATTATCTCGTTATACGAGTAGATGTTATCGCCAATTGTAGATAAGTGATCAAAAGGGTTTCTCGCCAAAACTTTACACGCCTCAGTTAACATCAAAATGTGTTAAAATAATCGTTGGGCTAACAACCTCTAGTGAGCACCAATACCTATATATTCAAAAGGTCTCAGTTGATTTGAGAGTCGTAAAGGCGTGTCTGTTTGAGGCTTGGCCGTAGAGGCAATGATATTAAAGTTTGAGATAGCTTGGTTGGGAAGTTCAGACAATCTATCATACAGCCTGGAGTTTGTTAAAATTCTCATAATTGTGTAAAGCTGGATTAGCTCACTGGGATCAGCTTTTCGCTCAGAAATCGTGATCAAAACACATATTTGGTTTAATAAAGTCCATGAACTTTTAGCTTCATTTCGATAGTGAAGTCCGATAGTGAACCTATCATTTTCATTGAAACGAAGAAAATACAATGAAATAATGAAATCTGCTTTGGAGACACCAATATGACATCCAGCAATTCTGTACACTAGATTAGATTCAATGGACCAATTATTTATTTATCTGAAACAAAAAATTACAGAAACGAACACTAGAAGAAATAATACAAACCGGCAAATAAAATATATACTTTAGGGTATATGTATACGATAAGCCGGACACGTATTGGAACTGGAAACACAGTAGGTATTTTGAACAACAACTATTACTCGAATGGAAAACCGATCGGTAGCCGACTTATATGATAGTAGCACTCTTTCATTCGAAAATACAAAATACAACCATAATACAGTGCTATACACCAACAAAAGATGAATTCTATACGAGCAGCTATACAAGCCGCAATATCAAGGACATTACGAAAACAAAATAATACTACCAGTGTGCTCGGCTACCAGGACATAACTAGGAAACTAAAGATTAGTAACGAAACGTGAAAGAAAATCAAAACACGTCGCAAGCTTAAGGTACTCGTATGCCACCAGGCTATAACCGAAACTATAGAATAAAATATTATAGAACATAGTAAAAAGCGTATAGAAAATGGCAAGGAATGATCACACAAAATCCACTGAAGACATTGTCAAGACTGCAGAAGAAGCAGCTGCAAGCAGAAAAATGCGCACCATCTATACACCAATGTGTATGAAAAGTTAACCGGTCAAACCCTAAACACAAGAGGAGACAACTAACTGCACAAGCGGACCGGACCAGATGGAAACTATAACGAAACCATCAACACCTATACCTACCAACGGAAGTTAGAGCTGTCTTCAGGAACCTTAAAAATACTAAGACCTCTGGCTCAGATAATAATTATGAGGCACATACGTATAACCGCAGGAATTCTAACACCACTTTTAGTAGAATTATATAATACCGGGAGAGTCTCGCAGAAATAGAAAGAAGGTTTAACCATAACGATCCCAATAACAAGAACCTTAGAGAATGCAAGAACTGGAGAGGTATCTCCCTTTTCAACAGCACAATAAAGAGATATTAGAGACGATAATCCTAAAGCAAAAATTCCCATCAATCAACCAACAACTTAGTTGTACTGAACTACCTGGCTTTAGACCAGGAAGTTGCTGTTCAGATCATATCAACACTATATACACGTATCATCATAGAACAGTCAAACGAATAGACTTCTTCGAGGTACTTATTCTTCGAGTAGACTTCGAATGTGCATTTGGCTCGTATGCAGTAGAAATCTAAAGTCACTTTGCGAAATGGGCATACGGAAGGAACTATCAAAAAGGTGAATCAAGATACCAGAAACAAATTTCAAAGCAAAGAAAATTGTAAACCAAGAGTATAAAATTGTTTAACTCGTGAGGAGTGAGTCAGGCAAGGTTGTGTTTTATTTCAGATACTATACCTGGTTACGGGATAGCACGATGCGTAAACTCGATATCACATCTCCAAATGATATTAAATGGAGTCAGTCAGTTAATGCGACTCAAAGGTCTGGACAACTCAGATGACACTTGCTGTTGTTATTTGTAACAATATTTAGACATGCCAACATAAAGCAGAGAGTATTCTGTTGCAGCTATATTAAACCACGCAAAGGCAATTGGTCATAAGTAGAATCAAAATCATGAGACAATAGTACGCCAGTATACGCCGTATAGCTTGGTGGTACTATAGCAACGTGTTTCACAAGGTTTGAAATGTATGTCCTGCCGATAAAAAAAGGTATACGATTGTTCAATGCTTGTATAAAAGCAATTCTACTGTATTGGTGTAAACACAAAAACTACAGGTATTTGTAAACAAATACCTAAAAAGAATTCTTCTAAAATGCTTCTGGCCATATAAAATCAGAAATAAAGTGCTTCAGGCGCAAACAAACCAAATAGACATTGAAACCGAAATCAGAAAGCGCAAGTGGAAATGGATTGGTCTCAAACTAAGGAAGACACAAAATATGATTTGAATGGAAGTAACAAGAAAAGAAGAAAGTCTGAAGACAAGAGAACGGTGTTAGCCAAAGCAAACGAATACGATAAAATTAGGGAAGCGGAAAGTAATAGCCGCCAATAGTCAGATAGTGTACACCCTATATATGCATCTCAATTATGGTACATTAGTATAAGGTATTGGTTTCTTTGGTAAGATTTGAGGGAAATGTGTTGAGCTTCATAAGCTGCTAGTCATTTAGATAATTTATTTTACTCTACTTACACTGACGAGAATAAACCAATCAAATGAGGTAAATGACCCGCATAGAAAAGGCGTCGCCTTCTATCATACAATCGCATTTCATGTATGTTAACTTTACAATTAGAAATAGCTGGATTATGGGGAAGCTTTTGATGCACCCATAGTATATAGCCCGACTACTGATTTTTTTCGCCCTCCACGAAACTCTATTAATGGTGCAAACCTAGGATCCCAACGGATCTATACAATGATGGCATAATGGTATTACCACCAAATGTCAAAAGTGTATATCGATTAATATGGCCCACCTCCACCACTGTTTAATAATTGAAACATATAAATTTCAAAATAATATGTTTCTTATATATAGACTCATTGTCTCATTCATTGTCTCAAATGTGTTAAACAGAAGTTATAATCTTTATGAATTTTAATAAGTTTTGTATAAACTTAACCTATACTTACACATACATATATGTATGTATATATACACACTCGTACACATTACAATGCATTATCGTACGAGTACATCCAAATACAATCGATATACTCGTATATGCAAAATACTTTGGTGACAAAATTCGTGTGAAATTATAATTCCGGCGTACTTAAATTTAATTAAAAATTAAAATTAAATCTATTATTGTGTTGAGAAAATTAAAATACATATACTTAATTAAAATTAATGTATGTGTGACGTAATGGTGTTGATGCACTTGAATAGCTTTTTAATTGTTCACATGAATATATAAGAAACGACGATATAGTTACAAAATTGTCTAAATAGGCGTGAGAAGTACACTTGAAATGATGTCTTCGGAGGTACATCGGTTTCTTAAGGGACGTATCTGTGTGTGTAATTAAAAACCGACCACTTATAGACAGGAAGTTTTATTAATTAAGATCATTTATTTCTATATAAAACAATTATAGACAATGGTTATGTTAGTATCCTCATATGGTTACACTGTCTTGTACATCAACGACAAAAGAAAACATAATGTTAATTGAAGAATATAATTATTTTCATATCCCCATGTACATATATAAAACACAAGTTGTAACCAAATGTCATTTTTTATGCATAAAATATTTGTTGTAAATTAATAATTATGTACGTTGAGTAATACACATGTAATTAATATATTATCTGTGGTCGACCATTTCAACAGTTACTCAAATCACAAGATTTCCAGTCATTTGTTGTCATTTTATACAGCTTTTGTACCCTCCTATTGGAGTGCAGAAATCGTGGGCCGACTCATTTCCATGAAAATCGAACCTATAGCCGTACATCCTCGATTTGGCTATATAATGGCGTAAAGAAACCATTCAGAGTTGGTAGTGCCTTGGAGACCCAAAACAGATTGCAAAGATAGAAAGAGATAGAATTTAAAAACAACCGGCCAAATCATTAAACTCACGTCCAGAAACTACGTACCGCATTGCGGAATCATCTCGTGGTTTAGCCAGCGCAAATACAACTCCACTATTAAAAACTGAATGGTTTTCATATGGTTAATTATAAGCGAAAAAGGCGGATTGAGAGTGAAATATTATGTCTAAATCCGAAATACTTATGCCAGCAGTTAATAAGTTAATCAGATTTCTGCATTGTGCTAGATCCATTTTGGCTAAATCCGAATTATATAAAAGACAAGACGAGTATGTATGTACTGAAGTGATTTAACCTAAAGCTCCCAACCTAGGCTAATGTAAAACTTTTGAGCTGTCCAAGATAGCGTTAAATCATGATCAATATAAGACAACTGTATAACGGTGTAGTGCTCTAAGAAGATTTAGCTCTTTGTCATGATCATCCTTAGCGTAGACCTTCCGAATTCGTGCCAGATATAGTTGAAATCTCTAGCAGTTGTGCAAATTTGACCTATATGGTGATTTGATTTTCAACCGAATATTCGGTCTCTGATTATGATCTAAATAGATAAATTATGCCTCTATATATCATTCACTCAACATAGGATAACAGATACAAGATTTAAGATAATAAAAAGGCGATTTCTAATTATTTTTCACTTTATAAAAATCAAAATTTACAAGCAAGCTCGAACCTTTTAGCAATGTATAAAGTAGATAACAGAGTAACATTACAATCATGCGATGACATAATTAGGTTCGATCAAATATTGTCAGCATATCCCTGATGTCAATTCCCAAATAGAATTCTAAAGGCTTGAGATGTCCCAAAAGTGCGAAAACTGTGAATTGTGTGACACATTGTCAATAATTGTATCAGATACACATTTTATGTATACTAACCTTTTACGCCAAACACACATCTTCACATAGAACCATTGAAACCTTTGCTTAGTAATTAGTTGATTAGGCCGTTTCTAGTTAAATTTTAACCAGATCTGCCTAGTTATAATACATGTGGTACAGTTTGAACAGTCATGTCGAGATTATTCATATGCTCAATGTTTCTCGTACACCAGACTAGAAATGTGATAAGACACATTTACCACAAACATTTGCAGCTTGTAACATTTTGAATATTTCTAACGTCCTACTAGACTAGTTCACATCAAGTTTCGCTCTCATTCTTGCTTTTTATGGCTACAGATAAGTCTAACCATGGTGAACTATCAAGATAGAGAATAAGCAACTGCCATACTAAGTACAAGAACAGTAAGAGTACAAGAACAGTAAGCGTTTACGATTCAATTTTCAATTTGATTTTGTTATAGATTATGGCGACCATTAAAATTAGCCCGAAGGATGATGATTTCAAATCGAAAACTCAAAAAATAGTCAATACAATTTTTTGGTTGGTTGGTATACATCACGAAATGCTATGAGGTAATTGTGTGCGGGATATTGGATACTCGTTAAACTTATTGTGAGATTTCACCGGTTATACCAGAATTTAAAGCGCCAGCTTTTTCTATATCTAGCAATGAGATATTGAGTCAAAAAGATGAACATGCATTAGGTTCGGGTCTGATAGTGGTCCCATTAATTGCACTCATGGAAAATATTGCAATTTGCAAAGCGTTTGCTAATGGGAAAACGGTTGATGCGACACAAGTTAAATTGTATGGGGAGAACAACTGCAGTTGGAACTCATTTTAAATAATAATTCATTATGTGTAGGATGATGAAATATACCGACTTGAATTATTACCTTGTTGAGTATAACGCAAACGATTCAAAATATACATTTAAGTTGCATTTTTAACTATGAGACAAATATATGCAGCACCTATAAATCGCATGAACAACAAAATATAGCACTATGGGTAACTGTATGAGACTTTATCGGCTGGTTAATCCCATGACATAGTAGTCAATAGCCACCATGGCTTAGAGTTCTCTCGCACAGTACTACATGACGCTATCACATTAGAGATTACAACAAAGATGTCAACAACCTATAAGTAAACAATAACATATAAGTAAACAATAATATAAGCTACTTACAAGTTAATGTAGCGCTCACAACCAAATAAAAATTCGTCATTGTTTGCAAATACAATGATCGTCACGTTACACAATAGAAATGAATGAAAGCGAATATTTCAAGTAAATATCGATGACAGTTGCGGCAATCCCATACAGTACAACCTGTAGCATGTAATAAAGTTACTCGCCAGATCGGAACTCTTGTATAGAAAGAAACAACAATTCTGCTCAATTCAAAACAGACTCATTTTTTTCAACGATTGGTTGATCCAACGACATTTCACGCAGTAAGTCCCATTCTCGCATACTGCACAGTAAAAGCTCCGATCTCTCAAATTATATAATAGAACTGTATTAGCATAGATTCTATACAGCAAGGCTCCGAATTAAACACAAGTTATGCGATAAAAAGAGAGATTAGATAGTATAAGTATACAAACCAACCATTGCGGTCATCCTAGCTTTATTACCATCCAGGAATATGTTCTAACAGACTTCCAATTGAAACCAGTTCAAAACACTCAAAAACCATGTGGGTCGATGTTTCGCACGCTCTTTAATAAACAAGGTTTATATAGGAATCAAGAACTCTCCGAGAATCACCATCAAACACAAACAAATCAGTTTTGTTAACAACAAACAATACACTCACACTAAACAGACCCGACCGTACCTGCTAGTTTAATACATAACATGTATTATGTACAGCTATTACCACATCAAGACAATGCTATGTTCTACTATATGCATCTCAGTAACTCCCCAACAGCGAAAAAAAGAGGAGCACCTCAACTATGTTCCCTATATACGGGTCATCTCATCCTACGCTGATGTTCCTGATTCTCTAATTCACGTATTCGTGATGACCCGACACCATGGCATATACAACACGACAACCCAATAAATCCCTTGCTCGCTCACAGAGGAAACCATTTACACAAACAATAGATCCATCAAACCTGAGCATTCACTTCACTCCACTGCGCATCCCATTCTCATAACTACCCATGCAATTTAGAACTAGCTGTTATGCGTTGAAAATAGAACACAAAAAATAAGAGTGAGTGGTGAGAGCGCACTTGAACAAATTTTTTGCTGAATCTTACTTCATCAGATTAAGCTGCACAGCGCTCTTATTACGTATAAAAAAAAGTTTATCGTTGCTTATTCATTTGAAGTCCAGAGACCTTTATACACTTTAAGTGGACAATTACTGGGGTCGGATCTCGAAGAGTTAAAATTTCAAAACTTCAGTATACCGTTAAACCATTTAACATAAAAAATATGTTATTTTTCAATTTAGCCACCTTTAGCGCGAATAAAAGCATCAAGTCTGTCCGAGAAGGCTACACACGTTACACGGATATAGTGTGATGGCATTTTGCCCCATTTTCATTAAAGAGCAATTTTAAGGCGTCAATAATCTCACCGTTTTTAGTAAATACTTTGGCCTGCAAAATGGATCATATGGAAAAGTTAATTGGGGTTAAGTCTTCAGGAATATGGTGGCTATTGTTGTGAAGAAATACCGCTGAGAACTTTTTCTTGTAAAAAACATTGGGTGTTACGGAATATATGGGATAGTGTATTGTTAAAGCGTCCAATGGTTTCTATACTGAATTGTTTACCTACCCAAGGGAACAGAGAAATAACAAACTCTCAAGGTCGCCATCAACGTGGAAGTACTTGAACACCTTTGATCTTGCCAGGAGAACTGCCTTTTGTGTTATAGTGCCAATTGAACTGCGCTTTGTCGTGGATTACGATGTATTCTAGATTCACCTTTCGAACCATTAATGATGTTGCTGTTTTTGAAAAGCTCACGTCTATTATCCAGAGTTGCCATGTTGTTTGTTTTACAGTCATCCAGATATGGTGGTAAACGCTGCAGGTTTTCATGGTTTAGTAATTCGTGATCATATTCCCAAATTAAGTAACGGATAAAACTTTTCTGAATACCCTCTAAAGTTTACTGATGTTTGTATCATGAAACAGACACCAAATAGTAACAGAATATACCAATTGCAACCGCACGTATGCGAAGTACAGAATCTTGATTAGGTCATAAATATTTCCCATTCATCGTTTTAGATCTAGTAATTAGATCTAGCACTACATTGTTCTATATGTTTGTTACTGCTCATATTTTCCACGAAAATAACGCCGAGGTCTTTGATCTCAGACACTCGCTTTAGTGGTGTATTGTTTCAATCATCAATTATGTAAGTCTTACACTTATATTGATGTTCAGGCTAAGTAGATTTGACTCACACTATTTTGCTAAATTGTCAATGCCCCCTTGAAGTTTCTCGGCATCGCTTAAGTTCTCGACAGTTCTGTATATTTTTTGAATGTACATAGAATGACCAGTGATTGAGTCGATATTAATAGTAAAAATCCAAAGACCAAGATGGGAACCTTGTGGAAACCCCGATTTAGCTTAAATTGAGTGGCACCTGCTGTTTTCAATATCGATGTCTTCGATGTGGTTGCTTAGGTAAGATTTAGACCACTCCACAAAGTTGATTGAGAACCCAAATGAGTATAATCGTTCTAGTTATTTTTACAATGGCTAACGGAGTCAAACGCCTTGACAAAGTCAGTGTATTATGCGACGTAAAATGATACGCTTCCTTAGGCAAGTTAACAATATACTCGTATTCTCAAAATAGTTGACATTTTTAACATTTTCACTTTTTTACGGATGCGGATCGTCAGCCCAGCGATCCAACCAGATTTAGTCGCCTCCTACGACAAGCTCTGGATACTGTGGTTGCATTCTATGGGTCTCATGTTTCGTTTGATATATTTACGAAACATGGATGGCCCCCACTCACAGGGCCCAGAATCAAAAAATAGAGAACTGTGATACTACTTCGAGTGTCGAGGTCGACCCATGTCCATAACTGTCCTATATCATAACTTTATACTTTGTGGCGCAATTAAATGCAACAAATAATCCAAGGTCAATACTTTGCTGAATACCCAAGACAGTGTATTTTTGTCCCCATAAAAGTTTAATAGTATCACTATTAGATTTTGATGATGAGATGGTAAGTTTAACTATCCACAAAACACATATAATTTGATTGATTTATATTCATGTGTCGGGGTTCCGTCATCCATAATCGCGCGGATACAATAGGAACATCTATATACTATAAAGTCATAAAATTTGCTAATTTTGTTTAATTACCTTTACTAATTATATGTGATATGTGTGTGGCAACTCTGAAGTACAAAAGGTGAATACTAAATAGGATATAATTGTTGAGAGTATTCTCGCCAATTGGTATATCACTTGAGAATGTGACAAAGAAGTGTGGTTGAGTAATCACTCTTATTCTAATTCTAATTAATACATTTTATTCGAAAAGCCAAATAGATGTATGTTTATACCTTCGAACGTGATTAAATTAGATAATTAGCTAGTTTTATGTATATATCGTGGATACTTAATCGTGGATATAATAATACATTGTTGTGTCTTTTTATTATTATTGTGATGAGTCAATCATTTCGTTCGTTAAACGATAATCCCCAAGGGTCATAGTATATGTTGTATAATAGATTTCAGTTATATGGATTACCGCAAATTTAACCTCAAAGTTATAGTTGTATCTCCCGATATCGATATGCAAAGTGTTTAACATTTTATGTGTAATTTATTAGGTTTTGATATTTGATTGACTAACAAATGTGAAAATAAAAGTTTTTATAGTTTTCGGCCATAAATAAACATTCAGACAATGCGAATAAAATACATCGTCCTTGGTATACTTGACAGACACCGATTATTAATCAATTATCGTGACCACACTAAAATAATAAAATTTGTTTGTTTTGCAATTGAATTATTGGAAAGGTCACTGGATGATAGGTTTTCTAATCTGTGAATCAGTAGACTACAAAACTATTTCAGAAGCCACTATCCTCTCGTAAAATTATCAACGATACCTACATAATCACTTAAAATCAGACAAAACAACCACATCTTCAAGACCATTGTAACAAATGCAATCCAGAACCTTATTAAGCGCTTCCCATCGTTATGCCTATTAAAACCAAATAATTGACTAGTATTTTGTTTAGTTATTCAAGAACAACTGAAAATATGTGTTTCACTATTTTGATCTAATATACGACCAACAATCGATCAGGTGATTAACGTTTAGTGATTAACTAACTCCGGTTGCGTGTGTACTGTGAATGTATATGCAGACCCATTAGTGACAACATTAGTGTCAGTAGAATAGCCAAACGAAATTGAAAACATAATAAATGTGAATTGTGAAGGACTGATGACTTCAGACAGAACGACAATATTATATAGCAATGAGTGTAATGATCTTGGTTTCCTCAAAAGAGTAACCAGATATTAGCATATATACCTTAACACCTCGGTCAACTGCAATTCAGGACTTAGACATAAATTTGTAAATCATAAATTTGTGATGTGGTCCGACATATGGCGAACAAATTCTCCTTAGTACAGGGTGTCCGCCGGGAAGGTATAGTACTTTGTTTGTTTATAATTTTTGATTAAATAAAAGAGAATGGATCTTATATTGATAAATGTCTTATATTGATTATGTATCGAATACAATATCAGATTTATGTCCGCCTCAGTTAGCCTCACAAATGCGGTCACTTTTGAGCCCTTTTGAACCCTTTTGATAAATTTCATCACGAATATTTTGTTTGAGATGCTCAAGCATTTCAGGTTTTTTTGCATAAGCCTTGCTTTTCAGATATCCCCACAGAAAGAAGTCCTTAGCAACGTCAAATCAGGCGACCGTGGAGGCCAATCAACATCACCATTTTTTGAAATAACTTGTTGTGGAAAGAGGTCTCGCAGTAATTCCATTGTAATCCTGGCTGTATGGCACCGTCTTGTTGATACCACATGTTAATCAAACCCTCAATCATATCACGATATCGCTCCCTATTCACAGTTACCGTTACGCCCTTTTCATTTACATAGAAGTAAGGATCAACGATTCCTCCTGACCAAATTGCACACCAGACTGTCACTTTTAATGGATGTAAAGGTGAACAATGATTAATTTGAGGGTTTTCCGTTGCCCAGAACTGACTATTCTGTTTATTCACATATCCATTCAAATGAAAATGTACATTGTCACTCATTATGATGTTTTCATTAAAATCGAGGTTGTCATGGGCGAGTTGTAACATCCTATTGGTATATGTACGGCGGCGTAAATGGTCTTGTAGAAGAAACTCTTGCAACAACTGAATCTTAAATGGAAACAAATGTAAATCCTTGTGCAAAATTGTGGCCAAACTTGTTCTTTGAAGACCAAGCTCCTGAGCACGGCGTCGAATTGAGGTCGATGGATTGTTTTGAACATTTTCTTGAGCAGCAGTAATGATTTCAGCCGATCTTGCAGTACGTTATGGCCCATGATTGAGCCTATCACCTACAGACCCTCTTTCTTCAAAATCATTCACGACACGATAAATAGTGCGTTTTGTTGGCACGTTGTTTCGATTTTGATATAATGTTTTAACGATTAAAACACGTTGGTTTATCGAATATTTTTTCATAATAAATTTGCTACGTGTCTCCTTCACGATTGCCAAATATGAACTGTCAAGACTAACGTTTACCAAAATGGCGGCAAAACAAAGTAGTATACCTTCCCGGCGGACACCCTGTATTTCACTTTTGCCACAGGCTGTAATTGAATATCCTCACATATATGTCAATTTAGGATCAATGCAAATGAATTGAATTAAATGGCAACGGAATGAAAGAGGTACTTGTTCTATACTGGAACAGTATTTAGGTTTCGTTGATCTCAAAATCAGTAAGCCCAAAACAATATCTCATATCTAGTTCTAGAGATGAAGACGCAATAGATTTGCGCACCTGGGATTTGGGCATCTTCTGATTATTTACAAAATTCTACTATCACGAGTGCTGGCACGTGATAGTATTGTGACCTGTATCGGAAATATATATTGGTACAGGGATTGGCACTTGAAGTATTTCATACTGCTGTAGCAACCAAATAACGCATGGAAGCGGGATCTGTATATTGTTAACAATCTTACGTATTTGGCTAGAAAATAAGAACCAGCAATGTTAATTGAGCTACCATGTGAACAAAATATTTGTTTATACCATTATACGTTATACACAAAAATATCTGACTGGTAGCGTCAAAACACGCCTTGAAGGTGGAAATTCTAAAAAAAGATGTTGAAGCGCTCGCAGCAAACTATAACATTTGGACAAAAGTTAGTTCGCCAATAAGAGCAAAGGTATTCAAACGCTTGTACGTTGGTGACGAGCTTGAGAATTTGTTTTTTTTCTGATGAAATAAATTTCAAATCGTGTTTGGTTACAGTGCAGCAAATCAAAAGACAATTTAGACCAGCGAATTACTTTGCAAAAGCAAGCGCCTGTATCAGTGATGATTTGGGCCGCGGTAACTGACACAGGACGCTCATCACTTGTTTTAATTGAAGAGGGCGAAAAGATGAATCAACAAACTTATCGTAAAAAGATTTTAACATTACTTTGTTACATTGGACAAGTAAACAATTCGGTTGAACCCATTGGACGCTTCAAAAAGACTCCAGAATACTATCACATAAAGCGCGAAACTCAACGTTTTTATAAGAGAAAGTTTTCAGCTTCATTTATTCACAATTCGGTTGAACCCATTGGACGCTTCAAAAAGACTCCAGAATACTATCACATAAAGCGCGAAACTCAACGTTTTTATAAGAGAAAGTTTTCAGCTTCATTTATTCACAATGGTCACCATATTCCCCGGACTAAAATCCAATGGATTTTCCGTCCATTCCGTCAATACGGTGGATAAATATGAGACGATAGATCCAACGATAGATAGATCCAATTTGATACATATGACAGGTTTGTACTAATAAAGTTACTGACCTCTAGTAGACTCTAAACCCACTAACTTTACTCTATAATTTAACATCTATAGAACAATTTATGGAACTCTTTTTTCTATTAGGTCTAATTTAAGAATAGTTTTAGTGTAGGTATCTGTGTCATGAATATTTACGGAAATTCAGCCAATTCTATCGCAATCGTCATTATAAACTTGAGATCATCAATTATTCGAATTCCACACCTATATACAATAAAGTAGTACATGATTAATGATGTTGTTATGCTACTTACTTAAGAGATAAATACTTTGCGGTTAGGACAAAATTGAATCATACGTATTTTGGATAAATAGAGTTAAGATGAAGTAACTCGAATACGTTACTCAAACGATACACTACCGATCAATTAAATCGACTCAGAACTTCAGCGCTCACAATTTTATTGGTTAATACTTATTATTGCCTCCTTGTCAGCCATCAGTATGGAATCATCCTCTATAAATCTTGCACTAATTGATGCAAGAGAATATCCTCGAGATATTGTTCACTCTCCTGTATCACTACCATGAAGGCATGAAGCCTTCAGTACTCAAGGATCACTACCATGGAGATGATGGTTTTCTTCTAGTGTTTTAGTGGATAGTAACCATTGACCACAACTACACCTCGAACTTGTCATAGTTCAGCTGCACACTGACGCCAGTGAGATGACGATTTAGCAGTGAAGTCCGAACAATAAATCGATCGTTCCTGTCAGATGTACGATACCAGCTAGTATACCATATTGTCCTCGATTGAAGGTTGGTTTCTTCAAGAGTTTCCAGACAGTTATCTGAAACCATCCTCTCTACTCTTGAGGCAGCACATATGTTTTAGGTTTGAGTCGATTTATTTGCTTAGGAGTGTAGAAATTTTGATTTTTTCGTAAGATTAACCGGCTTAAGAGCACCGAACGAATTGTGAGTGATTCGACCTCAAACCAGATTATAAATTAATTTCTCTACAGGTTGCCTGTATTAAAATATAGATGGTCTATATATGCAATATTTCTAACTGGCCCCACACATTGTGATCCAATTTCGAATTAATTAAATTTTATTTTTAATAACACAAAAGAAATTCGTCTTACGAGTCGCGAACAACAATTTCCTTTTATACAAAAATCTGTTTCATATATGTAGCCAGAATATCGCGATTTCTTTCATATCGATAAATAATCTGGATAAAATTAATTTACAGATGATTTAGAAAATAAGATGTTTTATACGAGTATATTCCATTTTGCTTTCTTTACTCAAAAATTTATAAGAAATTTGTAGATAGATACATGTATAGTAGTGATCCTCTTGAGAGATAAATCTTAAGTACGATCTGATATCTTTTTTCATGTGAATCTGTCTTAATAAATTATATTATTTTTTTAAAATTATTTGATTTTCAATTCTACATAATCGTATATACTCGGAGCACAACCAACATAGATTTGTAATTCAAAACGATTTTCTTGGTTCATAAAATTTTAAATTGAAAATGAAATAATATTTTAATTCAACATTTGTGATCTAACATAAATGTAATTTGAATTTCCAGTATGTATCCAATATCTCCATTATACATATAGTGATACGAAGAAGTGATGATAAATATGTGAGTTATGCAAATTTAAAATGTATACAGATGGTTGGGTAAAACTAGATAATTTCTTCTTTTTTTTTGTCGAGTTTTTGGTAAATGACACTTTGCATGACCCTGGAGATTTTCATAATTTAATACAATTATCTACATGCGCATATGGGGCTATATATGACTCTTATAGAAATTGGAATACATGTTTATCATATTAGCGTGCTGTTTATAACGTACAGTTATAGTTTGCAGATGAGAATCGTTGGATACACTCCTGATAAGATCAAATAATATAGTCGTACAGATGATTGTATGAGCAAGATCATGTCAACATCTCGTAGGAACCTGAAGGCAATGGGCATAAATAAGGCCATCGGACCTGACGGAATTCCTGTTCGAATATTAACTAAAATTGTTCTTCTTTTTTATAAGCAAGGTAAATATCCGAACGCCTGGAAGAGTGCAATTGTGCAACCGGTTTAAGGACCGGGTTGTGATAAAATTGACCCCTCAAACTATCGGCCAATATCAATTCTGCCAGCCGTGGCTAAAGTTTTTGAGAACTGCAGTAAGCAACAATCGATCTTTTGATGTATGTTACAAACAAATGGAATCTTGCCCTTGAGTACCTCGGAGAAGCCTTTGCAATCGCTTTGGATATATATCAAAGGCTTTTTACAAGGTTTGGCATAAGAATCTTATTTATAAACTTGTGGCATACGGTTTGGATTCGACCATCAAATGGATAAAAAGCTTTCTCTAAGACAGAAACAACAACGTTGTGTTATAAGAGAGATCATCGACGACACACTCCTCAAATACCGGAGTCCCGTCACCAACTTTGTTTTTGTTATACATTAATGACTTTTTAGATAACACAGTGAACCCTATCCACAGTTTTGCTGGTGATGCAACATTTCACTCTTCTATTTCTTTTGAGGTCGAGCCTACTCCTTCAGAGTTAAATGGTAAACTGCTAGAAGTTGTCACTTCGCTTAGTTCCGATTTGAGTATATAATCCGATTTGAGTGGGGAGTAAAAAATCAGGTCAAATTTAACGAGAAAAAAACACAAATATGCGCGTTCTGGCGTAAAAGGCAATTTCTGGCAATTCGTCTGCTTGGTGTTCAGATTAGCAACAATTTAAAATGGAATGAACACATTATAGCATTGGCCAAATCAGCTTCACGTAATCTCGGGTTCCTTCAGAGATGCAGACGGTTTTTTAGGTCGCATCAGGTTCTCCAGATATGAGATGTTGCAGAACTCTGCGTGTTCTATAGATTTATTACGCCAGGACAGGTAACACGACGAACGGTTAATGCGCATAGGTTTACGGTGAAGTATGCCGAAATCTAGAAAGTGGATTTCATTATCCGGCTTTCAGTTTCCGTTTGAGTATAAAATGCACAAGTTTAAGGCAGTTATCAACCTTTACTTGAAGGATCGCGCAATGGTTGCAGGAGCTATAAACGGCCACTCTGCACCCAATTAAAGCATAACTAAAAAAAAAGAATACGTAACAGAAACTGATGAAAACGTTTAGTTTTGTTTGCTATGCGGTGTTGAAAGCACTGTTTTGCTAAAGGCTAAATCTGGTGAATTATATTATGTAGTTCATATTTCATTCAACATTCGTTTCTCCTCCAAATTTAAGATGGCTGATTTTAACCCCGACAAACAGTCCAGCAGCATAATGAGATAGCAATAATATATCAACACATAATAAGACTATTATTACGATCAACCGACTAAATGGCCAGTGGTCAAACCTGTGTGCGTTAGAGCGGGAAGTATCGAATTCACAGCATCACAACATCGACAGGGCGAAAAATATGAATTTGCATCATCTGACAAGAAAAGCCTCTTGACGACGTGCAAAATAAAATAGACTAAACTATGGTCCAGCCACTACAGATTAGTATGGAGCTAAGCAATGTGCAGTTGGAGGTTCATATACTGAAGGTGGGAAGAGATACCACAATGGGCCAAATGAAAAAATTATTACGAACTATTTGTCCGCAGTTCGAACTGTTAATTCGACTATATACATAGCTAATTTCATTCAAGGGACTGATAGTTGCATATATTATTGGTGTGAATAAGACATGATTTTGGCCCATTTTTTCATTTTCAAATTTAGATCATAGCAATGTCACTTATGAATTTATATGTTCCTCTTGTTACCAGGCAAGATAGTTTTTGAAGGCATAGTGTTTGTAGTGAAGGCAATGTATTCTATGTGGAGAGAATATGAAGTATAGAAGACAAGGAATTGCTCAATAGCTCCTTCAACTTCTAACCTACACAGCATGTAGTTTACATTGAACAAAGAGATAACAGTAGTGAAGTCAATTGATTAATATCCGACAATATCGCAGTTTATCTTCATCCCGTAGAGTGATGAATAGTGGCATACTTAGTAAGGGACATAGATATAATTTTACCTCCCTCAGGGTTTAGAATTTACTGGGGCGCAGGAAAAAATAATAATTTTGCAAAGAGGCCAAGTCTGGTTTCTGATCACTATAGAGTCTTATTCCATTGAAGACCGTATTAAGGTTATTTAAGAGCACTACAAACATGGTGACCAAAAACACACCAAAATTTGGCTCAATTCGTAAATATTTTGGTTGCCACCACCGCATCTAAATAAAGCGATCTGTCGTTTGGTATTTACGCAACAATAAGCAACGCTTATACGGGTGTTATAGTGGACGTACTAAAACCTGGCAGGCCTAAAACTGTTCGGACACCAAATAATATCGTTGTTCTGAGGCAAAGTGTTAGAGCTTATACGGAACAATTAAGAACGCGTCTATCATTGGAATATAAATTGGCTATGATCTTGCAACATAGCCGTGATTTAACGCCGTTGGATTACTTCTTATGGGGTTTTTGAGCTACCATTGATATACCAGCCAGCATCCAGTAAGTTGATAGACCAGCCACCATTCAAGAACTTAGAAAGAATATCATTGAATAGATAACTGCTATAGAAAGTAGAAACATCCTTATTGGAAAATGTAATTAAAACTTTTGACCATCGGATCGATGGTCAAAAGGCCCTTGTAAATTCTGTCATGGTGAACATTTGAGTGATAAGTGATATCAGACTACGGTTTCATATAACCTAAATGGCATCGATAATTTATCCCGGTATATACCAACTAGATTATATAAGTCCCATTCAAGGTTTCGCTCCGACCCCAATTATAGTTTTATGCCACCAGATCACGGAACTTAATTCATGCCATGTGTTTTGCTTGCGGAGATCTCGGAACTGAAGGACGAATTATTGTTATCAAACACACCTAGACTCTTTCAAACAAATTTCTTATGGTTGATTTTTCAGCATATCGACAGATTTACGTTTCTGGTGCGAATGCGATTTGCTAAACCAGAGAACAAACATAAGACAAAAGCGTTTTGACTGGCCATATTTATAGGCTATATATCCTTCGGGATCCTTACTATCCTGACTTTCTTCCTTAACAGAGGTTTACTCTATTTAGTACCGATAATTCAATATAGCCAAAATTACTCATATAGATCGGTTATTTTTGGCCAAATAATGTTTGACTGAATTTGTAAATATTAAAGTCGCCATCACCATCCAAATGAAACAAACATCTGTCGTTTGGTATGGCGAAAAACTGCTCGAACACCAAATAATATCGTTGTTCTGAGGCAAAGTGTTAGAGCTTATACGAAACAATTAACAACTTGTCTATCATTTGAATAAAATCGATCGACTTGATTTATGTTTATTTTCAACAATACGGTCCGATCCGACTTGCCATACTGCATTTTATTGCTAGAATAATAACGCAAATATAAATGGGCCTGCAAGGGCATACGATTTAATGCCATTGGATTTTGGAGTTTTGATAGACCAGCTACCATTGATAGACCATCCAGCAGTAAGTACGTTGAAAGACCAGCAACCATTCAAAAACTTAGAAACAACATCATTGTCTATAGATAACTGCTATATGCTTATTGGAAAATGTGATTAAAATTGTTTACCATCGGATCGACCTTTGTAAATTCATTCGTGCTTCATATAACATAAATGGAATGGATAACATATCCCGGTACCAGCTAGATTATATTAGTCCCATTCAAGGTTTCGCTCCGACCCCAATTATAGTTTTACGCCGCACTAGATTATGGAAACAAAGCCCTTATGGTCGAGCGATTTTCCAGAAAATCGACATTTCTGGTACTGAGATTTGCTAACCCAAAGGACAAACATAATTCGAACAATTTTTGACTGGCCATAATTATACGCTATCTATCCTTCGGGATTCTAACTATCCTGACTTAATTCTTTAATAGAGGTTTACTCCATTTAGTACCGATAATTCTATATAGCCCATACTACTCACATCTCTAGATTGTGGTCAGTTATTTTTTCCAAATAGGTGTATCGCGACCTTATACCACCCAAATGATCGTCTTCCATATCGGAACTAGCGACATATTACGTAACCAGAAATGACTGGCCATAATTATCTAACCGAGGTTGACTTAATAGCGCAAATATAAAATCAATATTAGACTTCAATCAAGCAGAACAATAATTATTCTATAAGGTTATCGTACATCATGTATTATATCGCCAATAATGTAATTGCATTTATGCGATATTTAATTTTTATTAACAAATAATTTCTTAATTGTGCATGTTGAGTGCACATATCCAGTATCCAGTGTGTGTGTGTGTGTGTGTGTGTATTCATATACAAGTATAAAAACATTATATGACTATTGATAATTTACTAAGTTACATCCGGCTATCGTTTATATACATAAATATATTGATGAGCGGAAATTTTAGGTGCACTTCAACATTGTGCGATGCACGATGCTAAAAATAAATATCAACATCAATCAATTGTATTATTATACATTTATTTGTTATGTGTACATATCAAATAATTGCTTATTCTGCTAGACGAAACGAATATATCGAACGACCAGCAAATTAAAAATTTTTGTCGCTGGCTTAATTTTTCATATCGAATGGGAGACCGGAACAGTACACCTTTTGCATATTCATGGATTTAAGACGCGTCACAAAATGCCAATCATGCTATAGCCTTTACAAGTGATAAGCCAATCGTTGGATGAATGTTAATACATTGTTATGTGCTCAAATGGCGTTTGAATGTCGATTTCAGATTATTGAAGCATAAATTTCTATTTTATTGATAATACGACTTCAAGATTTAGTATTCATGTATGCTTAATTGAGATAATTGTAGATAAGAACACTAAAACGGATTTCATAAAAAATTCTCAGAAGTTAAATACTTTTATCAAACAACAACAACAATATGCTCGTAGATATGCATTTAAAATAATTGTATATATTGATTCTTGGTTTGTCTAGCTGGATACATAAATAGATTCCCAAACTATATTATCCCTTCTTTTGTTGGAAATGATTGAAAAATAATTTCTATTATACCTATTCGACATACTCGTATTTACACAGCGTTTGCAGTTGCATGCGACTGTTGTATTTTTAGGGGATCGAGTTTTTTTTACTATACAACAAAATAATCTCGATAAAAAAATCTCACCTGGACGTGAAATTTACCCATAAACTTATATAATAGCAGAACAGAATGTATATGACATTTGTGGAAATATTAATAACGAGATTAGAGGTCCATATGTCGTATCTGTGTTTTGTTGTTGTTACTTTTTATCAATTTATATCATTATGGTTGGTTGAGCTTCTTAGGTTAGAGAATAACAAACGATAATATGGGGGGGAGGAAAATTGATTTATAATACTATGGAATAATTTGATAGCAGTGACGAAACAACTCTTAGTAGACGGCGAAATCCGCGTAGCCTGGGTTCTAGAATGTTTCCATTATTTCGAAATCTCTGACAATGAAAAAGTGGCAGCAATCGTCTTCTGATATTCGCGCAACAATCTACAGTAATTTTGACAATTGAGAACCGGTTCACCCGAAAAAATCTACTCGTCTGTGAACAGTACTTCTCTCGAGTAACCAGAAGCGATTACACTAGATTCCTGGTATCTCTTTAAGATCTAAGCATCTGTACCAAGATAAAGTTTTCCGTCGAACTTATAGTCGAAATAAGGTCAACAGACGTTGGAATGAAGTTAAGCCATTGATCACTAATAAGCAATCAACAAAGGTGATTTCGTTTTACAAATAACACAAAATTGGTCCAGTAATAATCTTTAATTACACCTTAAATGACATGATTGTCTAGGTCGACTCATGACCTTATATTGTTAAATTAAGAATAACTTAAGGTTGTAGAAATTGGTTCTTTATATCTCATAGAATACCTATATATTATGTCCTGTGGCACTACACCTAAGGTCCTCTGCTTTAGTCAGGGCACCTTATATTATAATTTCGTCACAAACCCACTATAGTATCTATAGGTCTTTATAAGGCACTAACCTGAATTTGGCATTAAATAGAGGTACTACCCCTGAGAATCTTGAATTTGAATTCTGGAGTATTTCCTGATAAGTTGAAGATTGTTCATACTTCTCATTTCTCACAAAGATGGTTCTAAGTCATCAGGAATGTAATCCTAGATTGGGTATCTTGATATGATTACATTCTATTTGGATTTATGTGAAATCTATAATGAAGAGGCCAATTTCTGAAACCATCAACAGTAGTCAGTTAATGAACCATACAGTTTACCATGTAATTTGGCACTTAGTATCAATGAATCCCATGTAACTCCGCTTCAGTAGTGTGGAAGATCTCTTCCTCCTGCACAGTGCAAAAATGACTCGATAGTAGATTACAAATGTAACATCATTTGTAATCGTCTTCTTTACTTGGCTTGGGGAAGAGATCTCTATATAGGAAATCGCTAATTCTAGTTTTATGAGATATTCTCTAAATAAAACTGAAGAGAATCAATAAGAAGTGGTAACTGGGCGATGATTACACCTCAATAGGTTAAATACTGATTTTGGCTATTTTAAGTATTGCAGCCATTTTGTAGTACCTCCTTATAAACGTTATTTCAGTTCATTAAAGTGATCATATAATGGAGTTTAGCTTGAAGTTGCAATGATCAATTGAACTGAGAGCCTGTTCTTCAAATATCGGTAACATTTTAAATTCCGATTTTTGAATCTCTAGATTGTGAATTAGTAGTAGACTCAATCAGCCTATAGTGTTAGAGTTTTGCAAATCATATATGTAATGTTATATCCCGCTATTGAGTTTAAAGGGAAAGGAGTATTTCTCTCGAGGATAGACGTTGGTGAACCAGACACGCATGAACAAAAAAGCAATTTTCTCCAAACATAATAATGACGAGAAGGAACTCATAAAGGGCGATAAAAAGGCTGGTTGTGGAGCTAAACCAGGGAGTAAGGGAAAGACTCGCTGTCGTTAAGAATCAAATTTTTCGTAACGCAACTTTTTATCTTGAGTAACAAAGCAGTCTCGAATTAAACAGAGTAAAAATTTGTCTACTCATCTCAATCAGCCGGTATTTTTTATTTGTTTTCACTTTTGGCAGTCAGTTTCTCGAACTTTGTATGGGAAAGGTGTTAAGATTCTGCATCTTGACCTAATTAACTTCAAAATCCAGTATTCAACAAGGGAAAGAATTAAACGTTAACCACAATTTAAGTATGAAATAAAACACAAAGGGTTTATATCCTTTCAGAAATTGAACATGTTTAAGCTTTCACTTAAAGACAGGAAAAGGAAACAACGTGTAATTTAATCGTTTATCTCCGATGTGAATTTAAATAATTTGACTTAACGTATAAAAAGATTATCACTTACTTTTAATTCATCAACCAATTAAATAATATTGTTTGAATCCACTTTTAGTTTAATTACACCTTTGACAATATATTTTTTTATTAAATTATAGAACGGCACTTTGGTAAGTCCACAAAAAAAAACACTGTAATTTTTTTAATACACGTAAAACTGAGTTATCCTCCGACCTCCAAACGTTTATAAACAACGTTAAGTAATAAATCTTTTATTCACTTACAGAATTATTTTTTTCCACTACGATTAGAACGCGACACAAATTTACCGTTACCGTATTTTAAATTTATAACACTACCATACGATTCGAGTACTATAATACAACTGACTGAACAGTGAACTGATAGAAAAATTAAATGAAAACAAAACATAAACAAAACAACTATAAAACATGTGGTTGCTTGAAGTGAGATAGTTACATATTTATTACGATTCTTTTTGTATTGAAGTGAGAAAAACGCGACTAGATAGGTTTCAAACCATTATAATAGTCAAACTGTTATAATTTATGATTAATTTGTTTTTTTGTGTTTAACGATAGATGTATCTAGTCATGTATCGGTAGACTAAATTTGGGCGTATATTAATAAATTTATTCGATTGTTTTAATGAGCATGAATTATTGATATTCCATCTGAAATATGGTACAGATCAAATTATTAATATAGTCTTAAAACCTAAACATTAACATAATAATTAAAAACCATAAGTAAATAACATGAGAATCCTACTTGGATCAGATGTTTCCATACTAACAAACTTACCTTGGTTTTTCTTGTAATATTCTTTTCCCAACAAACAAATGTAAACAATTTTATAAGCTGAAAATAAAGAAATATATTAAGAAAAAAAAAAAAAAAAAATCTGAAATATGGTTGAAGCTGAGGTAGGAGCCGGAACGTACCGGGTTCGAATCGCCAGTTTTTTTCTCTATCTGATTACGATCGGTAGAGGTGAATCTATGACTTCTGTTTGCGTGCAGAATTCGCGGGCCGTCCAAATCAGTGCTGGTTCTGCTTAGTAATTGGATGGTGGATACTTAACAATGATCCTCAGATTTATTTTAGCTTTATCCATGCATTTCAGATGAACATTATTATTAGCAGCTAATGCCACTCCACAGATCAGGATACAACTTGACTCTACAAAGTTCTCAAGTTGTATTTGTAACTGATAGAGCAATGTCATTATCCCGCTCGTCTATTAGAGAAAAACGTTGTAAAATCTCCAGGTTCAGTCAAAATGACTGGCTGTGCTAATCACTTAGTAGGAAATATCTTTCAGACCAAGAGCTCAGCTTATAGATTTATGAAGAATGTAACACCCTAAAAAAGATCCTGTAAATGCTGAACTCTAATATAAAGCTTGAAAATGACCGAAATAGCGACTGGTCTCCAAAAGAGAGGTTACTAACATTTGGCGATGATACATATGGGTATGATTGAATAAATGAAACTCAGTCTTATCTTGGAAAAAGAAGAATAAGGCCTGATATTAATTGGGACTCCTGGGTATATCGTAGTTCTCAAACCATAATGCTATTGGAAACTCTACATTCAAAAAATATAGGTGACCTTAACAATCCAGGCTACAAAAAGGATCGAACGCCCAATGGCCCACTCTTATCGGAATTTTTGAAGCTTTAAATACTAACAACGCTATCAGCTTGGGTACGAACATCATTTAGCAGCTGATAAACGCAAAAGAAGTGTTATGTCATCGAGCCCATCTTACAACACAGTTGATAATTATCTTGCAGATTAAAATTAATTAAATTAGAATTTATAATTTATTTTAAATCAAAACAACAAAAAAAATATTTTATAACCTCTCGCTTTTTATATTTTCCGAATCGCCATCGTTTAGACTATAATCAGGCTACTAGTCTGATTGCGCCAAAAGAAAATCGACCAACATCTTGCGAGTAAATATGTCAACAGGCACTGTAATTTCCTTGTTCTCTATCTTTTTCTTCTCTACAATAACGACATAAGGCTGTCGCTCTAAAATACGCGACATACGTCCAAGTGTCGTATCCTTACCAACCTTAATGAATTGCTTATAGATGAACTTCAAAATATTATCGTTTTTACTTAGCCTGTCGTTTAATAGTTTATTAAGCGCATGGTCCCGTGTCGCCATTCCCTTGAGGTCACCCAGATTATCAACGATTGGAATATGTTCGGTATTAAGACTGTTCATTTTATTCATAACTTGTGTGAATGATTCATCAAACGAAACAGTTTCCAGTATACGATCTGTCGATAAAAGAGTTTCAATCGACGTGTTCCACCACGGATAGTTATTAAAATTCTTCGATTCAATTAAATTTCTAGCCTCTAGCCAGCTGTCGTTCACGAATTTTGACATATAATTACGAATGCTATCGGGTAAAATAACAACAACCTTGTGGCTGCTATCCAAATCCTTTTGTTTAATTATTTCGATTGCGGCATGCATTGCAGCACCACTGCTACCCCCGCATAGCATACCTTCTGAACTTTGCAACCTTTTAACCATGGCGAATGAATCCTTATCATTGACTTTTATCCATTCATCGGCCACACTACGATCCAAAACGGTTGGTATAAAATCATACCCAATACCCTCAACTTCGTAGAATGTAACATCAGTTTCGTTTAGTTCCGGGGGTTGAGCTAAAATGGAACCTGGTGGATCAACCGCCACAATCGTAATATTTTTATTCGTTTCTTTTGATCTTTCCTTCAATCGTCGACCAATTCCAGTTACAGTACCGCCCGTTCCAGCACCTAGCACCACCATTGTAACATCTGGACATTGATGTAAAATTTCAGTACCTGTTCCATCGTAATGCGCCAATGGATTACCCGAATTACGATATTGATCCAATATAAATGAATTTGGAATAGCTTTGTTTAAGCGTTGGGCCACCGCAATTAAACTGTCGGGCGAATCGAATGCCGCCTCCGTTGGTGTACGTATAATTTGGGCACCGAGCGATCTAAGAGTGCCAACTTTTTCGTCCGACATTTTTTCGGGCATAACAATTATACATTTATAGCCTCGTACGGCACATGCCATTGCCAAACCGATGCCAGTGTTGCCCGACGTTGGTTCAATAATTGTACATCCCGGTGTTAATAATCCTTGATGCTCGGCATCGAGTACCATACGATAACCAATTCGATCTTTTACCGAACCACCGGGATTCAAAAATTCACATTTTGCATCTGTTGGTATAAATAAGAGATTTGTTTATATGTTGTAATCTTAAGCATATAGCTTCTGAAATACTTACAAACTTCGCACTTAATACCTTCCTCTTGTGTTATATGATTGATTTTGACCAATGGTGTATGCCCTATTGCATCACAGATGTTTTCGTATGTTAACGGCACCTTATCGCTTTAAAATATAATATAAATATGTTAGATGGGAGCGTATATCAAGTGTAGCACATTTACATATTGTGAACTAAGGCTATCCCATATCTTCAACCGCCAAAATATGATTAGATAAGAAACTATATACGTAGCATATATTCTCACAAGAATTCACACTATATAACGTTATATTAGATAAGGATTTCGGTTTGAAAGTAATCAGGAAACAAATATATAGACTATATATTTGCAGTTGGATCCACAAATTTAGATAACCTTACGATAATTGATAAGAAAACTGTGTAAAGACTATATACTCACAATGGTTGCTTTCGGTCAGTATGGTAAGTTACAGCATTCGGTTTCTCCAAATCCCATGTACATTTCGATGGAAGATTCGGATAAACAAACGTACTCATATCGAAATCAGCCATCCTTATTCGACTAATTCCCGCCGTTATTGGGCATTCACCTGTATTGCAAGCCATTTCGTTGAAAATCCGGCCTCTAAATTAACAATAAATACACTAGAAATAGAAATAGAACAAACACTCATTAAAATGATAATGGAAGTTTATCGCGATTGACATATATTAGCTATTTAGATTTAAAGACGTAATCAGTGTGCCAATAAGACGTCACAAAACGTGCGCACAATATAACAATAATAAATAAGTAAAAGTAGTAACCTTAAGCTAAGAACTGTTCAAAAACAAAAAATAATTTATAATAATTCGTTTAACAGATTTAATTAGACTGTCGGTATTAGCAAGTGGAACTGGCATTTATATGTAGCTCGGGTCGACAAAAAACTGAAGAAAGTTTTTGAACGTACAAACGGAAACTAACTTTGCGATAAGCAAAAAATAGTTATCACACATAAATATGTATTGTAGATAGGTTTAACATTTTGTGGTCGTAGTAAGAATGTAAACAGACAGATACTACTGGTTTATAAATACTATTAACAGTGAGATTATTTTTTTGTTGGGTCACCCACAGAGACAAATGTTTTGACCACTAATGTACATAGTTGATAAATGTGAATGTGATGTCAATAGCTGCAGTTTAACTGACACAAAAGTTTGGGATCTAGGATATATGATCCAACACTGAGGGTTGTCCTGTATGAGCAAAATTCTCTATCACACACTGTTTCAAAATATCGCTTGTCGAGCTGTAACTAGAGAAATGTCTTTGACTCCTCTCCTAGCCATGGATCTCATTCTTGCCCCACCCCAGTTACAATCCTTCATACTAGGTACAGCCTGTTTAGATTGAACAGTGCTGGGGCATTGAACGGCACTTCTTGAGGCAATAGATCAATTCTTAATGAATTTAAACGAGCTATGCCAGAATGATAGGCCTCTTGCCTGATTTTTAATTTCCACAAATCATTTGAGGTGATTATCCGTCCAGGGAAATGGTTTTGACCAGATCAGCTATCCGAATAGATCGTTTTCTTTTCAGGTGTCTCTCTTTCTCTCTCTGAACGAGGTGCTGGATCTTACCAGCTTTATTGGCAGGAAATTATAAAAATATTTGAGCCTTCTAGCTTGCAACAACAAAGTTATTTTTATGTGCCTGCCCACTGTGACATTGAGAACACCAAGATTGCAGATTGACTGCGACTGATTCGCGCTTGTGTTTCATAGGACCTGACCAGCTGCTTCATTGTCTCTTCACATAGTTAAAAAACAATTAAAAACGTTTCTCTATTGAATCTTAGCTGACATAGCCAGCAATCCCTACTTGTGGGTGTTTTTCCTTTATCTCCATTTTTAGGTCGCCGGATGTAGCTTAATGGTTAAGAGAGTTTCTCATCACGCCGCGGTCTCGAGTTCGATTCCCGCCGTTGGCCAAATTAACACGCAACCGGATGACATAAATACGCGTTTGTGTGTAAAAACATTCGTTGGGCTGACCACCTACAATGTGCACCATTCGTTAACACTGGTTCGTAAGGTCTCAGTTGAGACGCGGTAAGGGCCGTTTACGGCCTCTAAGCCATAGATTTTTATTAGGAGCATAGGGCGTCTACTAGACTGGACCATCGAACTCTATTTGGGGTTATTCTCTTTAGCTCTCCCCATGCTTTTCCAAAATGTTTTAATTCTGTTAGCACCGTTCTTTTCCAAGTCACTGCTGGCCTTCCAACTTTCCTTTTTCCTTGCGGATTCCATTCCAATGACACCCTGGTTATGTCATTTGGTGTCTTTCTCAGCGGGTGTCCTATCCATCTCCATTTCCGCTTCCTGATCTCCTTCTCAATGTTCACTTAGTTCATTTGTGATCTTATTTGGCCAGAAGCATTTGATCAATCACCTAAGGCATTTATTCACAAACATACTTGTCGTAAAACGAAATATTTTTTCAAACAGTTTAACCCGAAGCTGACCAATTACACTCTTTCCATGAAAAAGGTCAAAAGCCATAATTTCAAAAGTCATCTTTATCGCATGGACTTGCCAGTAATGCTGTATGTGGCAAATACCTTGACGATGGTGATGATTTGTTTTTCTTTTTTTTTAAGCGTCATTCAGGCTCAATTGGCCCATTGTGACATCCCACATTTAAATTGGCGTTCGGCTATCAATCCGATTTTACATAGAAACCGTCTGCATATTACATAGCTCCATGCCAGCCTATATAGTACTGACATGGAAGATGGGAGGGTCCATAGATTCTAAACTCAACATGAGGTCTCAGATGTGTTCATTCACACCACCGTTCATTCACCCAAACGATGGATGGTGAAAAATCCATTTTTGCATCCTGCCCCTATCGGGATTCGAACCCGGTACCTTCCCGCCCCATTTGTCGCAGCTTTAACCACTGCGCCATCTGGGCGATAACTATAAAATTTCATCAATAGCCGTACGGCTTTCAATCACATCAGATCCTTTGTGTTCAATTCTAGAAATATTTCTGTACATCTATACTGCCTTATACGCAATCTAGATTGTCTGAGATGAAGAACACGTCTATATTTAATGGAATTCTAGGTTTACACCATTAACAGTCTGTGACACAAGTAGATAAGTAGATCATTATTTGATTCACGTCATGTGTCGAATACACCATCGATATTGATACAAAGGTTTCTATATCTAGGTCTCAAACGACATAGTTCTTCGTTTAGCAATCGTTCGGCAAATTAAGGGAGAGTTGTAATTGTAAAGCGAGTTCGTTTTGAAGTTCTAACCTCATCTAAAGTCTGCTGGATGATATCGATAACCAAAGATTTAAATAGTTTCCACTTCGTATCTGTGGGTTCAAGAGGTGTATATATGGGCCATTTAAAGGTTAGCTAAAACCTAGATTATCAACTGAAATATAAGAACTTCGAAGTTTAGTCAAGTTTTGGTCCCAAGCTACCAGTCCAAGCTTGTAAGGAACATAAACTAAAAAATGGGCTTCAAAACATATTAACTGAGGAGTGAGGAGATAACTTTACCCAAAACCAGAAAGTAAAAGTTGGCATCACAACGGATCGTGGCTTGAGATTGTTAATTCGATACTTACTAGGTAAGTGTGCTGTGAACTTCTCTGAAGTATTATGACACTTTTATGATACTAGAGTAGAGTATTAAATATACGCGTGTTTAGGTGGTTTAGTTCATTATACTAGACAGCCACAGGAAATGCACTCATATCAGCGCGATATACTGTTATCTATAATGAAACGTTTATTCCACTTGACCATAGAAGTCATCCGGAAAGAATGTTTCATAACCGCAATTTATACTAGACAAATGTGCTGTTGTCATGCTAAACCACAATTTTGACACTTAAATATTATATTTTATAAATATGTGCATACTTAACTAGAATGACATTTTTCTGTTAGATATGTAATATAATTGACCAATTCGTGCAGTCATGAAATTGTATACTTAAGCCGGAAATTTCTAGTTTTAGTGACCACATAAGTACGGGTTTTGATCACCTTCAGGTTGTGCCTAATCAACACAAGACACATAACATATAGAGACCTGAGTTACTGCTATCCCAAACATTTTCTAATTTCTTACTATACCACAGGTAGATCGCCAATAAAAATGAATTTCATAACTAAGTTGTAGTTGGGTTACTTGCTTATACGAATTACCTTGTGTTATATGACACATATACCAATTAAGACTCGGTTTAATTTAACAACAACATTTTCTGCTGACTTGAAACCTCGAGCTTAGCAAATTGATATATATATATATATATATATATATATATATATATATATATATATATATATATATATATATATATATATATATATGTCGCTCAAAAAAATAACAATTTTATAGCCTCAAGTATATTTGACTGGCAATGACTTCTCTACCAACGGCTTATGCTTCATCGGGTTCACCTGTGATTCGTCTTATAAAATTAATAATCTATATATGAATAATGGCTTAAAGGCGGAAAACAGCTCTAATCGTATCTCAACTCAAGAACTTACGAACCATATGAATGTGCACTTTGTGTGCGCAAACCAAAAAATTTCCACACATATATTATCCATACCCATCCATCCATTCTTACAATCCAATCAACTTTTTGCATATGCAAATGATATCTGTGTGGATGGATTAAGTGACAACGGAGTGAAAGAGATACTTCATCCAATAGAACAGTATTCAGCTTCCGTTGGTCTCAAAATCAACGAGTCCAAAACCAAATATCTGATCTCTGACAGTCGCTTGATTGCAACAGTGGTACACGTTTAAAAGAGTGATTAGATTCAAGTATATCTTTGATCTCTCATTACGCACGATATAATGTGGGAGCGAATATAAAGATCCGCCTTGCCGCTGTTAATCGGACTCTATATCATCTAAGTCCACTTATGAAGTCAAACTATCTTACAAACGAGTATAACCTGAAATTTCACATTCGTCTGAGCCATTGATCAGACCCGTAGTCATAAATAGATTTAAGGGTTGGATATTGGCTGAAAAAGCGACGTTCCTGGCACAAATCGAGTTCTTTTCAATCAACAGATTACCAATTTAATGTGAACAATCTTGCCATGATCGTGCATGAAGTCAAAGGACAACGAGTACGCTTGCTCGATCATGTTCACGCTAGATTGGAGAAATTGGTTCAGCGATCTTTTAAGTGGAAGTGCGTTTAAGTCCACTTATGAAGTCAAACTATCTTGTAAACGCGTACAAGCTGAAATTCCACATTCTTGAATAGACCTGTTCTCATGTATAGATATATGAGGGTTAGACCATGGCAGATGGGTGCGAGAGATGACTTCTTCAACAGAAACATGTGTATATATTGGTCAAAAAAATGACGTTCATGGCATAAATCGAATTCTTTTCAATCGCGATATCAATAATTTCCGAGTCAATTTGAATTATCTTCCAGTTCACGAAGTATTTTCAAGTGACCACAAAACCACAATTAACACAGTTAACAGGCACATAGGAATAACAGGCAACGTAATAGACACTCTTAGAATCAATCTAAGAACTTAAAATGGATATGGAGGTCATTCAGATCCCCTGAAGGTTTGGATTGTGTAGAGACAAGGTTTCGACAGCATGATGAATCAATATAGTAAAATAGGGAGCAAACTTATACTAGATTGAATCCAAGAACTATATAGAGGTTTGGGGTCATACATTTATTTGTAACCTACATTTTACCAAATATATTTCAGTAAATTATTATGACTGTAAAAATAGTTTGTTGAATTCACAAAATATAATTTCTTAGGAATGCGTTTCTTATACTTTGCAACAATGTAACAAATTCAAAAATAACATTATCGAATATTGGTATACACAAATTATATAGTGTTTGCGATCGATCAAATTACAAGAACACATATAATTATATCGCGAATCA
The DNA here is from genome assembly GCA_963932295.1 of Tipula lateralis. Taxonomy (NCBI): domain Eukaryota; kingdom Metazoa; phylum Arthropoda; class Insecta; order Diptera; family Tipulidae; genus Tipula; species Tipula lateralis. The sequence goes on along the minus strand of OZ010738.1, from coordinate 168,787,446 downwards.
ATTAGAGTCAAGTATATAGCCATTTAACACTCTATTATGATCAGCACCTAATCTTTCATATATTTCTTATATATAACAACACGATATAAATCTTAACCAAAAGATGTAAAGGTGCAGTATCTCAACGGTTAGAAGTACGATTATAGCCAAAGCAACATAAACGAGTATACAAAATAACAAAAACACTGTGCTTTATACTGAGCATGTCTAAAATGCCGGCAACAAATTATTTTGGTTTTCTATGTACGTAAGCATAAATCGAAACTATTAGTTGTATTACATCAGATGTTAATTTAATTGAACCACAAAACAGACATTTTATGAATCTTTATCAGTATGTTCGTATGTAGCCAGTTTTCTTTTAAGATTCTTAACCATACATATCTATGCATACATACATTCCAGCCAGTCAGTATTCAAACTTATAGTGTTCGATATACTTACAAAATTTTATTAAACTGATATACAAATCACGACAAACACAACACACACAAATTATATATTTGATCTAATAATTTTATTTATTTAATTTATCACAAAACTCGAGCTAAATGCAAAATGTGCAAGTACTGTGCAAAACCAATGCAAATACACAATATCAATGCTGCATAAAGATTGGAGCAAGACTGAAGGAAGGCAACAATTATGTTTCAATTCCACGTTGGTTTTTTTTTTTTGATGTTCGACAATCGGGTTTTTGGAGTTGTTCTACACATGTTCATTTAACACAATAGTATTGTTGAAGTACAAATACTTGTATTCTTACATTCGGTGTAGATGTATGCATTTCGAACTACTTCAGTATTCACATTTAAATATTGGTTTTTATATGAGATTATTTTAACTCTTTCAGGGTTGGTGTGATAAATTTTGTACTGTTGATCGTTTTTTTCACTTTTTTCAAACATCTGGACAAATATTAGCAAAATGCATTGTTATACAGGACTGACTTCGAACGATTAAATGGCGCAGTGTTTAAATTTGCCGCAGTTGGGGCGGGAAGTCCGGCGTTGAATCCCGATAGAGGCAGAATGGAAAACGGATTTTTACCATCTGATTACGATCGGTGGTGTGAGTGAACACATCTATGACCCCTGTTGGAGTGGAAAATTCATGGGCCAACCCATACATTCCCATATTGCATGCCAGTACTATAAGCTGGCATGGAACTATGCCCATAAAAGAATGAACCCCGCAATTGGATAGTTTTAGAGGTAGATAGAATATTAATGAAACACAATAAGATGACTATCAGCACCATGGCAGGCTAGAATAAAACCGATCAATTTTTGAGATATTTCGGAAATTTCATTATTGGCTTGATTTAAAATCATAACATTTATGTATGCAATTCGACATCGATCATGTATAATATGTCCACCGCCAATAACTTGACCACACATTTCGACGGAAACGGTCGCCATCTCTCATTCAATATTGGCTCTGAGCTGCCTCCACGACGATGGCTTGTTGGCTTAGAAGTGTTAAATCACACGATCTAGGCGACCAATCGATAGGACCATTTCTGGATATAACACGTTCATCGAATTAAGATTTCAATAAGTCGATAGTTAAACCCGCTGTGTGACATGTCGCACCGCTTTTTTGAAACCACATTATCATTGATCTATGCAATGGATCAAAGAAATAACGTCGCAAAATGGACCTGTTGCGATAACATAACGGTCACTTTCATCAACGACAAAAAACTTTCTGAAGAATGCCGTGGAATCGACTGTATTGGTTTGTTTACGACAGACGCTTGTACGGCAGCAATATTCCCGACACATCGACCAACCCGTTGTCTTACTGGCACAGAAACATCCAGTAGTGAATATTTAGACTTAAAATGGTTTACTAGACTTTTTAATTGCTTGTCTAGTCGGACAATAATTACGACCAAAAATTGGAATTAAAACTCTTGAAGTGTCAGTTACTGACTTGGAATTTTTGTTGCATGAAGGTACTATTGCTTGTGTCAGAAGACTTTATTTTGCAGTACATAGTGAAGACGCCATATAGTCAATCTTATAGTAGATTTTTAATAGAGGTCACAGGTAAGAAATGCTGTATGAGTAGAATATTCTGGCTCGATCCGTATCGTGTCAATTATCTGGCACAATCGATTGTCATTACGAGCCAGCTTTGGTACTGTTTTGCAAGGCCATAAAACGCCAAATCGGTTACTAGACATTTTAAAGTCATCGTCATCGATAGTTTCCTTACAAAAAGATAGCTGTCCTGTGAGAAATTGCTGTATGATCTGGATCAGCACGATTATTGTGACCGAATCAGCGTGAACTCGCAGTTCTTTGATTTCACGATATTTAAAAATTGGATTAAATTTCTGATCTCGTTTTTGTTGGGACCCAAGGCAGTCCCAACTCTTTCACGGTTTGGCTTTTACGTCATTACTTTATGCCATTACATAGCCAAATCGAATGCGTACGTCTGTCTATAGGTCCGATTTACGTAGAGCTATCTGCACATTGCATAGTTCCATGCCAGCCATAGTACTGACATGGAAGATGGAATGGCCAATGAAGTGCAGGAAACGCTTACTTCTTATTCGCATTCGATTGTGAATCGAGACAATCTGATTCTTTTGAATTACCAGTCTTTTTGAATTCAGCACATGGTTAATTGGCTTCAAGAAGTTTTATGCCAATATGTTTATTTTTGCAATTGGGTGTTCTTGTGCTTTCGGACCTATGTTATTATAAGTCGCCAGTTGTAACTTTATGGTTAAGAGAGTTTCGCATCACGCCTTGGTCTCAAGTGCAATTCTCGTCGTTGACCATAAAATGTAAGTTCGTTAGGCTGACCACCTACAATGTGCACCACCAATACGTATAAATGGTTTGTAAAGGTTCGTCTCAGTTGAGAAGCGGTTAGTGTCGTAAATTGTACCATACATGTGATAAGTTCGTCATACATAGTAGAGGTCTTCCAAGTGACTACCGAAATTGAAAAGAATACAATTTAAGCTCTGGTTTTTATATTTTATTTATTAGCATAAAAATATGTTATCGAAGACCATCCCATATATACGTTTATGAGCATAGCAACTATAAAAACCAAAAATCTAGCTGGCTGCTTGATCGGTACAATAGCATAAACGATTGTATGCGCTATTCGAGCGACACTGAAGATACGAATTAAGTTTGTAGCTAAGAATGCGGATGGGTTTGTTAATTGATAGACAAATGCGATAACTATAAAAACTGGAATATTTTCAAGGTCATTACGTTGTGCTCTGTAAGAATATAAATAAAGTATATTGACTTCACAAATAAACTTTTATAAGACACGTTTTAATATATGTACCTGCGTACTCGTTCAATATTTTCTTCTAATGTGGGCGTCTTTTTACCCTGAAATAAAAATATTTGGTAAGTGTTTTAGAATATATGTATATATATATTCATCGAACCTTTGATTTAAGACGGTGGTAAATTGTTACCAAAGACAGTAACAATATCTTAAAGCTAAGTACAGTGCTCCAGAAAGCATATACCGGAAATATTTCACTTTTAAACACGGCGTCGAAAGCCATATTTACATAAAATTACCTAACAAAAATTGATTTAATAGAGAAATAAAAAATATACGTTCTTATCAATATAACTAATTATCACTATGAAGTCTTATAACTCATTATACCTACTTAAGTTATTCGTAGATCACAAAGTCAATAAACAACTTTTTATTATGAAGCCCCTACATACATATGCATTATTATGAACAAACATTCATTATTCCGTATTTTATTTTGGTGCTGACTGTTGCTAATTTGTAAAATTGTGTAGAGATTTTAAATGTCAAATTCCATCATCGAGTAAAGTTGTGCAAAATAAAGTTTCTATTTTTCAATTAAAATTATATGTTAAAAATGTTTAAAGTATTACGAAATGATGGTTTAGAATTATTAAAATGGACACATAGTAGTTTAATTTGTTTGAGGTAGGAATATATTGTATAATAAAAAAATTAAAATTTCTAACCTCAAAATCTGTTCTTGTTTTCTTTATTGTGTGTAGCACGAAATCGCCGAATTTAATTATCCCTCGTTTCAAGAATACCTTAAATATACCGCGACGTCGTAATCCTTACTGGTTTGTTCGGTCAGAGCGTAAGGCACAAAATGAAAATTTGACCCAAGACAATGTCTCGTTTGTGAAGGAAGTAGTAGAATCCCAATTTGGGCCAAAAGTCTTGTCAAAAGGAATACTAACATATTCAAATCCAGTGAACACGTTAATTAAAGTGGATGAAATGCCTAGTGTTCAATGGAATTTGGGCGAAAGGCGGACTGGTGTTATTGCGAGGAAAATAGGACAGTATCCCCTTTGGTTGAAAGATGGAACCAAAATGAGAACAACACTTCTACAAATCGTGGATAATCATGTTATCAAGTACACTCCACCCGAAGATTATGAACCTGCGAGTCGTGTTAAGTCAAAAGTAGCAAATAAATTAGGATGTTTACTAGTTGGAGCTGAAAGTGCAAATCCCACTAAACTAACCAAAGAATATTGTGGCCTATTTAAAGATTCTGGTGTCATACCTAAAAAAATACTTGCCCGATTTTTAGTTACACCATCAGCTGCACTTTTACCGGGTACTCAGCTTAATGCAACACATTTTAGAGTTGGAGATTTTGTCGATGTTCGCGGCCAAACAGTAGATCGTGGTTTCCAAGGAGTAGTTGTTCGACACGGATTTAAAGGTATGCCTGCATCGCATGGTGTTACAAAAACTCATCGACGTGGTGGCAATATAGCGGGCGGAGGTGAAAAGGCTCGAGTTTGGCCTGGTACTAAAATGCCCGGTCATATGGGTAATCGATATCGGATCATGAAGGGTTTAAAAATTTGGCGAATAAACACAAAGTATAATGTACTATGGGTATCTGGATCGGCTATTCCGGGTGAAACAAATGGTATAGTTTACATATATGATAGTATACTTCCACTAAGGAGGCATAAGACACCACCCCCGTTTCCCACACTTTTCGACACGGATGAAGAACTACCTGAAGATATCTGGTGCGACGAGGCACATGATTTTAAAACTTCAACTATACAGTTTAAAGAGGATTAAAGTTAGTTCGAATGTAAATATATTTTAGGAATCAGAGTTACAATAAAATTGAATAATTTACTCGGGTGGTATTTCTTTTTCCATGCGAGTGAGTACAATGTTTCGGTCAGTTTGTGTTTTTGGCTCAGCAAACTCACCAGTTTTTAATCGCATTCGTAAGTCGATTCCTCGTAAATCGGTCATGAGTGAGTGTTCCTTGTTATTCAAATCAATATCCATAAGCGTGGCTTGCTCTTCTAAAGCATTATATGCAGTCTTTGCGCAATTTATTTTATCCATAAGTTCCTTGCGTGTTCGTCGTAGTTGCATGGCCTCATCACACAATCCTATATGGGCTTCATCGCAACACAGCTCCATTCCAGATCGTTGAGCTCGATTCTCTAATCTTGTCTCAGCCAGCTTAAGGGCATCAGTTTTATTATCGTATGCCTTTTCTAACCGTTGCAATTCTCGATTAAAATTCTCCATCTCCTCTTTAGTCTTTAGTTTTTGCCATTCGAGCTCATTTCTAGCACGTTGTGTTTCAAATATTCGTTTGCGGATAGTATGTTCTGTACGCTCTTGTTGCGCTCGAAGTATATTTCGCGCTTTCTCACGACTTACAAATAACGATTCTCGCATAGCATACGTGTCTTCGAGTTCATTATCAGCCAACAGTTTTAAATGCTTTGTGTATCCCAACCACTCTTCGTAGCTGCATGCATTTTTTGGTGTACGCAACGCATCTGGCTTGAATGTAATATTTGCGCAAAACTTATCTAGATCTAGTTGCTGTATATCGATTTCTTGGGCTTCTTTTTTATTAGTAATCTCAAGCCCAAGTTTAAATCGTACTTCCTCCAGACGATTGAGTTTTTCCCATGCTGCTTGACATTGATTTTCGAGCAGCTTTTTGTTATTTTCAATAATGCATAGTTCCTTTTTTAACTCAGTATCACCCTCGTCATACGTTATTTCAGAACCTAAACGACAATCTCGCATCGATAAGCACTCTAAAACAACATTTAATGGAACAACCATAGCTTCCAATTCACGTTCAGTTGATGCCTTTTCTTCCTTCAGTAAAAAGGTTTCGTGTTCAACTCTATTATTACACTCCACCATTGTTGTGTGCCATCGATTTAGTTCGGCTACTCGATCATTTAAACAAGAATTCGTGTGATAAGTATCCCAGTCAGTTTTTATATTTGTCTCGTATCTCATATTTCTCGCTGCATGACGAAGATTAAACGCATCATTTCTTCTCGCTTCCGATGTATTCTTGATTTGAGTTGCACGACTATACCAATCTGCGAGACTGATATGTGGCAGAGGTTTCTCTAGAATGGTGACTGATTTGGCCATTATTTAAAAAAAAAATCCAAAAATATATTTTAACACTCGCAAAAGTTCAGACGAAATAATTGAAATTTTTGTAATTCAAAATGCAACTCGATTCGGATGGGTGGTTTTGAATTTGATGGAATTACATAAGTAATCAAATAAAACACACACTTTACTGTGATTATGTACTTTTATTTCAGTTACAATAATGGATATGCACTAAACTATTTCCCTAATTTCAAAAGCACGGTGATTTAAAATCTTCCCTAAAGCAAGAATTGGGCCAACTATTTGAAACTTCATTTCTATGTTTACGGTTTAAGCTCATGTTCCAAACGGGTCAATATCATATTACGTTCCGTTTGAGAATCTGGATCAATTTCATACAATATTTTCCGTAAGTCCATAATTTTCACATCGGTCATCAGTAAATGCTCCTTGTGCTCTAAATCGACCTTAATCCGATGGGCATGCAACTGCAAATCGTTATACGTCTTTTTAGCCAAATTTATTTTATCCAACAACTCGTCCTTAGTTCGCTGTACTTCGGTAATTTCAGAGCACAACTCTCGATGCACTTCATCCACACACAATTCCATTCCGGATCGATTTGAACGATTGCGTAGTCGGGTTTCAGCCAATTTGGCAACATTCATTTTAGCATCGTAACAATCTTCAAGATTTTGAATTTCATTATGACAAAACGAAAGCTCCTCAGCGTTCTGGAAATTTAGTTATGGATTAAAACAAAACAAATACAAAATAAACGTTATTTACTTTAACACTTTGCCAATCGAGTTCATTTCGGGCACGTTGCGTTTCAAAAATTCGAATTCGAAACACATGATTGGTACGATCTTGTTGGGCTCGCATTAGATTTTTAGACTTCTCGCGCGACACAAATAAAGATTCGCGTACTCTATACGACTCGGTCATTTCATTTTCGGCAAGCTTTTTTAAACATTTTGTATACTCGAGCCAACCTTCGTATGTAAGTGAACTGAAATATAAATAAATAAATCGTTAGATTTCGGTTAACTTATTGGAATCGTATATCATACTTTCGAGGCAGTTTCATGACATCTGGTTTTAAAGATATTTTCGAACAATTTCGATCCAAGTTTAATTGTTCCACCTCAATTTCCGTTGCTTCTTTTTTATTGCAGAGTTCGAGTTCCAGTTTCATGCGTATATCTTGCAATTGGTTTAATTTCTCCCATGCTGCGTTGCACTCGTTTTTCAACATTTTTTGATTATTTTCTGTTATTGATAGCTCCTTTCTCAATTCCTTATCGCAATCATCATGGGTTAGTTCAGTTTCCAATCGAGAATCTCGAGTTGACAGACAATCCGAAAGAACTTTTAACGGTAGAACTAAGGCTTCCATGTCTTGTTCAGTAAGATCTTTCTCTTCTTTGAGCAGATTCATTTCACGTACCAAACGATTTAAACACTCAGCCATTGTTTGAACCCAAAGATCGAGTTCGTTGGTACGATCCAATAATCGAGCGTTAGAGAAATAAGTATTCCACTCCGTTTTGATATCCAATTCATTGCGTAAATTTCGTGAGGCATGTCGTAATGCAAACGAATCCTGCCGTTTAGATTCAGCAGTCACTTTCAAATGAGAAATCTTCGAAAGCCAATCTGTCAGACTGCAATGAGGCAATGGTTTCTCATATACAGCCACAGATTGATTCGACATTCTCCAAACTGTGTACTTATTTTATTCGACCGATTCTGATAAAAACGTACTTCTAACTAAAGCTATTTTGCAGTATGTAGCGGAATCGATACATCGTGGTTGCTTAGCAGATAGTTCCTGTTATATAACTGGGTTTTAATGAATCGATCAAACAATTGATACTGACCTATATCACTTTTTTTCTAACGAGGATATCTAAGAAATATCGTCACATTCTTTAATTTTATAACAATACGACAAGAGGACACACCATACAATCTAAAATGTAGAGAACGAAAATTCACAGAATCACAAATCAACAACAAAATTGAATCTTTTTCAAAATTTCTTTTTATTTTCATAACTTATCAAAACATTTAAGATGAAGCTTTACGTGGTTGGGCGGTTTTACCTTCACGGAAACCATTACGGAATCGGCGTCTTACAACTTTCAAGTGACGCATGCGACCGGTTCCAGTGGTCTTCCTCCTCTTGGCTTTGATCGACCAGTTGTCTAAAATTTCAAAAAAACGAATAAATTAGTTTCATACTTAAAATTTTGAACACTTCTTTATACAACAGAAACTTCACAATATTATTTATTAAGATGTTTCAAATGTTAGTAGCATTATGATGGATTATTTATAATCAAAACAATTCAACAGTACAGCTACTATACTTTACGTTATATTCTATCTGTTTTGCTTGAAATACATTTCAATAAGGTTGATAAGAATTCTCAAAAAAACAGAACACTTCATGTCAAACTTTTTTTCCAAGAGTGAATTGTATTATTTATCGAGCACGATACTTACATGAACGAAGTTTAGCAGCAGGATAGCCACATTGGGCACATGTTGATTTTTGAATGTGATATGAAGAACGGCCGCATCTTCGACACAATGTATGTGTCTTATTGCGCCGTTTTCCAAAACTTGAAGTACCCTTGGTCTAAAATCAGAAAAATAAAGGATATCAGTTATTAAGTGTATATTTGTAGGTTAGGATTTTTTTCTAAAAGATACTTGAAAATATCATAATTATTAATAAAATGAATACTTTGAAGCAAACTAATAATATGATTATATTTAAAAATACCGTAATTAATCAAGTAAAATACAAGATGACATGAAATTTAATAAATTTAATTTTACTCATCACAAAATCTTACCATTTTGTTTGACGAAAGACTTGGAAAGAGAGATAAATTTGACTTTTTGTTAAGTGTGGTAATACTAAATATGGACGATGGACCCTTGAAACCGATTGTTTTGTTTTTGCTGAATAAATTGTACCACTATATTTCTTGATTTATTTTGAATAGCTCGATATATTATATTTGACTAAACTTTAATTACATGGGTGATCATAATTTAGATCTAAAACTTTGCTAGTATTACTTATAAATAACTATAAAATTAACTAAGAAAACATCAAGAAATAATGGTAGTGAAGAAAGTCAGTTTAAAGTGGTGTTACTTATTTTATATATGCCTCTCGCTCTAAACATGCAATACCGAAAAATTGATGAATATAATCACTCTACATCATCACTTCAGTGTTCTCAAATTTCGGGCTAAAAGAAAGAGTTAAACGTCAGAAATCACAAGTAAACAAACAAGTTTGAAAACTTGTTTGAATTTTTCTAATATATTATTTATACATGAGTAATATACGTATTAATGTTTTACAATGAACTAAATAGTTACATCCGTCTCGTTAAACTTGGTTTTCGAAATTCTTTCGCTGTAATACATTAAATATCTTTTTCTAATCCCATTAATTTTTAAATATATTCCCTCGATAGTTATTAATGAGTGAATAGTATACGTAAAATGACAGAAAAACTTGTCAGCAGTACTATTTGTTATTTTTTAAACTTAAAAAATTTGTTTGGGTTTGAGTTTCCAGGCCAAATTGTTTGTTTGTTTGTTTTTATCTCTACAATCTGTTTCGGGGCTCGAGGCACTTCCAACTCTTTCGCAGTTCGCTTATTTACGTCCTTACCTTACGCCATTACAGCCAAATCGAGGACGTACGGCTATAGGTCCGATTTACGTAGAACCATCTGCACATTGCATAGCTCCATGACAGCCTATAGTACTGACATGGAAGATGGGTTGGCCTATGAATTCTGCACTCCAACAGGGAGTCATAGATGTGTTCATTTACACCACCGATCGTAATCGTATGGTGAAAATTCCCTTTACCATCCTGCCCCTATCGGGATTTGAACCCGGTACCTCCCGCTCCAACTGCCGCAGCTTTAACCAAACCACTGCGCCACCTGGGCGGTCAGGCCAAATTCTCATCCCAATAGTTTCAATATCTATTATACCGCTTCATGCGGCCAACACTTAAAGTAAAGCAATGTACTATTAAGCTCACATCGGGTAGCACTAAGTTGCATTTGGTGGATTAATGCAATATATGAACCAGTACAATTTTGACACAAACAAAGAAAGATAAGATAGTATCGAATTTTTAGTTTTGAATGTGAAAAATAATCAATTAATCGAATCCAAAATGGCTTCTATTGAAGGTTTTAGAGATGTTCGTCAATGTCCATACAACCCAGCTCATCAAATTTTAAGTCATAGATTTGAAACGCATTTGGTCAAATGCAAAAAGGCGAATCCGACTATATTACTTAAAATATGTCCTTATAATGCTACACACCATGTAAGCGAAGTGGAATTGCAAGGCCATATAAAGGATTGTCCTGATCGAATGAGCATGGATGTATATCAGCATACACTGGATGTCAATAAAATAGGAAATTCAAATGACCCACCAGAATTGTACGAGGAGGTTACTGGTGACGATGACTGGGACGATGTAAATATAGATTAGTTTGGATAATATGTATACGATAATATGTTTGGTTATTTCTAGTGCAACTACCCAACGTACAATCCTAGGGATAATTTAGAGGCATCAGGAGTGATGCTTAACCGTTCTTATATAGGATTAAAACCAGCTCAAAAGAAACAACTAAGAGATCAGGAGCTTCTTAGAGCCTACAGCAAATTAAAAAAATAATTTTATTAATTTTCCAACCAGTTGTAATCAAGATCTTAATACTGTTCTCTATTTGATTTTTTCTATTTTGTTTTCTCCGATTATATCGGGTGAATCCCAGTTTTAAAATCAAAAAATAAAGTACAAAGAATTTAATAGAGAACATATTATCAGCCTTATTGTCTTTTCAACTGGGGCGCAGAGAATTTTCAAATAGTGCGATATATATAAGTACTGCTAAAATTTTAACCAATTCACATCAATTTAGAAGGTTTATTTGTGTTTTTTTTTAAATATATTGTTGTCTTGAGAAAAACCTGAAGTTTAAGCAATGTAAAATATTTATATATTTTTTAATAAAAAATTCATTTTCTATGTGTTCAGCAATTCAGAGTTTTAACTCAGCAACTCATGACACCCAAATGTCAAAACTGTATTGACATTTGTTTGGTTGACACTTCTAAATTGCGTTAACTTAATGCATGGTGTTTATATAATACTCGCATAGGTAAGGATATAGTATTCTCTAATATAATTTAACGTAATATAGTAGAGGTTAATAAACAGATCTACCACATACTAGCATAATGGGTAATAACATTGTGAAAGATAGTATTTCAAGCACCGTAAGTAAATCTGGCATATCATCGGTTCAAGCAGCTGAGAAAGGAGATAAACCAAAATGTAAAGCATGTTGTGCATGTCCTGAAACAAAAAAAGCACGAGATGCATGGTAAGTTTCAACCTGGAATAATATAATGTCTTTAAATATCTTATTTATATATTTATTGACAGCATAATGGAGAAAGGTGAAGAAAATTGTGGCCCACTGATTGAGGCACATAAACAATGTATGCGTGACATGGGTTTTAAAATTTAGTTTTACGATTTGCTATGCTTTCTAGTCCAGAATGATAACATGCCACCAAAACTTAATATTTATTTAGATCAAAATGAAAATTACACAGAATTTAGTTTATAAGGAAGATGAATATAATTCGATGGTTTATAGCTATTGTTTTATAATTATCTTATTAAATGTGATTAATTTCATTTAAATGAATACTTATGTTGTTTTATTTATTGAATGAATGTGCTAAATCGCGCGCTATCTATGAATCCTACACATTACTATCATTTAACGAAATTATATGTATAGAGAAATGTAAAATAAAGTACTAGTCGTTCGTCAAATATAATGGTATAACCTACAATAAAAATTTAACGATGCGTCGTGTAGGCAAAAACTTGACGACACATATTTTTAATTTTTAGTAATTTATTTTACGTCGAAGCAATCATGACATTTGCGTTTTTTGAGTGATTGTGAAAATTCCACATATAAAATAAATAACTATTATAATAAATACCTCAATTGTTTCATATTTTTTTTTCACGCAAAATTATAGTTTTAAAATTATAATTAATATAAATTTAAAAGATTGAATAAATTTGTGTTTTTTGTGTGATATTTTGTGTAAAATAGAGCAAACAAACAAAAATAAAAATGTCCGAATCCGAACCAGTTGAATCTGTTGGAATTTTAAGTAGTGTTTTTAGTGAAATCATAAACAATCCACTTAATCTAGTGCTGGTTGTTATTATATCATTTTTGTTATATAAAATAGCAAAGAGTCGAACACACGGACCTCAAAGAAGTGATCCACCAGTTAGCGATTCGTTGCCAGTATTGCGACGCGACTTTACTGTTCAAGAATTGCGTAAATACGATGGTAATCAACCAGATGGTCGTGTTTTGGTAGCGGTTAATGGCAACGTGTATGATGTCACAAAAGGAAAACGTTTCTATGGACCAGGTACGTCACAAATAATTTGTTTGTTATAAGTATTAAGATAATAATATAGTCTCTGTTATATAATATCCAATTATGTGTGGACATTTGAAATATGTACTCGAACGACATTCATTTGCTCTAGTCAGTAGCTGCTGTTTGTGTTTGCAAGTCATTGTTATTATTCGGCTTTTTAATTTGTTTCGTGCAATTAGCAAAGCTATAATTATTGAGTTTGTGATAAGACAACGTTCCATTCAATAAGATTTATTTTTTATTAAAACTTCAAAATAAAATGGGTGTGCCTGAATATCTTGAGTCTTGTGGCTGTCATTGTATAATTTTGGTTTTATAAATGGCATTCACAAAATGTCAAAAAATTTGACACGTTAAATCTACCACCGAACTTTTCTTTAGCTGTCACAATTGAAGCAGAAAGTATCGATTTCGTATGTAAAGGAATTAAATCGATGATTTTGGTGGAAGTATTCTAAGCTATCATAGAACAATGCTCAGATGCCTACACATAGAGCCTAAAGTCTTAAAGGTAGGACGATAAAAGGTAACTGCGAAAGTTAGCAAAATTTCATTTAAAATGATGACTGAAATAGGGGCACTGACATTATTATTATATAGCCAGGCACCCTCCTGGAATATAATCTATTCTGTTTATATTTATGTAGGTATCGTGAGATTGTCTTATTTTTTGTAATAGATTTCATTTGAGTGTTCGATATTTCTCCTGAAGAGCCGTCCGACAAACGTCAATAAGCCAAAGATTTCAAGGTCTACATAAATACGCTGTTTTAATTATGTCCCATTGTTGATGATTGCAGTCAAGATATGGTTTTTCTTAGATTTCTGATAAAGTAGTCTGTCTCTGTCTTTGCAATTTGTTTTGGGCCTCAAGTCACTCTCATGTAAGATGGGTTGGCCCATGGATTGTGTACTCCAACAGGGGGTCATAGATGAAAAATCCCCTTTGCGAAATTCGAACCCAGTACCTCCCGCTGATAAATTAGTCTCAAAGATAAATAGCCGGCATCCTGCTGGAATAAAATCTATTATTGGATGCATTAAGATATCTATTCTTTCCTCGAAGTTATGTACGTATCGTGAGATGGTCTTTTGTTGTAGACTCGATCTTTCTCCTGAAGAACCGTCAGACAAACATCACTTGGCCAAAGATGTGTAGGTCTACATATACTCGCTGTTTTAATTATGTCCCATTGTTCATGATCGTTGCCAAGATCAGTTTTTTCCAAGATTCCTGATAAATTAGTCTGTCTGTCTTTGCAATCTCTGTCTTTTGGGGCTCAAGGCATATTTTCGCGGTTTGCTTATTTACGTCCTACTTTACGCCATTAGATAGCCAAATTGAGGACGTACACGGATATAGCTTCATGCCAACCTATAGTATTAACATGGAAGATTGGTTGGCTCATGGTTTCTGTATTCAACAGGTAGTCATAGATGTGCTCATATTCACACCATCGATCATAATCAGCTGGTGAAAAATCCCTTTTGCATCCTGCTCCTATCGGGATTCAAACACGGTAACTCCCGCTAATAAATAAGTCTCAAAGGTGTTACACTGAAAACGATGATTGTATGTGGTTGACAGGCGAAATCTTAACTCAGCAACTACAGGAAGTGGTCTAAATCAAAGTTGGCTCTACATTTGGTTCTACTATCAACGAGACGAATGTCTTTTGGACAAGATTACTGTCTCGGCGTTTCACTTGACAGTAATGCTGGTTCAACGGTGCATGTCTCGTTGTTGTTTGAAGTAGGGTATAAGGTATTACAATATGTGCGGCCAGCACTCCTAATTTAAGAGTTGAAGTTTCGAGCTTACCATAGAAAATCCTAGATTTGATCAGGTTTCTTCTCGGCCAATTTAAACTTCCATTCTCCCAAATTTCACAAAAAATATCTTTACTTTACAAGAAAGATAGATTGTTGTCCATACCATGTCAACAAATTGACTTCATCAGTTATAACAACGATCCAGCTATATATACTTTTGTCAACAACCAGATACCAGATTAATTACTACACTGTAAAGTCAACGACGTGATTTACTACCGAAAGGGTAAGTACTGACCGAAACAATGATTCTTCTTTCGAATGTAAGACGACATTTACATACTCATCTATCAACTATCTGACATATCACGTTTCTGTTACGTCAATTTTAGAGCTTACAAATATCCTCAATTAGATAATGTTCAGAAAATTCTGCGGGTTAAGTCGAAAGATTTGATAGTGATATTTTTGTGTTTATGGCCGTTATGTAGAATTTAAGCACATCTATATGGCACTTGAGTATGGTGGGGCAATAATAGTGTTAAATCGAGCCTGAGATTTACTTTTTTTAACGTCAAAGATATGAAATGTATCAATATGCTCTTTACATTGCAACAACGTCTGCATCGGGTCGGAAATGATTTGAGTTAGACGGTCATCTCCATATTAAATAATTCTATGCCAGCTTTAACTACTGACAGAAGATGGGCCCGATACTATGTTTCATTTCTCGCTACTTCACGCTTCATCTAACTAGTTAAACATTTTACTATTTAATATCATTATATTTTTGTAAATAATTGTTTTATGTGATTACAACCGTGAACATTATATTATTCAAATGCAGTCAGCGTATTTCAATATTCAAACGCTCAACTAACTAAACATTTCTAATAAAATATTAATTATACTAGAAGTAATCAAAGCTCATCACTAGTGTTCGGTTTAGTATGAAGTGATTAGAAAGTCACGTAAATTAAACACGAGTCTATTTTTGTATTTACTAAGTATAAGTATTTACTTTTTGTTGTATCATGTTTCGTATTATATTGCATCATGTTTCGTATTATGTTCTTCTGGAGACACTTTCTTAATTTATTAAGTAATTAATTTACATTTTCCGTAATATATTGTAATAGGTAACGTCTGTATCGATTTCTATTCACATTAGCTCGTGGTTAAGGTAAAAAAGGTTAAGGGTTTCCCTTTTCGTTTATAAATATAAATGTCTTGTTAATTGCGAAAGCTTTCACCATATAAATTTCAAGTGGAAGTAAAATTTATTATTTGTCTTGTATACATCGATGTGTGTTGAAATCATTTGAAAGCACCTAAATTATGTAAAATCCCAATGTTTTGTTTAATATTAAGTTAAGTGCCGCACAGCTTCTGTTTATGTTGTGCTGAAAAAAAAGTTATTTGCTTATCTATCTTGATTTGGTCGTATATCTTGTGTGTAAATACTAGAGATCAACTTTTTAATTAAATTTTCTTCTTCTATCTCGGATTATTACTATTTAATTTAGTTTAGAGATTTATTTTCAATTAATTTTAGCTTTATCTAAAGAAATGAAAAATGGTTTGTTTTTACGTCAAAGGTTATAATTCAAATGAATTAAATTGCATCCAAGATTAGATTATCGTATTTTGTACATGAGGTGTGGTATTTGGGGCAATAGTATTGGGAATTACTAGACCCCATAAAAGATTTTAAAAAGAGAAACAAACTATTACAATGTATTAGGTCATGTTCGAAAACCAAATAAAACTAACGTTATCTATAACGAAAAGGCTCATAATAGACGTGGTAGACTGAATTAGTAAGTTGTTCAATCATATTTTCAATCAGGTGTACTGACCAAACTTGATTAGATTTTTAACTCTTCTTTTGGCCATCGGGGTTACAAATTTGTGAACTGATTCAGATTTTTTCCTGACCGCTTTCTTGATATTATATCTTGAAATATGTCCAACAGAGTACTTGGACATATTCTAACAGAGTACTTATGGACATCTGAAAACTTATTATATTCCAGAAATGTGCGGTCCCATATTGTTAGTTGGTTAGGTTAGGACATTTGTAATTTAATCATAGTGTTTGAGTTCAACAACAGTTAAAACTGGAGTTTTTCAAAAAAAAAATCTTGTAATCTTTTCATGATATGTGGAAAGCCTATACTTCACAATCCATCACTATCTAACGCGAGAGGCAATATATATTTCATATACTTACATATATTAGGGCGATCTAATGAAGTCTTACTGATTAGAACGACCATTTAAGCAACCTCTCTTTAGCCGCAAGCATCTCAATAAATAAAGGGTTTTTCTATAAGAGGTTTCATTTTAAAAACGAGTATTTTTTAAGAGAAATCAATGAATGTTTATTTCATAGTGAAAGGAAGGTATCCCATTAACATTCCAAATGTAAAAGTTTCCATGACCAATGCGCATGGCCTCGGTAATTGAACGAATTCAATGTTTAAGGTGATGAATCGATTGTGGAGCATTAGCATAGACCTCATCTTTTATGTGGCCCAAAAGAAAAAAGGCTAAAGATGTCAAATCACAAGATCCCGGTGGTCAACTGTACTCTTCAATAAATCACACAGGCAGGAAACATTTCTTGCAAAATTGCGATTGATTCGTTGCTTGTGTGGCTCGTAGCGCTTGACACATCAATTAATCTTCCAATTCCGGCAATCATTAGTAGCTCGGTAGAGTAATCCATTCACTGTAACAGTTGCACCAGCCTCATTTTCGAAAAAGTAAGGGCGAATCACACCGCCAGCCCAAACCACTCCAAACATTGACAAATTCAGGATGGAGAGGTTTTTTAACAATCATTCTTGGTTTTTTGAGCACTAACGTAGCCTCCGAAGTGAAAATGGACCTCATTACTGAAGATGATTTTTCGATGAAAATCCGGATGCCCAATCAGCTAAGATACGATGTTTATGGTGTCGACCGGCTTGAGTTCTTGTGCTAACTGAACTTTAAAAGCCTTAAAACTTAAGTTTTTATGCAAAATATGATGTAATGTCGTTTTTGGAATGTCTAATTCCAAAGATCGACGAGGAAACGACAAACCTGGGTTTTCTTTGGCACTACAGACGGCATCAGCAATATTCTTAGTTGTTCTTAAACGACGCACACGGTTTCGATTCTTCACACCACTAACTTGTCCCAACAGCTCAAATTTTTTCACCAATTTCACTGATGTGATGCTTCACGACCACCAAAAAGTGCTTTGGTTTTACGAACTGTGTGTGATATATGGCCCAAAAGGCGACGTTGATGGCACATAACGAGTTCTTAATCACGAGATCAGGAATTTAATGCGAATTCTTGATATCGTGCATGAAATCAAAGGACAGCGAAGAGTACGCTGTCTCGGTCACGTTCTACTTGCTGATCGTAAATGAATGATACAGCGATCTTTGAATCGAAATTCGTAATTCGGCAGGCGAAGGGGTCGCTGTCGTCGATGATGGCTCTACGGCGTAGAGGACGATCTGGCATCGTCCAATTGTTTACAACAATATGAATAGCTGATTCGTGATCGAAACCGATGGAGTCACATTGTTGACACGGTGCGGACCAATAATGGCCTGTAAAAACCGCTAAAAGAAAAATGTGCCTTATACCCATCGGAATGTGAGAACATTCATTCTCGTATGTAACAATAAATTTCATGCAGTTTACATCAAATCTCTCCGAATAGAAGTCTATACAGATTTACAAGTTGAGTAAAACGTTTTTATTAAGTATCTAGATCTATCATAAAACTCGTCTAGCTAGTTGTTTAGTAATTAATTTAACGAGGCATACATTACATAAAACGATGTGTACTTTAATTTTTAACCCTCTTAATTATTCAATTAACATTATATATTATTATTACCAAGCAATATAAGAAATCCAAAAATAAATTTATTCATATTTGAAATGGAAGACGTAATTTTAAAATATAATCTCCACCTCTGTGCTTTAAATAAAAAAGAAATATTTATTTTAAGAAAATACACTGATAAGAACACACAACGAAACCAGTTAAATCCAAAATATATATTCCTTTAACCACTAAAACTGGGTTTTGACATAGTACAGTATACATATACTTAAACCATGACCAATTTACTTTAAAAAGTTAGCTTTACGATTAAACTGATATCGAATTGATTTTACAACCAACAATCTTTCTTTTCTTTATATGTATTATCTTGTTGTGTTTTATGTTGTCTTACATAATACACACAATATAGTCGAGAGTTTAATGTGCGTTAGTTGATTATTTTGTAAACGTCAGTTTAAAGTTCAAGATGTGCGTGAATAGTTTAATTACCACCTCATTACTATTTGTCATAATCTTAACACTAATAAGTATATAAGATATACAATCATAGTTATGACCACAGTCGATATAACGTTTAGAGAAACCAATGTGACATTAAGAAAACTTTTTTAATTGAGTTAAATATCAATTTCTCAAAAGACATGTATAATGACTTTATTGGATTGTGTGATATTTTTGATCAGATTATGTTGCGTCGATAAGGTCAGATTTGTGTACAAATTTTGGCAAATAACAAATGAAAATGATTAAATTACATCACAAATATGTGAAATGTACACAAATATGTGAAATGTATACAAGTTTTGATAAATTTGAATAAAAAATTGAATAAAACATGTGACGATTTATAAACCACATTAGTTATCTAATGCAAATAAATATTTATTAGAAAAAATTTAAGCAAAGTCTGTAGTTGGCTAAAATTTCAATATTCAAGATATTTATAGATTTCTTATGAGATTGTAAATCCATCTTTTCAAACCAAGTTTTGGTTTTGATAATTTTGTTCATTTTAAGTTCAAATATCATCCATGTATATCTCGGAAACAGTCGTGGTTACACACTATTTAGGGTAGTAAAAGTTAGGGTTTAAAAATTGGCATATCGATCCCAAATAGTTTCGGCATATACTTAAGTATGTCCATCATCAACTTTTCTGAAATCTTTAGAAAGGATTGTTGATAGTCTGTAACCAACATTTAGTTACCACTCTGCTCAGTTACAGTCAACATGCTTCCAGAGTTGGCAAATCCTGTGAGACTGCCTTACATGAACTTGTAACTAGGAGTGAGATCTGTGCACAACAACAATTTTCTTGTGGGCACGGATAGTGTTATCCGTGGCTCAGGCTATATTGGTCTATTGTGACATCCCACTATATTACTTTACGTTCCGGCTATAAGTGCGATTTACGTAGAAACTATCTGCACATTACATAGCTCCATGCCAGCCTATAGTACTGACATGAAAGATGGGACGGCACACGGAATCTAACCTCAACTGTGTCTCAGATGAGTTTATTCGCACCACCGATCGCACCGCCCAAACGATCGATGGTGAAAATCTCTTTTCACATCCTGCCCCTGTCGGGATTCAAACCTGGGCGGTCTCGATACCATACTAAATTTGGTATCGAACCCTCAGAAGGATTTAATGTAAGCTTGAATCTCCCATTGCGATATACAAGGTAAATTTATTTTTCAGTCAAGGCTTCCAGATGATGCCCGCAGGGAGGTGTGCTTTCACCCCTGTTGTGGCTTCTGGTCGCTAGCACCTAAATGTCCTATCAGATTTAACTCAACACGCTCTTCTCATTATAGAACACTGGTGTCTGTATAAGGGTTTACATGTAAATCCGTCTAAGACCGACATGGTTATATTTACAAGTCGTATAGGAACACTGCAGCTTTTTCAGTACCATCATTTTTCGGTTGTAAGGTTAATAGCTCAGCCTACGTCAAACACCTTTTTGTTTTTCTGGATAATAAACATCTTGGAAGTATCATCTAGGTTTTTAACTACAAATATTTTTTGGCAATAGAGGTTTTGGTAATTCTTGGAGAATATCCTCCAAAATGCTACATTTTATCTACGTAACCCTGTTCTCCCAATGCTAACTTACGCATCTGTGGTTTGGTGGGAAGTGGCTAAAGTAAAAGTCTTTAATTGGTAAACTCAACTGTTTGCAGAATATCGGTTGTCGGGCTGTAACTGGAACCATGGCTTCAACTCCGCTCTTAACTATGGAGCTTATTCTCTCCCTACCCCCAATAACAATCCTTCATCCTTCATACAGTTTGTTCGTCGGCCTGTCGCTTGAGGAGTGTTGGGGCGTGGAATGCTTTCGGCACTATTTCAGGCCATAGATCAATTTTTAATGAATTTTACTAGTTATGAACTTGACATGGTTATTGATAGGCTTCTGCCTGTTTTTAATTTCCACAGATCATTTGACGTGTTTTATCCATTCATAGGGGTATGAGGTTCTCACCAGTATTGCTCAAGCAGATATCCGAATCGCTTGTATTCTTTTCAGATGGCTATATCGGAGAATGATTTGAGAATCTCAGGCTGCCTGGGGATCTATTGTACTATTCATCAAGCGGAATAAATTGCGATTACACTGCATTGTTTCAGCTTTTAATCAAAGAGATTATATTTTGTACTGATCGTAAAAATGTCCCTAACTTCTTGAACAACTAAACTGGTAGGGGATTGTAAGAAATTTCTGAACCTCCTTGGTTGTAGCAACAAGGTAACAGTCATGTGGATTATTGTCAATTGTGACATTGAGGACAACGAAATTGCAGACTATTTGGCTAAAAACTGGTCGCCTATATTTCATAGGTTCTGAACCAGCTTCATCTCTACTTATTCATACAGTGAAAAAACAAAATCGTTGCCCTATCAGATCTAAAGCTGCTCTGGTCAGCAGCTCCTACTTGACGTAAGGTGAAATACTTTCTCAAAAGGATAAACCAGAAGTTGGCCATTTATATTCTTTCATTGAAGAAGGACAACTTGAGAATTTTGGTTTCTATACTTGCATGGGACTTGCCGGTGATGTCGTATGCGACGTCCTGAGGATGTTGATTATAGCTTACACTTCATCAGCAGTTGTCCGGCTTTCGATCGCATATATGCCTTGTGTTCAACTCCTGCAATATTCCTGTAAATCTACTGTCTTATTGGATCAGGTTCAAACTGCTCCAGTTTGCCAAAGGTGCAAGCGCGTCTGTGCGCTTTGAAGAAATTCTGTTATAATAATTGAATAGTAAGATTTTTTGTAATGTTCTTAATTTCAAGGTTGATGTAAAAAAAAATTGTTTTTCTCTTCTCCTGCACTGAACACTTCCATTTGTCACACGTGATCACTGACATAATAGTGTTTAGTGAGAATATCCACCAGCAAGATCCTTAAGGTACGTCTAATATAATTCAAGAAAACCTGGGTTTCTCTTGAGCGCCATGAGACAAGATTGACCCATCGTTTCTGGTACAAACCATTTAAGAGATAGATGTTACAACTCATGTCTGACAAAAGTGGAAAATTCCCTATTATGGAAGAGGCCAACACAATTTCTTTGATACTCATGTGACTGGGAATCCAGTAAAGTCCATCTTCATGTAAACAGCCAAGTCAATTCAAGGTAATAAAAGTCTCTCAAACCACTTTTGAGGAAACAGTATTGAAATCAATTACTTTTAAAGCAGCTTGGCTGAGTGTAAATGCAGATACAACGATCTTTGCAGTTAATTTTTATACCATAACGTATCAAGTTGGATAGAAATTTTAAAATGAATTTAGCAACTACAGCCCATGCACCAGCCAGATTATCGCATACTGATCCATCACGATATGTTATCCCAAAGATCGCTATATCCCTGTCAGAGAGGTAGGCTATACTATGGAAGAGGCCAACACGATTTCTTTGATACTCATGTGACTGATGCAGATACGACGATCTTTGCAGTTAATCTCTATCCCATGGCGTATCAAGTTGGATAGACATTTACACATGGATTTAGCAAGTACAGCCCTGCACCAACCCGATTACCGATCCATTACTATATATTACTGTCAAAGATCACTGTCTTTGTCAGAGAGGTAGACTGAGTTATTTTGGTTCTACTTATTCCTTTCGGTGATAATTACACTAAATAATTTCTCAAATTGGTGTTTTGGCTATATTTGTCCAATTGCATCTGGGCAGTATTGTGATCTCCTATATTATACTGCCCCACCTTTGATAGATAGATTATCTCTCTCCTATAGGCGAGTGACTGAGACCCACCATTATCTCGAATACTGAAGTAGGCATGGTATTGATATCTTTCACAATCCCACAGTTTTTCTTCCGATTCTATTCATTATTCTGGGCCACCAAATATGTATAAGTGACATAATTGTTTATAGGTCTGGTAAGTGAAACGTGTAGTACACGCTTAAGGTGAAAGGTTATTAAAATTAAATAGTTCGAAATGGAAGATTTATACGAACTTAAACGTTAATGAGAAACGTTACCGAGTTTTTACTATCCAGAGTTCAAAAGGAGGGCGCACACGACATTTGGTCTCACCAGGATGACACAATGAATAATCAGTCATAATGGTGATGTCAATTGGCCGCGGCGCAGCTGCGATTTGACTCTGTTGATGTTTTTATGATGGTTGTTAAGGTTACACTAATCATCCAGAAACTAACAAAGACTTGAAAGACCAAATCGATGAGATAGGAGCCTATACAATCGAAAATATTATGAACAATTTGGTTGACAGAATCGGGTACTGTTGCGCTCGTTTTCCGGTTTTGAGACTATACAAAGTCGACTTGATATATAATCTGATAGAAAAATCGATTCGTGGGTTCCATATAAGTTCCGTAGACATCTAGTTGGACATCGCTGGTCTAATTCATAGATAATTTATACAATGGAATAATTTAAATGACAAATCAAAAAATGAAACTGTGTTATAATATATAAAATATGTGCAAGTCATACTATTATCAAGCCACATTGCAACGTACTTGTATGTTTTGTAATACTAGAGCATCGTATCTGTTAAAGTAGTTCTACCAGTAAAATAAACTCATTTAATGCTTACTGATTGGTTATATAATCCAGCCTGTTTATGCAATATTCCAATGTCACTCAGTTATGCATGATCGCGATATCAAACACATGTTTATCGTAATTTGAATTTCACTAGTTCGTACATTTTTACACGATATCCGCATACGTTCACATAATTAATTTTTGTACTTTAATCTCATTTTGTGCTTTATGTGAATCGTTGCTTACATTGTTTATAATCTTAAATTTGGAATGAATAATGATGATATACATCTTGATAGCTTTATATAATATTACATAACAAACAATTATTGATAAAAAATTTATTTCAAAGTCATGGTAAGTGATAGCTTTTGAAAATGGTGCAGATTGAATTTTTTATCAAATTCATAAACTTGCCTAGCATTTAGCTAAGTATTTATTCTACGATAAAATGTATATATTTTTGTTCGTCATCATGATGGTTCAATTTCTACAACGATGATTTGGCGTCAGTTTAATGTTATAATCGAATTATTTGTTTTGTTTTATACCAGTGATGCAATTTATTAGATGAGTTGATCTTCTAACTGATAGGCAATTAAATAGATTATATTCTTAAAACAGATATGTTCAAGTAAGTTTTAATCTTTGTCTTTTACGTAATCGCCATGGATTTCTTAAACCTTCTCGAAAAAGTCTTCAAAATCGTGCTTTTTAAGCTAATCACACTAACCACATCAATTATCTCCGCGTTACTGTTAAAGGCCTTTCTCTTTAAATTTGTTTTAATTTTTGAAAATCAGAAGGATTCGGTGAATATATGGTGCTGGTCGTGTTTCTTCGATGCCAGATATCGCAATAAACTCACTCGTTATTTCAGCAGTGTGAGTTGGCTTGTTAAAATGTTGTAAAAAGGAACCGGTGTTCCAACAAATTTTTAAACACTTTTGGTAAGCAGTCTTCGCTATACCATTTTGCAGTTACCGACTGACCCTTTTCTAACCGAGTAGCAGTTATAATTTTTGATCGGATGAACTTGCTTAAACATTACGGGTGGGTTTGCTCCTGTTGAGCTCCATGCCATGGACTTTTGGTGTTTGGTACTTATAGAACCAAGATTCGTCACCAGTAACGAGTTTAATATAATGCTAGACTGCCTATTTTATTTAGCTTCTTAGAGCCTAATTTAAAATTCGTGTAACTTATCGAGCAATGTATCCCATAATATTATTTAACATTCGCAACACAGCCATGGCATTCAAGGCCAGTTCATCAGCAATAATTTCTTGTGTCAATCTTGGATCTTCGTCAACTTTACCAGAGTCACAGTATCAGTGAAAGACTTTGTTCGACATTCTCGGGGCTCCTATCTGGAATCTTCGGAACCATTGAATATTTGTCGTGGATTTAGTTTACGCCGAAAACCGAATAAAATCACAACGAATTTCTGTTTGCGTGGGTGGTGGAATTTCATATGATGCATCTTCAGTTATTTTGCGTTTTCTAGTCTCAATAAAACATTTGCAAAGGATTTGGTATTTTTGGCTTATATAAAATAATAAATTTTGTAACTCCTCTCGTATTTCATGTGAATACGTTAATTTCTAGAGCTCAACATGGTGTGCCGTTCAGTAAGTACAAAATAATAATTTGTATATCACAATTATCTCTCCACAATCAAATAATTAACAAATCGAAACTTCTAGTAAAGTATCGTATAATAAGCCAGCACTGTCGCGACACATACATCAAATCTGGTATCATACGACTGATGGGATAGATTTTATCTTTTCGACTGATGAGATAGATTTTATGACTCTTACGGCCCTGTTTAAGGAATTATAACATTCGAAAACTCTTTACTACCTCCAAATCCAAATAACACTTCAAAAATAATACCCCAAAATGGATTTGTCTACGAAGGTGAGTAGTCCGAAGTTCGTTTCATGCTGCAACAAAGGTGGGCAAATACATGCACCCTAAATACAGCATGCAGTTGCTTGTTTCAGCCCACAACAAGCTTTCCTAGTAATCACTATTAGCGAGCGAAATCAGGCTCCCTAGCAAAATTAGGCAGCTTTAGACACACAATAATCATAATGAAAACGGACGGAAAATCTTTCTGTGGAGTAATTTAATGTAATGTAATGTAATGTGGCAGTCAGAAAAGTAACAAATACATAATTCGTACAGATCATACGATTTTTATACGACAGATCATACGATGGCACTGCAATCAAATAATAAATCTGAATTTCAAATAAAGTAGCTTGCAATTTGTTAGAACTGTCGCGATCCGATTGAACACTACATATACGAATCGCCACAGTACAAACCATATAGCAAGTCTGGTACCAAATCCGTCATGAGATGAAATTGAACTTTTCCATCACTCGGCCATTCAAAAGGCAGCACCATCTGATCCGAAAACAGGCAAGTCTCGAATTAAACAATATTTTAAGCATCATCACGTATTTTATTTTCGATTTCCCTACCGCTGACTAAATGTTTTAAAAAGCGTAGGTTTATGTGCTTTGGTAACATTAAAGCCGCTTTGTGCTACATATGTTCGATCAACGCTTGAATATGCTTCAAATTTTGGTCTCTATTCTGAAAATGTTATTCTTACAGAATATACAATATTCAGAAGCAATTAAACGAAGCTATTCCACTTTACCGAGATCGTTGGAATCTTTTGGAGGTACAGCCTATATATGGTATATGGTTGCCATCGTGATATTTGTTCACGATACTCTATTACAGTGTAGTGATTGTTCTCAACTATAGCTTAACATTTATGTACGCCTAAAGGTTGTACACCTTTGTACATATCGCGACTTTTTTATTATTTGTATGATGTTGTTGTGATTTCGTTGAAAACCAACTTTTATATTTGATTAACCTTTAGATATTTTAATTAAAATGTTAATTTTATTTTTACACTTTTTTGGTATATTGTGGTGTTTCGTATTTTATAATTAATTATAAAACTGATTTCTGTTTAGCTATACTTACAGCTACCCAGCAATGGGTTTCCAATGAAAGCTTCATGCAAACAATTAGCTTTGATGCTTGTTTAATGGCAACTATCGACTGATGTAGTTTATCGCCCGCCTTAATAGAGTCGTTGCTATAGCTATAGTTGTTGATCTCGGCGAGCTCATAAAACTATTACTTTTCGCATATTATAAAACATACCTACAACTATACCACTGAAAGTAGGCTTTTTCGTTGAAATACCGAGATTGTAGTTTTGTTAACTGTGATGTGTTCTAAGAAATATGTAATATAGTTTTAGATTCGCCAACAAAAACTAATCATTAATGAACACTATTGACTTTCCTAACGTTTGTATAAACAAACTGACGATAAAAATACTTCCTCCAATATCGCTTTTACTCGTACTACTAAACTTACAACAAAACTGTGACAACCGTAACTTTGAAAGAGTTTATCTTTCGATTTCTGTCTTTCAATAAATTATTTTTGTTTATTCTTATAAAATTGAGTTATAAAAATTGGTCGACCCTCAAATATGTCATTGTATCTAGTTATCTGTTTTGGAAAAGTTTTTCTTTTTTTTGAGTTTGTTGATACTTAAGACTGGTAGAATGTTTGTTTTTATCTTTGATAATATTGTGTTTTAAGTTTCGGTTATTGTGACAGGCGAATCACAAGAAGTCAAGGCGAATCACAAGAAGTCAAGGTTCTACCTTACGCAATTGCCTAGCTACATGACAGGAATTCTGCACTGCAACAGAGAGCTCATATATGTGTCCATTCACACCACCTGACCCGTAGGTGAAAATCCCTTTTGCATCCTGCCTCTATCGGAATGCGATCGTGGTACCTCCTGCTCCAACTGATTAGTGACAGATTCAATAGTTTTAATTCCTTTAATGTTAGAAAAATTTATAACAATTCTCTTAATTTTAAAGATAAAATTTGTCGCCTTTTTATCGTTTTCAAACTGGTTTACGGTTTTAGGAAGTAAATTTTTAACTCAACTACGACCTTAGTGGTATACTTATTTTGAAGTAAGTATTCACATGCAGTAATGGTCATTAGAACGATCACTTTCATAATCCTTGGAACGAGTTAAAAGCAACGTGCTAAAGTCGTGTATAAGTTCGTATAAACTCTTGATTGTCATCGATAGTTTTTCTCAAGACCTAGTCATTCTCTTCCCAGATGTCTCCTTATTTTCGTTCAGCGTTAAATTTTATCTCTTATCACTTAACAAAGCTAATTTCGTGCCAATATGTCACGGTTAACTTGACCAATTTTCTGTTCAAACCAATTATTTTTATTCTTTAAAGATTTGACAGTTTCTCTTATGCAACTTTATAATTAAGCCTAAAGCATTAATTGGTAGTTAAATTATATCATGAAAGATTATGTTTTATGCTACAAAGCTTTATTTACATAATTTGTCTGTTATACCGAAGAATATATTTAAGATTACTCTCGGATAGGCATAATACGAATAGTCTTCCTTGAAACATCAATTTCGCTAGGGCGGATATAACGTCGATGCTTAAATATCTCAATCAGAAATTAGGAGTAAATGGCCTCTGGAAAATTAAATCATAAATCATAGTTGCAATTTTAAATGGCGCCGCAACAGTGGTGGTTGATGAGGTGGAGGGGCTGGAGGCTCTAATATAGTTTGGACTCTTTAACACGTTTCATTCAAAACATTTATACAGTATAGAACTTCGATTTAACTTATTGGACTAATTGGACATCGATCAATTCGATATTGCCGATTGTCCGTTAAATCCGAATGAGTCTTAAATGAGAATGTTAAAACCGACAAATTTATTGCTGGATAGTTCAATATATTTTTCTGGCGTTGCTAATTTATTTTTCTGGCGTTGTAGATTCGATGAAAACCTTGAGTTCCTTACGTAAACACTGAAAAATTAGTTTTATCGGTATTAATGAGAGCTTAAATTTTAATCTTTCATCATGTTTCTAATTTATTCACGCAATGGTGCAATTTCCTTAGTTGGAGCTGTTAGACCAAATGATGTTAGACATCACTGGATATTCAATATTATGGCT
Organism: Tipula lateralis; assembly: GCA_963932295.1. Lineage (NCBI taxonomy): Eukaryota > Metazoa > Arthropoda > Insecta > Diptera > Tipulidae > Tipula > Tipula lateralis. The sequence goes on along the minus strand of OZ010738.1, from coordinate 168,758,733 downwards.
GATTGGTTCTGCTATAAATTGATTTGGGTCCAGCTTTCACTTTTGTGGAACCTAACTCTACTTTAGGAGTGACGTCATTATCTCTTAAAAGATATATCGACTGTCACTTTGGTGATCTGCACAAGAAGACATATGACAACCTCATCTCTGTCGACTGTTCCAAAAATTCTTTTGATCAATAAATCAGTAAAGATCCCAGTCCTCCTTGAATTATGATAGACGCACTTTAAAAATCTTGCTAGGTATTCTCATGGGGTTCCCTGAATAATCATATGTTCCGAATTCCGAATATCGCAAACTACGAACAGTTTGGGGAGAAACTGTTATGCACTTCTTGTCTGTTCTTCATACTCATACCATAGACTGCACTGCTATGAATCACAATTTTTTTTTGAGGATCAACTGATGACCTTGAGGATACCAGATATCTTGAACTTCATTAGAAGAATAAATCAGAGTGTACGTCTGGGAAGGGATGTCACAATGGGCCAATCGAGTCTGAGTGCTAGAAAAAAAATAGTCAAGATTTCGACTCTAAGTAGGCCCAAAAATATTAATTTATTTACAGGCCGGGCTAACTTTCCTCGTATAATCTGACTAAACATTGGGCTCTTGAACAAACATTTTATTTTAAGAATACCTCATTTTTCATAAATGTCTATTCTTGTCGTATATGTTAATTATTATATGTTACTGACAAAACGCGTAGAAGCCAAAACTACCAAGTGGAAAATACCGAGGTCGAATTCTGACTAGGGCTTGATGCCAAAGGGATCAATGTCACCACCATAGAGTGAGATGGAGCAATGAAATAAACAGATGGTCTTCGTAAGTCCGAGATATAGTCCTCAATTCGGGTTCCAATATTTATTGCAAATATAAGGGAAGATAGGTTTCGGTTGTGTAGCCCTGCACATACATTTTTTATAATTATAATTATGTTTCCTTTGTTCAGCCCACAGAGTGAGTTTATGAAAGATGGATATATGGCAAATCTTTAATATTATTAATACATTAATTAAAACTACATATGTGTGGTGGATAATAAAATACCATTTCTGACAAAGATGAATGAATATTTATTTTTCTTAGATAAATATTGTTTCGTTCATTTCCATATAAGACAGTACAGTATAATTTTTCTTTTTATTGTATTTTCCGACCAATCTCGAATATGTATTTCCCGACATATTGATTTTTAGGCTTTATAAATACAATTTTTATGTTGCCGCCTGGTTTTACTTGAGGCTATATACTGAAAATCAAATATGCTTCTTAGAACTACTATAGCACATTGTTTCTTATCGTTTTTGAGTATCAGTATTTTTTATTTTAACATACATATATATTGTTGTGTATAATAATAATTAAATCGACTAGAACCATAAAAATATATTGGAGCGAGTTGACTCAGCAGCTATGTGGAGTCGTGCCAATTTTATTACTTATATTCTATTTCTATGCCGTTTGGGTCGATATGGGTTAGTATGAATGGTGGATTAATAATTGGTTGTGTTACTGGGTGCCGATGTAATTTCACTTCTTAAAAATACAGTTCAAGTAAATCTTACTATTTATATTATTTATATATGTGTTTATAATATTGTTTAAGAAAGTTCAATATTTAAATAAGACACACTTGAATTATGTATGAATTGATTTCTACAGAACTTTATGAATTTTAATTTCTCATTTGTATTCAATTATTTTGTTTTTTGCTTGTTTGAATAAATATATATTTTTGTAAGTTTATTTCTCCTGAAGAAGTTTTTATATACAGAGAAAAGGTGAAAATGTAAAACTTTTGTCTACCGACTTGAGTTTTGTCAATACATATTTAAATTAATTTATTAGTTTTAAATAAATGAATACTTAACAGATTTTTAGACATGAATTTTTAAATCGGGCTATTAGTTATACAATAAAAGATAATTGATTTCTTAGTTACTTAAAGACTTCATTGTCTTTCGATTTAAATTACTTCTATATATACAATAAGTATAAAAATAGTCAAATTCCCAAATACAAACTTAGAAATAGGTTTACCTTTTGGTATATTGCCATGATTAGATCGATATATTGATCATTAGTAAATAAATCATTCGGTTAAAAGTTTTTTTTAGCTTTTCTTACCACATCATATTAGTATACATATATAAGAATAACAAATCAAATGTATTGTCTGAAGTAAATAAATATATACAAGGCTCCAATAAAAGTGATGGTTGCATTTAAACATTCGCGAATAATAAAAAATACAAAATCTAAAATTAGCTGACGATAATATGTGGTATAATTTTGTACGGTGGGCGAAATTCTTATATATTCCCCCACTAGCTATTATTCTCTTTGCAAATATATTGTTGATAAATTAACTCGTTGTTGCATTTCATTCGTAGAGTCGATTACAGATTTTCGATAGGATTCACATCTGGTGATTGTAGTGTTTAAATTCTATATCTTTATAAAGCAAAGTGTACTTGAGATTGCTATCCGGTTGTAAAAATGAATTCAAATTCAAGTTTTGGGTTGATACGTTTGATTGTTGGTTAAAATAAAAAAAGTAAACAAGCCGGAAAGTATGTCATAACTCAATGTCACGAAGGGCCCACGATCCAACCAACATCACACACACACACACACAATCACGATTTTTGATCACCACCTGGAATCAAACCCGAAACTCCCGAAGAATGAAGATCATGCTACTTTCTCTGCCTACAAGAGTTGTTGGTTAATAGTTCAAAGTCGAATTGTTTGTCCAACGCTATATAAATGAGAAGAAGAAATTCAAAATCTTCAAAAATCGTCCATCTTGCTTAAAATTAGGTTGAATAGATTAAGGTTTTTAGCGATCTGACAACCGATATAATACTGCATTATAACTTTCCAACATTGACCTCAATAACACAATGCGTTTCGATACTCCGGTTAGATACGAACTAAATTTCGAGAGAATGCGTCACACGCTGCTCGAATACGGTGTGATATGGTAATTTGTCCTATTATCTGCGACGAGTAATCTTTAAAGGAATCTTTCGACGGTCTCATATTTTATAGTTAATACTTTGGCCGGCAGACCCTTTAGAAAAATCAATTATTTTTAAGTCCGGGAATTGGCCATTATTGTGAAGAAATGAAGCTGGGAACTATTTCTTGTCAAAAACATTGGGCTTCTTTATGGGATGGTGCTCGGTATTGTTGAAAAATGTCTAAAGTAACAAAGCATAGTTTTAAATTTTTTCACGAAAGATTTTTTGATTTACTTTTACGCCCTCTTCGATGAAATGAGTGGTGAGCGTCCTGTGGCAGTTATGCCAGCCCAAAACCATCACTGATTCAGGCGCTAATTTTTGCGTAGTCAATTCGCTGGTTTATTTTGTACCTTCAATCGTAGTTGAAATTTTAATATGCGATCCATGCTATGAGCCTACACATATTAAATTCTGGCCTTTAGATTTCGAACCATTTCGGGCGAAGGCTTATAAAGCAACATAACAGACTGAAGTTTGTCGAAAAATAAGCGCACTTTTATGTCCTGTTTGGTTGCTACAGCATGGCAACGCGTACCTGGTAACACTTCGAGTCCCCTGTTCAAATTTACTTTTACTGTGTTAATTGCGTTATTCATTGGTATATTCGTTACATTATCTCCGGCCTAATTATATCTGTTTCGAAAATAATAATTAAGCTGTCCTCAAATTGGTATGGCGGTAACCTCGGAATATGCACAACTTTCGGTTTTGTCCCTCAACCCTTTTGCAATTTGATAAATAAAATCGTTATCATACTACCTTTGACAATCATGATGTCCCGGATTTGTTTGCGTATCTCGTTTATTTTCATCGTCAGATGGTACACGTATTCTGCAGGGGTATTTGCTGATTTCCAGACACTCCAAATTTGAAGAAGCTAGCTGGCTGTCTTCCGTATCGTGTTCTGCACTATGATACACCATCAAAAAAAGAGGAAATCTATGTATGCCCCATTTCCTTTGACCGGAATCCACCATTTGTTAGGTAAATGTTTCTCCGTGGTTCGTTTGAACCTCTTGGCCATACCAAAACAATATTTAACGCTTTGAATAAATATAGTTGAGTTTTGTAAGAAAATATTAACTTGAATTGAGAAAATATTTGGGAAGAAACTTTTGTGCGATCATTCAATTGTGATCAGTAGATTACATCTACTCCATTGATCACAATTGAATTGATTTGTATTTTATGTTTGTTGAATGGTTTCTTACCTATTTTGTATTTATTTCTTGTTCATTCAATTTATGCGTTTTGGCAGTTGTTTCTTGACAAGGTTCTCCAACGTCAAATCATTAACTCTCAAAGTTGTTCAATGGCATTAGCAATGGGAGTTTCCTAGCCACTCTAGTACTGCATGTCTATATCCTATAGAATGTCTAACCAACAAGCGCGTCAAATATAAGATTGGTTAGGCAGCTTTATTTATGAAAGAAAACAAAATGTTTTTGGATTGGGAATTATGAAATGTTTTTGGATTGGGAATTATGATTTTAGTCCAATTCGGATAACGTTCTTTTAGTTTTATAGAACATTACAGTTTCTATTTTTAAGTTATCCGCTTTTCGACATTTAAGCACACTTTAAACCACCTATTAGTTGATAATTTTCACCTTTAGCATCATCACTATTCTACTCAGTATACTATTTTTTTTACGGTTTTTACAGGCTATTGTTGGCCCGTTCCGTGTCAAAAATATGATTCCATCGGTTTCGATCACGAACCAGCTCTTCATACTGTTGGCAAGCAAGCATAATATGCCAGATCGCACTCTATACCGTGGAGCCATCGTCGCCGACAGCGACCTTTTCGCTTACCGAAAGGCGGCTCTCCCTTCTCAGATACTGTATCCTTCGGTTCGGATCATCACGCAAAACGTACTCGCTGTCTTTTGATTTCATGCACGATATCACGAATTTCTCCCACAATTTTATCGTGAATAATGAGGGATCCAAGATACTTGAATCTCATCATTCCTTCAAACGTGTGGTACCACTACTGAAATACAATTCATCTTGGTTTCGAAAACCAGAGATCAGATATTTGGTTTTGGACTCGTTGTTATTGAGACCATCGGAAGCTGAACACTGTTTCAGTCGATCAAGTATCTCTTTCAGTACGTTGCCATTACGAAGGATGTATTCCAACATAAGATTAAAAAGAATTGGGGACAGTGGATCTCATTGTCGAACACCACGCTTGATCAGTGAATGACCGATTAGCATACTTTAAACCACCTATTAGTTGATAATTTTCGCCTTTGCTTCATCACTATTGTTCTCAGTACAATAATCAACTTAAATCATTCAAAACAAATCCTTATTATCCAAAAGAGGTTTCAACCATCAATTCATCCATTTTCTTGTTCGAAAAGCTTCGAACTATGAATTGTGTAATAGTTTTATAATTTCTGAACATATTTTTCTGCTAAAAAATTTTATTTACGTTCTACTTTACGCCATTACATAGCAAAATGACGTATAGCTATAAGTACCGATTTACGTGGAACCATCTGCCCAGTGCAAAGTTCCATACCAGCCTATAATATTGACATGAAAGAGTTCATAAATTCTGCATTTCAACAGGTTGTCATAGATGTGTTCCTTCACACCATCGATTGTTATGAGATTATGTAACATCACTTTTACATCCTGCCCATTTAGGGATTCTTTGCATTCAGTAGAGGAAATAGGACGTTTCTATTCTCTCCTGAATTTATAATAAATAATACTGTTATTCTCTGTTCCAATGGCCCAATCGTCGAAGTGGTATTAGGTAGCAAAATACACGTCGAATCTTATGAAAGTTCGGATTGGATGGTCTACAGATGTTTTAACATTTTCTCACCAGATGCGTTACTGTACAATAATAACCCAACTGATTTAATTTTTCTTGCTATGTACATACTATCAGGTACCACTTGTATTAAATTTCAGTTCTGTGGTGGCGTAATGACTTGGCCCACTTCCAATAGATGTTCGTATATGCTATGTGTCGGTAGACCCAAAGCACTAAAAGGTTTCTTTTTTTGTAAGAGAGTGACTATCGAATTGAATCCTAATCTATTGTAAGACTTCTGATAGTCGTCTCGTTCATCCTAAACAGATGTTGGACCTTCTCCACTATACATTTTTATAAGAGCTAAAGCGTTGTGTACACAAAGTGTTGCTACCAAACATAAATTGATCCTAATTCCCATTATTGTCATTATGTTATAATAGTTGTTTAACGAAGATATTAAGCGATCGAGTACTTTTTTCACACACTGTATATATATTCCAAAATCTAATTTTCAACATATGAAATATAATATACACACGTTCATTTTGTTTAGTGCTACGATAATTTAATTCTTCGTGAATGTTTTAGCTTTATTATTTCAATGATATCATCAAATTGGCTGTAAAAAAAATGTCATTTCAAACTACAGTTGTATTCAACTTGATCAATGTCCATAGTTTGACATTCAACTTTAATCTCATTTTATTAAAAATTTGCATCTTACATCATTTTAATTTATTATTGATCATTGCGTTCAAATTAGCCGATCAAATATATAAAATGATGTCATTAATTGTGTACTCAGTAGTCTCAGCTATAAAATACTATTATATCGTTCAAATTGCCTGCAAATTCCTAGTTAAAGCTAATTAAAACTACATTACATATATTATGTAATTAGCAAGTTTGCAAATTACAGATTTCTAGTTAAGTTCTAACATTTTACGACATATTATATGAGTGTTGTAATTTAGTGCTTTTATATACAAAACTTTTCTATGTATAAACTTTTTTAATATTTTGTTTTTATTTATTTAAGGTGGGCCATATGCTGCGTTCGGTGGACGAGATGCTTCCAGAGGACTAGCAACATTTAGTGTAACAAGTTCAGATGAAGAAGAGTATGACGATTTAAGTGACTTAAATTCAATGGAAATGGAATCAGTTAGAGAGTGGGAACTACAATTCAAAGGTTTGTAACCAAATGTGTTTATTTTTTGTAAATATTTATCTAGTTCTGTTTCTACATTTTTGTGCATTTTTCGAAAACATTTACTTATTTAATCAGCAGTATTGTATGTTTATATGATTCATGTTAAAAATGTCTTGTGTGAGTAAGATATTGATGGAGTAAACAGAATTTTTATTATTATATGGACACTAACTTTACCCATTATATGGTTAAATGATATTGTTTTGTTTGATTTGATAATAATTTATATCATTAGGTGTCCCAAGATAAACAATATTTAATAACCTATCAATAGTGTATATATATTTTTGTTGATAGACAAAATAAGGTTAATTTATTGTAGACTTTTCAATAGTATCTTCAGTTTGTATTATATATACAATGTCTTAAGAATTATCTTTACAAATATAACACTCTATTTGTATAAGTTATCAGGTCGTTACACCGATAAAGAAAGCAAATACATATATAATATTTTATAGAAAATGTCTTGTGATTTATTCCAGTAGCGGTCGACTTGAATATTTTATCATTTTAGATTTGTGGTTTAATTTTGAGTGATAAAGTCTACTTTGATATAAGGGTTTTGCTTGGATTATGCATTTATTCTCCAACTTTATTGAAATAAAATTTATTTGTTGAATGCTTATAATTTCTATAAAGAAGGAAAAGCTCACATGGAAGCAACCACTTAAATTGTTGACTGAGAAAATCAACAACCATGCATACACATTCTATTTTGAGTCCAAGCTCGACATTCAAGAAATTTTGAGCTAAACGTCTCGGCAGATCTCAAACTCCTAATACAGAATGGAATAGAATTCTATAGAGAAATACCTCTAAACAAAAAATAAGGAATTTAAAGACCTAGAAGAATTTCGAAAAGGGAGCAATCGAAGATTGGCGTAATGCGACCTGCTAAATAATACATTTTTGAATAGATAATTTGGTTCTTTAGTTTTGAGTATCGAGTCGCTGGATTCTGTTTCTCTGGCGTCTAGAATGGCGTTGGGTTGCCAGTTGTCTCTGAATCAGATGAGTGAGCATTTCAGATAGTCTGGGTCCCCGGCCACTCGGACGCCATGGGAAACTGCAGTGCGGACGTACTAGCGAGGCATGATACAACTCTCCAACTGCTATTGTAAAGGCCAAAGTTGGGTAGACCCATTATCGCACTCAAGAAGGTAGCACATCAGCGAATGAATAGTGGACGAAAACCCTTTCATGTACTGTAACAAGGCCCAAAACTGCACTTAAATCTCTCAAAGTCACTGATCTACCTACGAAAACGTGAACTAACAACGATCGAGGGGGTACTCACAGGACACTGCCTACTTGGAGAACATGCGAGGAGGCTAGGTCTAGAAGCTATTGACTTTTGCAGAAGCTGTATGGACGAGGAAGAGGAAGAGACGGTATTGCACCTCGTACAATCATGCCCATCTTTGGCTCATAAAGACATGAATATTTGGGTAAATTCTAAATAGATTGCCTCTCTGATCTCGAACACTGTAAGGTGCGAGACTTATCACGCTACATAAGTAGCTCGAACTGGTTCTCATAAGGGTTTTAGGGAAATATGTGCTATCACAACGGACCGTCGCCGGTCTAAGTGTGCTGTGGCAACCACTCAATATAACCTTACTAAATTTTGAGTAGCTTCCTAATAAAAGTGCAAACCCGAAACTCATAACAACTAGTTAAACTACAACCAAAAATAAGCCTAGTATAGGGTGAAATAAGAACAAAATTCCTAATTCCGAAAATAAAACGAGTGCAAGCAAAACATTTTTTAGAATAGTCATATTGTCCTTAAACATACCAATAAGACAACATCACCCTACAGGAAATGCGGAAGGAGTAAGGACATAAACATTCCCTTTTTAAACTGATTATCCGTAAACCCTACCACTTTATACAGACAACTAAGTAAACCAAATATCTTCTTACTAACTTTTATTAAATGGTCGCGCCATGTAAAGGTTTTGTTAAAAACTATCCCCAAATTACTAACAGTAATTGAAAACGGAATGAGTGACCCATTAAAATGAATCCAAAGAAAAGAAATCGTAGCTAACGATTTTTTTATAAATAATAATAGATTGCGATTCTAGCATTTAAGACGATCCCATTGGAAATCGACCAATTATATATTCTATCTAAATCCTCGTTAACCAGAGAAATATTACTAACAAAAGAAATTGGACATAATCAGCGAACATGTGAAACGGACAATGGTGGAACGTGACAACTGTGAACGATCCTATAAATAACTAATCTACCAGCCTAATGAGGAAAAGTTCTTAAGTCCCGATTAAGTTTTCTAATATCTAAGAATCATAAAGGTTACATGACAGGGTTTTAATTAAGACAATTTAAAAATCAAATAAAGTGTGAATAAGTAGGAAACCAGTACAGAAAGTAGTGCACCTAACCATATTCTAGATCTCAAACAAAGTGGCTCTTGGTACCTGTGAACTAAAAGCACAACCAAAGCAATTTGTAGATCCAATTTATAATATCGTAAATTCGATGTGTTGGTTCGATATGGTCGATATAGAGGCAAAACTCTCGAACAAGTAGGAATTAAATTTATTTCATAGTTTAGGAGTACATAACCTATATGGTCAAAATAATGTAAACTTGATGACTCCGGCCACTGAACTAAATTTCTTAATTCAAATTAGTATATTTTACACACATGTGTTATCAGGAGGCGTTACTACCTGTATATGCTCGACACTATATAACTGTGCGGGAGAGGAGATCGATCTTCTATTTTTGCATTTTGATCAAGAGGTTTTGCTTCATTTTAATAAGAATTTGAAAAGATCGTCAAGTGTTTACTTGAAGATCCTGCTAAATCGCATAAGTGCAATAATAATTGTATTTTAGAGATTAATCTAGTATTTAAGCAGCACTTATACTAGTTTTGAAAGTCGCCGGTTGTAGCTTAAAGGTTGAGATAGTTTCTCATCCCGCCGCGGTTTCGAGTTCGATTCTCATAAATAACATAAAAGGCGATTGCGTGTAAAAACATTCGTTGGGCTGACCACCTACAATGTGCATCAATCGTTAAAACTGGGTCATAAGGTCTCCGTTTACGGTCTAAGCCATAGATTACTATACCAGTTTTGAAAGATCGTCAATTACATGATAAACATTTTTCCACCAACTATTTTGAAACGATCACAAAGAATGGTTTTGGTATTTTTTCTGCTCTTCCATTAGATGTGGATACGGCTTTGAAAAAATTACTAGCGCTTAACACTAATCACAGTGTAGGTCTTGACTTTATCGTTTAAGAAGAAGTTTAGTACTTGGCACATTCTCAACATTTTAGAAATAATCAATCATCAACCTAGTGTTGATGACTTCCAATCGAACTTATCTGAGGTACTTAAGCCAAATATGTGATTAAATTATTATATATCGCGATCGTTTGATAACTTCATCACTTCAATGTGGAAATTTATTTACCGCCTCTTCCACAGTTTGCCCTGTTGCTAGTATAGCGGTGTTGTCAGCATATGTTGCTATCCTTATGTGGTCGGACTGTGGTATATTGCTTGTAAATGGACTGGGTCCAGAACGCTGCCTCGAGGAACTTCTGCCATTACTTCTCTCAGTCCAGGATACTCATCTTGTCTTACTCTAAAAAGCGCTTCAGATAAATATAATCTCAAAAGATCAACATATGGTAAAGCATAACATTTAGTTTGTGTATTAAACCCTCGTGTCATACCTTATCAATAGCTGCTGCCACATCCAGAATTAAGGTCGAACACATTTGTTTATCTTCTAACGCCTGTTCTATAATATTTGTAATTTTAATTGATCATTTGTTGAAATTTTGCATCTGAATCCAAATTGGTGGTCCGGTATTAGGTCCCTACTTTCTATTATTGGCTTCATTCTCCTCAAGCGTAGTCTCTCCATTAGCTTTGAAATGATAGGGAGCAGGGATATCAGACGATACGATTTTTTTGTGGTTTACCTGGTTTCGGTAACATAATAAGTTTCTTAACTTTCCAGGCAGAAGGAATATGCCGTAATCTAATAACAGACAGCATTAAGCAAGTGGGTTAGTTTAGCGATAGCTTTTTTAGTTGTTGCTTTAGTTCTCTCGTTAAAAGGTCATACCCAGGAGAGTTTGCTGACTTCAGATTGAATTTTATTTCCCCCATAATTGTTGCTTCCATTTTCAATTATAATATCCGATTCGGTCTCATTCGGTTTGAAAATATCAGCCTTATCATTAACAAATTCTTCAGCTTTTGATCTGTTATCGCTAGCCCACGATCCATCAATTCGCTTAATAGGAGGGGCCTGCGTAATTGGAGTTTTTATACTTTTTGTTGCCTTCCATAGTTAGAAGTTCATATTTTCATCAGGCGTCAATTTAGAATCGTCTTGTCAGATGGACTCCTTGTTTGTTGCCATTTTTTCCTGGGTTTCCTTTTTTCTAAGACGACATTCCAAATTTCTCTTGGATAGATTTTACCAATGGTTTTCGATATTGTTCCTCTAGTATTATTCCAAGCAGCTATCTGAATGATACCAGTGAAGTTTTCTGCCTCTTCTTCTAGTTCCTGAACCGTTTTTAGTCGTGTTTGTAGTTTGTTAATCTTGCTTTCTAATTCCGATCTGAACTCCTCTCCCAATCATTGTTTTATTGGCAAGAGATGGTCTCGTTTCCTTTCTAATTAGGTTGTCACTTATGGAAAGTATCCGGTAGACAAGGAGTTTTACCTCCATCCGTGGGCCAATATGTTGGCTTGCCAGTGGAACGTACGTTACAACCCATTTCTACTATTACATTTTTAAGTTCGTTTCTTTTGGTTGTTGTACGCCAGAGCCAAAGGTCAGTTCAATCTACCATTGAAATGTTGTAGGCTATTCAAGTAGGCAAACTATTCAAGTTGGGAGTTTGATATACAATTTCGATTCCAATTTGTAAATCTATATCTGAAGTTTATGTTCTCAACATTTTAGTAATCGAATTTTTATTTGTCAAATTTAAATTGCCAAAACCATGTAAAATTATGATTCAGTTTCAATTAAGTAAGCCGTCATTATTGAAATAGTTAAATGTATAATTCCTTATTTAGAGTTTCGATTAATTTCTAATATCAGTCATGTGACCTCATTTATTGTATTTATTCATTTAAATAATAAAACAAAGTATGATATTTGTGCTACTCGTTCTTTTATCTTAATCTAATAACCAACCATGAAAAAACGTTAAAGATCTTTGCAAATTAAAAACTCGAATGTATGTATATACTTGTGTATATACAATAAATATAAAATGTTATGTTTGGGGTTAGTATGGTGATGACACTAATCTACTCGTACATGTAGTGCCCAGTCCATTATTCTCCCATTCCAATATATTCATTATTCGTACCACACACTTAAAACATTTGAGGAAAATGGAAATTTATTAGATTGCACAATAAATTTTTATCAACAAAATTTTATTGTTAATCTTTGATCGTGTCGATGACGAAGCCCAGGTTTACCAAATATCTAAAAGAATAAACAAATTCTTATAATCGGATAAATTTATAATGTGAAAAATACAAATTTTGATCGATTTTTTGTATACGAGTAAAATTTTAAAGGAGTTGGTTGTAGTTGTCTAATTTGGTGAATGTTTTTGGTCACGAAATGGGTAATGAAATAAATTATGTGATTTGCAAAAGGTGTATTTTTGTATTTTCACGTTTAGTTATTATTTAAAATGTTTTAAATAATAACTAAATTATAGTATAGTATAATATCAACCAAATAAAGGGTGACCATAAAATATACAACAGTAGGTAGGAAGTAATTTATTCCAAAGAATATAGTGGCCACAACATCGATGAACTTTAAAAGTTTTTCTCAGATCCATTATTAAGTCAATATTGAGCATTGTGAGTATTGAGGATCATTTGGACGCTCACAATTGGAGAAAATATCCCTTAGAGTGTAATCGGAGCACTAATGAACTCTTCCCAGTATCGTACTGTCGCTTTGAGGTCTATTGGACGGGAAAGACGAATACCTTCGAATAAGCTTCGTTCAGTTCGATAATAGTGAGACGAATTGTTGACACACAACTATGTAAAAACCATTATTTCGGGTTAAATCGTTTTTTTAAACTAATACGTCTAGTTATAAATCAATTTTAAGAGATTATTATTTATTGATATAAAGACAATTAAAGTTGATCTGATTATTTTACCTATTCCTTAATATTCTCATTGGGAATGTAATTATGGTTTTAAATAATAAAGTAAGTGCGGGCTCTAACTGACTGGAAAGTATTCGAAACCATAAATGAATGAATAGAGTTCGTAGGCATACAGATATAACTTTTTAAATCGACTGAGTCTTGTACCCATTTAGTAACTTACATTGCATAATACGTGTTTGCACGTATTATGCAATGTAAGTATGAATCAAAAGCTGAAGTGGACAATGACAAAAAGCTGCAGAGGAGGCAATATGGACAAAACCCAATAAAGAATGCCGAATTGGACCAAAAGGCCGAAATGGATGAAACACGAACATTGACAAAATAGTAAAATGTAGAAATGGCCGACATAGAGGAAAGACAGACATTAAAGAAAAGCCGAAATAGATATAAGGCCAACATGGACATAAGAGCTACATAGACAGAAGAACGACTTGGACCGATAGAGTAAAAATGGCGACATAGAGAAAAACTCATTATGGATAAAAGCCAACCTTGGCAAAAGGGAGGCATGAGCAGAAGGCCGAAATTGATACCGACATAAGCCAACCTGGATAGAACGCCTTCTCAGATTTTTCACCACAGTAGGTTTACTGACCTCTTGATCGCGATAACTCCAGTGGTTTGATTCTTTGCAGTCTTCTTGTTGGAGTGGTAGTCAGCTTACAGCTTATATCTAAATTAACATGATAGTGCAGACGTTGAAGATGTTTTGTTGCATGACGCTTAAGTTCATCCACGACAAGCTCGATCTTAAGATCTCGATGGAGGTTGTCGTTTCGAATGTACCACGATGATTAACATCGTCATATTTGTCTTCTTGACACAACTTCAGAGTTTAAGAATTTGTTTGTATACAGCAGTTGTGGATCGCTAGTTCAGATTGTCTCCCTAAGAGCCAATACATTTTTCTGAATTTCATGTTTAGTTCATTTCATTGTGCTATGTGCTCCTTTCATCTAAATTTAGCATCTAAAGTAATGCCGAGATATTTAGCAGTACATGCGCGGTACTGCTATCGAGTTTATCATTATTGGTATATGATTAACTTTGAGATTTGTTAACTTTGATTTTCCTTCATTTGACTTAATTCACCATTTCATTGCGCAACTACATATCAGGTTAGTACAGCCCTCTGTAATTTACTAGTGGAGTCATTGACGTTCTTTGCTGTTGCAAATATGGCCGTGTCATCAGCAAAAGTCGCCATTGTTGCTTCTGTAATTAGTATATCTCTAGTAAAGAAAGGATTGGTCCAAGAACTCGCTTGTGGTACTCCTATTGTTATTCTGTTTAATTGGGAGTATTCAATAAAATGAGTTACTTGGAGGTGCCTCTCTGATATGTATAATTTTAAAATTTGAAAAAATTGCTCCGGAAGATCTGGGTGAAGTTTGAATTCTAGCCGCTGGTACCATACTTTCTCAATTGCTTACACTACATCAAGGAATATGGTTGAGTATAATTGTTTACTTTCTAGTGATTTCACGATTACATCAGTAATTCGATGTACTTGTTCTATCGTAGAATGTAAATCCAAACTGATGTGAGGGGATAAGATTCCTTTCTTCGATAATTTGTTTAAATGTTTTATGAAGGACCATTTCAAATAGTATCGATAATGTTGGTAGCAGAGAAGTTGGCCTGTCCGAAATTTTTCAATCGGAGGTTTGTATCGGAGGTGGTAGGTTGGTGTACCGCTTAAGTGAAATTAGCAGATGTGGAATCCAAAAATGTAGCAGATTATTCAATTTCATAGAGATCCATAGAATTTCGTATCTCAACTTTAACTTTCGTTTTTCTATGGTGCCGCTTTTATTTGAAATGTCAACTTCATTATCTGATTACAATTGTAAATATAAATTTCACAAATTTATGTAAACCATTACCTGGAGTGCATATTTTATGCCGTATAGGTAATTCCAACATGTTCATCTAAGTAAAAGTGAACCTACACCGACACAATATTGATTTAACTGGCAACACTGTTAAGGTAGAATTTTAAAAGCCAACAGCAATTGCTATTTTTCAGTCTCATTTCAATGTTAAATAAGAGATATATTTAACGTCTAAGGTAGTCTATGTAGATAAGTGTTAGGTAAAGAAAATTAATCTAGAAACGTTTGAGGACACGTTTTTCCGACATAATAAAATTAATTTTTATTATTACAAGTCGTTCACGTTTTTATAAATTATTAAATAACTTTGCTTTTCTGTTTTTTTACAGAAAAATATGATTATGTTGGACGTCTTCTAAAACCAGGTGAACAACCCACAAACTATTCCGATGAAGATGATGATGGTTTGAATGAAAGTAAAACGGAAGAGAAACCAAAAGAGGAGTGACATAATAATTTCCACCAGCAATCCTCCAGCATCACAACACAACAATCCTACAACAATGATAAAAATAACAACAAATCTAAAATTAATAATTATTTTAAATTTAATAATCACCATTTATGTGACTTATTTGGTTTTGAATAATTCACCATATATATATATGTTATTTACATATATATTTTTCTGATTGTTTATAAAAGATGAAACAAAAATATTTTTAAATCCGGTGTTTTTTAAATTATTATTAATATTATTTAAATTAATTGTTATTGATTTAATATAAATTTGCAAATTATTAAATATATATATACGTTATTAAAAGATGGGTAAAATATGTGAATATTTTAATTTTAGTATATTGTGGAAGTTAAAAAAGAAAAGTGGATGTTGGAAAACACTAAAACACAAAATCTGTTATTATATAAATTTTTTGGAATTTAAAATAAAAATAAGTAAAATTTTTTTAATGTTAATATATTTTAAGAAATTTTATATATATATTTTGCATAAATTTAGATTTTTTATTATACAAAATTTTTATTTGCTATATATTATTATATTATACATAAATAAGCAGCAGAAAATCATAGTAAGATTAGGGAACTATTCCATGCACTGAGATACTGATTACTTTATTATTTTTCAATACAATTTGTAATACTGCCATAAAAAAATACTGATTTCTTACTTTTATGGCAGTAACTAATTATATTTTTAACTGATAATATTTTTTTGTTTCATCTAGACACTCAGTTAAAATGTATTTTGCTTTCACTCTAAATTGACTGACTCAGTAACTCAGTGCATGGAATCTTTAATCTGCCATCTATTGTCCAGCATTTTAGGCGACGAGAATGCCGCGAAACAAAAATTTATTGGTTTGTTTTAAATTAATTTTTGTTGTATTTTTAAATTTTTTAGTTAGGCTGAATAAATTACTAAGCAGAGATAACAAACAAATTTATTAAAAAAGAAATAAACAAAATGGTCTGTACTTTTACAAGCAAAAACAAATTTAAATATGAATAAAACAAAAAAACAAAAATGTGTATATTATATTCCTTTTTAAAATATGTTTTACTTAAATTTTGTTTTAACAAATCGAAGGTGCGTTTGACAACGCATCCTTATGCGTAGTGATCTCTGTAGTTAAAAGACATTTCATGGAGACCACACTTGTTCGGTGGTTTGGTCCCATGCTTAAGGACAATTACTGCAGACTTAGGCAGTGCCACGACCACGGTAACCACCAGAGAAGGTGGAGTTCGGTCTCCGCTCTTGTGGTCAACTCACTGCCAGACCAATTTAACGACAACGAATTTTACACCGCCCAGGTGGCTCAGCTGTTAAAGCTGCTGCAGTTGGAGCGGGAGGCACCAGGTTCGAATCCCGATAGGGGCAGGATACAAAAGGAATTTTTCACCATCTGATAACGATCGGTGGTATTAATGAACACATCTATGACCCCCTATTGGAGTGCAGAACTCGTGGGCTGACCCATCTTCCATGTCAAAACTATAGGCTGGCATAGAGCTATACAATGCGCAGATGGTTCTACGTAAATCGGACCTAAAGCCGTACGTCGTCGAAGATCTGTTCTTGAATATCTTGGTATAAGAAATTAAGGCGTAAAGTATGACGTAAATAAGCGAACCGCGAAAGAGCTGGGAGAGCCTTGAGCCCCAAAACAGATTGTATAAAATATAAAACGAATTATACTGTGAATTTAGTAAATATACGGATGTAGTATGTAATCACATTGTAGGCTGGTGCAGTGAGCAAGGTCTATCCGTTAACCCTACAAAAACTGAGATGGTTCTTTTCAAAAGACGCAAGACACAGGGAAACTTAAGTCTTCCACAAATTTAAGCTCATACTATCCCGCTCTCTTTAGAATTTTTAGAAAGTATCTGGTTAGATCGAAAGATTAACTGGCATAGAAGAGAAATGCAATAAATCACGTAACATTTACTGGAAATTCAACGCGTGTTCTGACGTTACGGTTATTAGACTCATAATATCGTTTGCCGCATATATTTGGTGGCCTACCTTTTGGAGAGAGGTAGGCCGGCACATAATTGCCCACATGCACTCGAACATTAGGGTGTCGCAGCTCAAAATTTTTTGTGTAATTATTACCGAAAAGCACAAATGGAACTACAACAAACTGGCTGGTGTCATGTTATGCATGCTAGATCCTGGGGTTATCTATCCCCCTTGGTAGGTATGCTACTGGCCGAAATTGCTGCATTTTTGCCTCTGCAAATCAGATGAATGTAGATATAGTCGTATCTGTATCTTTTTTGATAGCCAGGCTGCTCTGGTATCCGTTTGCGGGCGATAAAGGCGATTGTATCCGTTTGACTTTGGAGAAAAGCAGAAACTATTCCTCCTTGGAGTTGAGAAACTATACTTCGTCGAAAGCTATTTATTTATGGGTTTCGCTCTTGAAGGTCGTTAATTTTGCACAAGATGTTTAGTTTTTGTGATAGAAACGAAAACCTATAATGTATACCTCCTCTCTTCCAAGCACACCACTAACCGATCATTTTGTGAAGATCTGTTCTGAATATCTTGTTATAAGAAATTAATGGAGTCAATGAGAATATAAAGCAGGGAATGGTAGAGACATCTATACACAGTTAAACAAAATTTCTTTTACACTTAAACTCAACGCGTTTATCTTTAACAACGATTTCTTTCGCTAAAGCTCGATACATGATTATCGTAATTATGCATTTGTAATTCTGTACAATAAGGGGTTAAATACAAATATATAGAGAAATTGTAGTACTAGAATACTTAAACCGTAGAAGTTTAGGTAGTACCGATTCAACCGATAAAGATTGATATTTCAGATTTTGACATTTTACATCATTGCTGCCAACATTAAAACACCGTCAAAAGCAGGTTACATAAAATTTCTATTTTTCTATTTCCCAAATTATTTTTTGTTCTAATATTATAAATTTTCCGTCTCATTTTCAATTAATACGTAGTTTATTATATATTGAATAATCGCAAAATTGTTGTGTAAATGTTTTTATAAACTGAAGTAATTTTGTGTTACTAATTTTTGTTTTGTATTCTCTGCAATTTCTAGGATGTTGCGACAAGCAATTTTGAAGTTGAATCACAATGGAGGTGCACAAACGGCACTTAAATGTCTCGGCGGTACTATGAATACATCACTAGTGCGCCATCAAAATACGTTGCCGGTTGTTGATGAAAAAAATCCATTACCAAAACCAGGCTATTCGCCATTTGGTACGAAACAATCAAATTTGGCTGAATGGACATTTGCTCGACTCGACGATCTTTTGAATTGGGGCCGAAAAGGTTCAATCTGGCCGTTGACATTCGGTTTGGCATGTTGTGCCGTCGAAATGATGCACATAGCTGCACCACGCTACGATATGGATCGTTATGGTGTAGTATTTCGTGCATCACCACGTCAAGCTGATGTTATTATTGTTGCTGGAACGTTGACGAATAAAATGGCACCGGCTCTACGTAAGGTGTACGATCAAATGCCTGAACCAAGATGGGTAATCTCGATGGGAAGCTGTGCTAATGGTGGTGGTTACTATCATTATTCGTATTCGGTGGTACGCGGTTGCGATCGTATCATTCCTGTTGATATATATGTTCCAGGATGTCCGCCAACTGCAGAGGCTCTAATGTATGGCGTATTACAATTGCAGAAGAAAGTCAAACGAATGAAAACTCTTCAAATGTGGTATAGAAAATAAAAAAATATTAGTTTTGTTTTTTTTAATATTTAAAAAATAATTATATAAAACAGCAGATACAAGTGATGTAAATAAAATTAAAACGCAAAATTTTAATTGTAGTGTAACAATTGTAATCTATTTACAAATTTTCTCTTATTTTAGGCCATAACCATATTTCATCGCTAAGGCCATTATTTGTAAACTCAAGAATTCATTGATGTTATCATTATTTTTGTAGACGATTGTGGTAAGTAACGCTTTAATCCATCCTATCAGTGTTGTTCATGTGTCAGTCCTTCCTCCTGCCTGACCTAATATTTCCTGCGCGGCTACGGTAATTTATCCCATCAAAACATTTACATACATGGAAACATGGACATTGTCCAAATTTACTGTGTGTTGATTTTAAAAGAGCATTTTTGGGTTGTCTATGTTGGGAGATCGTGTTAGTCATTAACTA